>OY856412.1:1131962243-1132562243 GCA_963693085.1 Alisma plantago-aquatica | reverse complement strand
AATTTAATAATTGTTTATGGTTATATGTCGAACCTTTGATCCGGGATTAATGGGTGCGGCTCAACCCCTCGGTTTCCCTTAATTGGGGGTTATCGGGAGGTGGGGTCGTAACATTTGGTATCAGAGCGTAGGTTCCTCATTTAACCATTAATAATTATTAGATTTTACAAACTCCATAGAACCCAAGGGAGTTATTAGAGGAGTATGCGAAAGGCGGAGGTGTCTAGAAAGGGATCATGACCGGGGGCTGGCAAGATTTTCCTCCGCACCGCTAGTCGGAATACGAGGACTCCCGGGCCCGTGTGACCGCCTGGCCAAAGTCTTAGGGTATGAATCGAAATAAGATACCTTTAGGACTTCTCATCTTATTCATCCCTCCTCATCACAAAATTTTGATAAGGACCTAAAGGATTAGGGTTTTCTTTCTTCTCCTCACCCTCTTGAGGTATGGGTAATGTTAATAAGGTTTAAGGAATCCTCCATTAAATTAATGAAAGGCGTGTAAATAAGATGTCATGGACATAAGCTTAATAGATCAAGCGCAAAATAAATAATAGATACATGCTTAGGTCGTATGACATAAGATGTCATGTCCTCAGAACAGACCTGAGGCTAGACCTTCTTGTCAGGAGGATAAGTTAGTTTTGGAGATAGGGATCTCCATTACAAGTAGAGACCTGGCACATCCACTGAGGATAATGATAACCCTAACCCTAAGTGAAGGTTAGAGAGAGATGGGTTGAACCAGGTGTTTGAAAGGACATGCCTTTGGGATGCCATATGACCCATGGGTGACCTAACACCTTTGGCAACCCAACCCTGGGAAGGGTCGTGCATGTTATGGTAAAGGATAGATCCTTAGGTGATGAGGTTAGTGAAGGACCTTAGAAACCCTATGGGCTTGTAGGGCATAGCTGGCACCTAGGGCACGTCATAGTGCTGACAGTGGGGTGAAACCCTAGATAAGGAATTATGAGAGAGCATAGAGGGTTATGGATGATCTTGATCAAACATAAGTTTGAACCTAGGCTTCACCCATGTAGAGCATGCTTTTGAGGTTGAACCTTCATGAAGAGAGGACCTCTAATGGTGAGGTTGAATGTAGGGTTAGCCCTAGAGAGAGCAGGAAACCCAGTAAGAAGGTTGGAAGCCTAAAACCCTGAACTATGGATGATAGTGGTTGCCTCATGATCGGTCCCTGAAAATTGATGATACCTTGGTTGTCTTGAGAGGGACCAACCCCTGAG
The DNA here is from genome assembly GCA_963693085.1 of Alisma plantago-aquatica. Lineage (NCBI taxonomy): Eukaryota > Viridiplantae > Streptophyta > Magnoliopsida > Alismatales > Alismataceae > Alisma > Alisma plantago-aquatica. The sequence continues at coordinate 1,132,560,996 of OY856412.1, read as the reverse complement.
AGAAGATGAAGCATCTGGAACCTATGTGCCCATGGTAGGGATGTTTACCTTCTGAGGTAGGAAGAAGAGTTCCTTAGACCTAGAAAGGTGTGGTAGCAGGCTACGAGGCCTTGTACCTTGTTAGTTGTCCTTAAGGAGGACCCAACCCTAAGTGTTGATCGAGAAGAAGGATGATAGGAAGTGCACGAGATGCCTTTTGCCAGCTTGATTCATGGTTCAGAAATAGAGCGTGCAGTTGGACACCTAAAAGTGAACCTAGGGTTCCTAGGCCTAAGAGGGGAAGTGATATACCTAAGGCTTATGATGAGAAGTTGAGTTCCTATAGAAGTGAGCAGGGTAATCCTCATGAATAAAAGAAATGAGAAGCCCCTTAAGTTTAAGGTGTGTTTGTTGAACCCCTCATAGCTAGGTTGATGATAAAGGAAGGTAGGACCTTGATCCAACTTTGAGGAAAGAGGACAAGTATGACCTAGTATGGTTCAATAAGTGATCTGCTTGTTCCTTAATGGTTTGCTAGGGTTATGTAGGCTCGGGTGGATGTAAACCCTGGACCTAAGAGCTTTTGTGACCTTAGAGATAGTTTTCCTCCCATCCTGGGAGAGGAACCCCTTTGAAAGGGTGTATATCAGTTTTGTTGGTTCAAGGTAACCTAAAGAGGTCTCGTAGGATCTTAAGAAGATAAGAGAAAAGTACATGGTATGAGAATGAATCCGTAGACCCGTAGATGTCCATCTCTATTGCATGTGAATGTGTTACCATGGAGGTAACCGGTATGGGGCTTGGCCAAGGTAGGCAGGTTGCCATAATACCTATGAACGGATGAGAGTCAGCCCATGAATGCAGAAAGAGAGATGATGAAGACTTGGGTAGGGTTCGAAGTGAACATGTACTATAATGAATAATCCTAAGTCTATCCTAGGGTCAGGTAGGTATAAGACCGATGAAAGTAGGAGTTGCCTAATTCCCCAGTTGCACATGACCATAGGGTCGGGAGGTAATAGCTATCATTGTCTTAGGGCCATGGGTTAGGAGATTGATCACCTTCATGAACTCATGGGACCCAAAGGGCAGATGAGTAGGGCACTCTCTTGATGCATGAGGGAAGAGGGATGACCCCAAAAGAGTCGGTACCCTATAGAGCTAGAGGAAATGACCAAGGATATAAACCTCAGTAGGTTCAAGACTAGTTTGATATCATGATGGTTGTGATAAAGAGACATATGTGGAACATTGCAACTTAGATTTAAAGGTGTACTGGCAAGGTGGGATGTACCATCTCTACTCTTGGAATAGGAGGAACTCTGTATTTGGACTGCAGCCAAATGCTTATTTCCTCTTGTTATGGGGGTGAGAGATAGGACATTATGCATGTCATACACCAAGGATAAGGGATGATGTAGATTGGACGTTGCCACGATAAAAGGGGATAACCTACCCTGGTAGAGTGAATGATACACAGATGGTTTGCAAACACTAAAGGAATGAGGTAGTCACCTTATCAGGATGTTTTTATCATGAACTATGTGGAACTTACAAGTTATACCAGGTTGAGTTTGATCACCATGATGATGGAATCAGAGAGTGTTCTTATGAAGATAAACATATAGTTTGAGGTGACATGATAAGCGAAATGCATGAAAGTGTAATGTTACCTAATACCTAAGGATGTGAAGTGGTAATGGGTGTTCTGGTTGAGATACATCTGGCTTGTTTGATTAGAAGCTAGAAGAGGTTGTTTGGCTAACCCTAAGATCGAAAAGGAGAGGTGTTTGGATAACACTCAGATGTAACCAGATGCGTTGAAAAGTTAAGGGTTTCCAGTCTACTCCTTGAGGTAATGAAAGGATGGTGGTGGAACCTCAGATGAACTTCTTTGGAAGAGAAGGTGACGAAACCCCGACTAGAGCGGTTTAGGGTTTCAGAGGATTTGATCTTGAAAGAATCATGACATACAGGAAATCATGGTTGAAGATCATCATACACCGTGGAAAATGGCAATAGCACTTTAGATGCTTAAGATGAAGTTGCATGACCATGCAAGCTAGGAGGTAACGGATGAACCCCAGTAACCCAGTGTATTGATATAGAGGACAAAAGAGTCCCCGAGAGGGAATGGGAGTTCATCACTATGGATGTTGTGATAGGTCTCTCCAAGACCAAGGAAGGTCGAGATGCAATATGGGTTAAGGTAAGTCGCCTTACCTAGATAACATGAGAAAGAAAGAGTTCTATTAAGGGACAGATCTAGTTGAACTACCCATGAGAGAGAAGGTTCAACTCCACCATGAAGCGAGTTCAAAGGTTCTTGAGTTTGACCTAAAGGTTCACTTCCATAAAGTGGAAGTAGGTACATGAAGAACTCAATATTAGTATAGTTTATCACCCCTAACTACGGTTAGTATGATCTAGACTAAAGGGTTTGATGAGGGCATATGTGCTTGTTCAGGGTGATATCTAGAGACAGTTATTATCCTATGAAAGATGTGACAATGACCACCATAGCCAGTATCGGGTTTTATAAGAAGCTTTGTAAGGGATGTTGTGTCGGTCACCACTTCAGTAAGGTGATGTTGGTGAAAAGGGCCACATGATGGTTAGAAAAAGGGGCCCCAATATGTATAGATGAAGTCACTTTGATTGTGCAAGGGCTTAAAGGAGCCTAGAAGCGATAAGAGTCGTGAGCAGATGCAAAGTAGACTGACATACAGTACACTGTGGGAGAAAATGTGACATGAAAATCCGACCCCTCTAAGTTATAACTAAGAGAGCTGAGTACCCGATACATGGGTCCATTAGAGATGGATGGGTGGAGAAGGTTAGGTTTGACCCTACCCCTCAGTATAAAGTAATACAAGATGTTTTCCCTGTGACCAATTTAGAGAACTATGTGAGGTACCCGACCATGTGCTAAGCAATGAACCTAGTGAGCCCCAAGGGAGGATGAAATGGCCTGAGTTACCTGGGTAGTTTAAAGACGCCAGGATGAAAGAACTCAGAGAAAAGAATATGTAATGATAAAGGTTCTTTGAAAATGCCATGGGTACGACAAAGACACATAGGGGCCAATGATGGGCATGGAAAAGTCTTATCCTGAATTGTTTGTTTGTTGTTTGAATTTTGAGGACAAAATTCCTATAAGAGGGGAAGGATGTTATAACCCCAATTTTTGGGTTCAAATAGTGAGAAATATAATTTCTCATATTAAAGATGTTTGAACAAATAATCATATATTTGGTTGAGAATAATTGGATTTCGTTTAAAATAGCCTTGTTATTTGTTTTGTGGGCTTTATTGGCTATTGGGCCCAATAAAAAGGAAGATAACAAAGGAAATTCAATTAGTAAATGGATAATTGAAATTTAAGAAGAAAAAAAATATGTGGAAATCTCTAGAAAGCAAATCCAAAGAGGATTTCGTGCCTCTTGGATTCCTTGGGTTCCAAGGAGTCTAAAGTTGCAATGAAAAGCAATAAGAAAAAGAAAAGATTAATTAAGTTTTTCATTATGAAGAAAGGAATTGGAAAATAATGAGAAAATGTGGAAATGAGTGAAAAGAGGCATAAATGAGTTTTCTTTGGGAAATTTCGTATCCCAAGGATTTCTTATATTAAAAGAGATTCCAATGAGGAAAATAAAAGAGAAATTAAGGAAAATCCTCAAAAAGGAGGTATTTTAATAAGAAATAAATACAGTATGAGAAATTGGCTTTTAAAAGAAGATAAAGGCAAGCCAATGTTCCCCAATGTGGGAATGTGTGCCTTGGGTTTTATTGAGGTCCAAGGAACCCAAAATAATGAGATAATTGCAAAGTGGAAAAAAACGAAAATAGCATATTTGCAAAATAAAAAGATAATGAGATAAATTATTAATGAATTTGTGATATTGATAAAAAGAAAGCTTTTTCCTATTAAAGGAAAAGAGAATTCGTGCCTTTGGAATAAAGAGGCAAGTAATAGGAAGATAAAGGAAGAGATTTTCGGAATACTAATATTCCAAGGAAAAGGAATATCAAAGAATGAGGGAGAAAAAGAAGAGTTGCTTCTTTAATAAGGAAAATTGTTTCCTTCTAGGAAAGGGACTTATTCCCTCTTCTACGTATTCTTTTGGGCTTCGTACTCTCCCCTATATAAAGGGTAGAGCCCTAGTTCGAGGAAAGGAGAACCCACGATCCTTTGCTCTCTTCTTCAACCTTGCTATAGAGTTAACCCTAACCGGCTGGAGGAAGTACGATCCCAGGAGCTATGAAGTAACTACGACGTTCACAATGCTTCCATGAAGTCGGAGAGGTCTGGACGACTTTTTTCGCGACTACTCTCATCCGCGCAAAGCCTGCAAGAAGACCTGCAGGGTAGCTGCAGTCCGTCCATGGCGGCAGGCCTGTTGGCCGTGGACCTGGCCGACCGGCCCCATGCAGGAGACGTCCCCACCTGCGAGAGAGTGCGGCGGAGGCGGGGGAAGAAGCTGGGAGAGCCGACGAGTCCATATCCTTGGGAGGAAGATCTCCCCGGACCTGTAGCAGCGGCGCCCTAGGCCTGTTCGCGATGAGGAAGAAGATCCAGTACATTGGACGTTTCTGCCCTTTGAGACGCAAAAGAACTGGTAGCCGAGCCGGGGGCATTTTAGTAATTCAGTTATAATTTCAAAGCAAGCGACGCACTGCATGGAGGAGGCCAACGTGGCAGCCCCTCATTGGCTGAAAAGTAAGTATTTTTGCAAAATTCGTATCTATTGAACCGTAACTCGGATTAAAACAAACTTTATATGAAAATTGATCCTCAGAACGAGAGGAACCCAAAGAAATTAAGTTTGAAGCTTGATTCTTATTGCAATCCGAAAAGTAATGGAAATAATCATCTTTAATGCTTTAAATCTTAAGGAACCCTATTTTTGATATGATTAATGTATTTAATAGGGTTTAATGGATCTTTAGAGTTGATATTAATATGTTAAATGTAAAAAGGAACATTGAGTTCAAAAAGTAAGAACTTTACACATGTTTAGTCTAATTTAGAGTTTATATGCTTGAAATTGGAAAAGTACATAAAGTTAACATATTTACTGGTTTAATTAGTGAAAAACCCTTGAAATTGACGATAGTTAAATATAGTAATGTTCTCTGAATGTTTAGAACGAATATTAACAAGTTGATAATAAAAGGATGATAATTGCACACAATTAGGGTTTCATATATCTAAGTTTGCATCAATGGGCTTAGAAACCCTAATTTAGGAAGATATTCCTTTTAATGATTTAATTGTGCAAATCTATGAATAAGACAATGTTATGTTGTTATAAATCCAATTTGAGTACCAAAGATCTTTAATGTGAATTATTTGGATAATTAGTGTTCCCTAGTGTATAAAGTGGAAATAGTGATAAATAAAGTTCATATATGTGAATTGAACTACAATGAAATACGATTTGTCAATTTGAAAGAAACCGAAGGTGATAATTAGCCTTAATGTTCTGGATATGACCTAAAAGGATGAAGGTAATAATTTTAGTGTAAAAGAAACATATTAGACTTAATTGACATGCAATTGTGCATATGATGCAGAAATTAGGGTTTGTGAACTAAGAGAGCATTAAAAGTGATAAATGCATAATGAAGGCTAAAACCCTAATAACACCCTAAAGTTGGCCTAGAAATCATAAGGTGGAATCCAAGTTGATCTTGTGGATGTTTGAATAAAACAATGACACTTGAATGTTATGCATTATTTTCAGGATATTGTTGATTGCCTGTTTATTGTGTTGAATGTTAATGCATGGACATCAAGTTACTATGGATCAGGTATGTGGTTACGCTTATGGCTATACCGCTTAGTTTTCCAAGGTTTTACCGATGTTTCCCTAAATGTGTGAAATAACTATTGGATGATTTAATTCATGCCTCTATAAAGTGACTATGGCTATCATAATGATTATATATGTATGACTAGCTAGATCCGAGTCCACCCCTGTGGCTATGTCAAGGCTAAGGATAACCTGGAGCAAGGTCTAGGGTATCATAAGTCAGAAACTGGGCTACACATGTGTAGTGCCATGAGACTCTTAGCATACCATGAGTTAAGGAGTGGGCTATCCACGGGTAGTGCCATGTGACTCAGCCCTAGAAATTGATTCACCTATTAGGTGAAGTCATGAGGGGTAAAATGGGAATCTACCATAAGGGAGGTAGTATCCAGGTCCTCTGCAGGGACAACACAGGGGATAGGGTACACATGGATCGCGTAGTTATACTTAAAACGTATTATTGATTGTTAAATGATTAATTGAATGACTATGTGGTTATCATAGTTGCATGTCTATTGTTTCCCCCACATACCAGCTACGGCTGACCGACGTTTTGTTTGTCGGCGTTTTAGGTACAATGAAAAGAACAAACAGTAAAGTGGCACATGTGATACTAAATGAGAATTAAAGTACAAAGGAGGATTAGATAGATTAGTATCGGTATGGATAGAAGAATAGAGATCCAAGTTTTAAAAAGGTATGTAAAGAAAAATTTTATTACCATTTTCAGTATAGTCTGTTAGAATTTAATAGTTGTTTATGGTTATATGTCGAACCTTTGATCCGGGATTAATGGGTGCGGCTCAACCCCTCGGTTTCCCTTAATTGGGGGTTATCGGGAGGTGGGGTCGTAACACACAAGGTGTTGTGGAATCTCAAATTCTTTAAGTAACACATGAAGCTTGTAGATCTAATAGGACACATCTCAAACTTGAGAGATTTGGATATCTTGTAACTCAGGAAGGTAGTGAATTGGTGATAGATGATGAGCCAATAACCTATAAAGATTCTATAGAGGGACCAAAGTTTGAGAAATGTCTTGAGGCCATGAGATCTGAGATGGAATCCATTTATACCAACAAAGTATGGACTTTGGTGGATTCAACTAAAGGGGTGATACCCATAGGGTGCAAGTGGGTCTTCAAGAAGAAGATTGACATGGATGAAAAATTTCAAACCTATAAGGGAAAATTGGTTGCAAAGGGTTTCAGACAAGTTCAAGGTGTTAACTATGATGAAAACTTTTCTCCAATGGCCATGGTTAAATCCATCAGGATCATGCTTGCTATTGAAGCTTATTGTGACTATGAGATTTGGCAAATGGATGTTAAAACCACATTCCTTAACGGGAATCTTGTGGAGGATGTGTATATGACACAACATGAGGGGCTTATAGATCCAAAGTTTACCAATAAAGTATGTAAGCTACAACGGTAAATCTATGGATTGAAGCAAGCATCTCAGAGCTGGAATCTTCATTTTGATGAAATAGTCAAAGGGTTTGTCTTTTCTCAAAATGAAGATGAACCTTATGTGTACAAGAAGGTTGGTGGGAGCATAGTGACATTCCTTATAATGTATATAGATGACATACTATTGATGGGGAATGACATCCCTACTTTACAAAAGGTAAAGGCTTGTCTTAGAAATAGATTCTATATGAAAGACTTGGGAGAAGCATCCTACATATTGAAAATAACAATCTATAGAGATAGATCCAGAAGACTTATTGGACTAAGTCAGAGCACATACATTGTAAAGTGTTGAAGAAGTTCAACATGGAGAACTCAAAGAGAAGAAACCTGCATGCGCACCATGGTGTTCCCATCTCTAGAGCTCAATGTCCCAATTCTTGTGAAGAAAGGGAACACATGAGTGTAATTCCATATGCCTCAGAAATTGGATCGATCATGCATGCAATGTTATGTACCTGTATAGACGTATGGTATGCTTTAAGCATGACTAGAAAGTACCATTCAGATCCAAGTGATGCTCACTAGATAGCTGTAAAGAACATCCTAAAGTACTTGAGAAGAACTAAGGATCCATTTTGGTCTACAACAGAGAGTAAGAGTTGGTGGTAAAAGGTTGCATAGATGCAAGCTTCCAAATTGATCAAGATGACTACAAGTCACAATCTGGATTTGTGTTCTGCCTCAACAATGGAGCTATAAGATGGAAGAGTTCCAAGTAAGGAATAATTGCCAATTCTACAACAGAGGCTGAGTATATTGTTGCATCAAGTGCAACAAAGGAGGCTGTATGGATCAAGAAGTTTATCACAGAACTTGGGGTTGCTCCAATCATCAACAACACAATTGAGCTATATTGTGACAACAATGGAGCTATTGCACAAGAAAAAGAACCCAGATCACATCAGCACTCAAAGCATATACAAAGGTAGTATCATCTCATATGAGATATTGTATAGCATGGAGATGTAAAGACTTGGAAAGTACCAACTGAAAGCAATGTTGTTGATCCCTTGACGAAAGCACTTTCACAAAAAAAGCATGATGGTCATGTAAGGTCACTCAGAATAAGATTCATGGGTGATTGGCTCTAAGTGCAAGTGGGAGTCTGTTGGTTATGTATGCCCAGAGAGCCAATCATGTGATGATTGTAATGGCATATCATGTAAAAATGATTTGATTATTAATAAAAGGCAAGCTTCCAATTTATTTTGTTTAATTCAATTATGAGATAATGCTATAACATTATAAATGTCTAGAAAATAATATTACTCAGTGATGTATGTCTTCAAGTACGTGACTTGAAAGACATGATATCATACGAATGTTAAGAGTACATATTTACATTCTTATTATGTCCATGATCAGTTGTTATTGTGGAAGGTTGATAGACAAGAATAACACATAAGATCAGAGTGCGAGTTGGTTGATGACCGAGTCTCATTGGTCATCATATGGCAATATTAAACCAACCACACAGATACATGTTAGAGAATAGTGTATCAGACAGACCCACCGTGAGACTAACACATTGAAGCCATCATCATGGAAGTCATAATAAACTCTCATAGTGATGGTGGTGGTTTTGGTTCTTAGACGTGAAATCACTACACTCAATACATGTTGTTGGGTACACTTTGACATCATCAAACACAGTCCTAAAACATGGGTTGTTATAACAGTGATGGTTGGGTGGCTTTGACACATGGGGATTGACTGTGAATGATATATATGGGATTTGTACCTCCTACTGGAGAATGATGTCCTAGGCCTCTTGATTAGAAAGACTGAGAAAAGCATGGCCATGCGCATGTGAGTCAATGTATGATATTGAACTTACATATATATCATACAGTCTACTCTTAGTTCAAGAAAGGGTGAGTTCTTCATGCCTCTAGTTCAATCTAAACATCAGTGACAAAGGAACTATACAAACACTACAACGCCATACACAGATGTAGGTTGAATTTGTTCTCCAACTTTTGCATTTACTTGGGTAGAAATGATGTGTGACTAGACATCTCTCTTTGCTTGTGATGTCATAAGTTGTTATGGACATTCACTGCCAACGTTATATGTGACCTATAGGTCTTTACCTAGAAGAGGAGTTTAGATCTTGAGTGACAGTTGAATTAAGTGCTAAAGTGTTTAGGCATTTGATTCAAGCAACAAACAGGTAGACAACACTGCCAAACTCCCATCTCAAGTGTTGAGACGACCGTCTGGAATTGCCAAACGACCGTCTCAAGAGTTGAGATGGGCATTTGGGTGTCGAGCTAGTTGTGAGTTGAAATTGATGATGCAGCGAACCGACCCAGCCAAATGGGCTTGCCTCAGGTCACCCGACAACCGTCAGGGTGAATTGAGATGGCCATCTTGCATGGAAAAGGTGGTCCAACTCGTTCGGGGAAGGTTCTAGTTGTTTCCCAATCTATTTTGCTTGAGCTATACTTGTTGCACAAGGAAATCAATGGCTAACATTGATGAGAATTGATTTGCCGAATTCATACACAACTAGAAAATGCAAAATGGACATCTCACAGTGCATGACGATAGTCTTGTGTATGAGATGACCATCTGGCTCAGCCAAATGACCATTTCAGCTATCGCAGGTTGTGGAATTTCCAAAATTGTTGCAAAAATCCGAGTTCTACCTGTCCTTTCCACTCGTGCACTTTAGTTCCGCATTGGTGGGGGACTGGGAATGCTGACCCTAACCCCTCCTATATATAGAGGGGTACTGGGGGATTCCCAAAACACAACTACAACACAAATAACTGAGAACTAGTTCCTCTGATAACTGTTGTCCTCTCTGGTTGTGGTAACCACGAGAGCCCAGGCAAGTCCTACCCAACAAGGGAGGGACAGCCACGAGAGAGAACAACTGAGAGTTATCATTGTGGCAGAGCAAGTCAGTGACTAGTAACACTGGTGGAGAGGGACAACTCCTTCCAGTCCAGTCCAATAGGATGACAAGAGTTCTTGGTAATTTTTGTGGACTGCAATAGAGGCGGGAAGTCATTGTTTGCTGCTTGGAGGACAACATCAACCAACTGTGCATGACAAGAGGAGCTGCTGAAGAAGATGACATTTGTGGCTACAGTCTATGGTGTAGACCATGAGTTACAACACTCAGATGAGTCCCAGTGCAACTAGGATTCAGAGTTGCACATCTACAATGATGAGGATTGTCGCTGGACTAGCTCCAGGACCAGGTATATCATGTAAACCATCCTTCCTGCACTATAGTTATTGACGCAATCTACTATTTATGAGGAATATAGTAATAAAATTTTAAATTTTGCTACCTACTCTATATTATATTTCTCTACACCTACCTGGGAGGATGATCCATACTCAAGGGAAGGTATGTATGGAATGAGACTAGAGATTAAATAGGGGCAACAACATCATATGAAAACTTTGGTGGGGATCTAGGATGTCCAAGGGTGTCTATAAAAAAATCAACAAGCCATCTTCAAGAATGGCCAACCAGGAGAACATGCAAACTCATTTGTAGCAGATGAAGAACTATCAATAGTCGTTCCTTGACAACTATTAGACTGAAGGCTAATTTGGTGGCTATCCACAACCTCCAGAAATGCCACAACATCTGCCGACATTTTGGGGGACTTATTATCCCTACGGCCCGACCTTTCCACAACCACCACCACCACCATATCGATCGGTACCACTATTCCACCTCTTAAGTTGGATTTTAACTATGACGACATAGTCAAGTTCAATATTAAGGGGTGTTGGAACAAATCTATCCTTTTCTTTTTAGTTTTTTATTTTTCTTTTGGTCTTTATTTACTTTTTAGTTTTTATTATTTCAAGTTGTGGGATCCACAATCTATCTAGTATAACTATGGAGTGGTAGAAGCATGATTTCAAGCTTTTTCATCATAGAGTCTGTCTTGCATGTCTTTGCAATAAAAAATTAAAAATTGAAAATGTTGGCTTAGTTGCAAAATTTCTTGAGTGACATCACCTGGAGGAAGTGTATGGGCTAGTTAGATTTTAGAAACTTTATATGAATTGAATATTAGTTATCCATTTAAAGTGGATGAACATGGGGTTTGAGCCTGAGTTGATCAAACAATTAATGAGACCTTAAATTGAAATTTTAGAAAGAAATCCTAAGGTTACCTTGTACACAGGTCAGTAGTAGAGGGACTTATCGTAGTTCAAGAAATGCATAGCCTCTTAATTATGTAATTCCGTCCATTTTGATCCACCACTTTAATATTATCAAGTAACTAAATTGTTTCCTTTTGATTACATTACATGGCATAATAGGTGACATAATAGTTATTTTTCTTTTGATGCATTATATACAAAATGAGAAAAAAATGTGCATAAACAACTTTTGTGCATATCATCTAGTTACATATCAATTACATGTAGATTGCATGCATGTGCCATCATTTATTTTACATCATGTGGTTATATTTTTTTCTTATGAAATACGAGTTCATGGATACACATCCCATATCCTCAGGAAAAATTTAGAAAATGAGATATGTTAGTGAAGCCCAAGCATAACTTTGTACCATGCTCAAATAGTGTTCCAATGAAAAATAGAAAAAAATTATTTGATGTTGTGACTAAAGAGAGAGAAAACATGCACTAAACTCGGGTTGGAATTCTTTTTCACAAAGAAATAGAAATGTTCACATGATGCATTTTATGCTTTACTTTACTGTGATTCATTTGAATACATGCATCATTCCACCCACAAATTAGGCATTTATTATTCATGCATTTACTCATTCCCCTCATAATTAGGTTTATCATGTTTTATTTTTGTGTAAATGATTTAGAGTTTGCTTGTGATTCTTCACAAGCCACCCATTTCATTCCATTCATTGCTCTTATTGATAGGCCACATATATCATTGATCTCCTCATTACATTATTATAAGGAGAACTATTTCTATATAAGTTCTAGTTATGAAAGAACAATGTAGATATTGAATTACATGATACACCAAGAGAATGCCTATTGACTATGATATTTACTTCCCTATTGACAGTGTTTCACTAATCTAAGTGTGGACATCTTTTATGGATATTTTTTGTCACTTGAGAGTAGTTGACTATTCAGTGGTCAATAAAGGCCGCTTTGGGACCGCCATGTGGGGTAGCTGAGAATGGAAATTCATATTTTATGTCCTTTTTCTGACTTGTCTCAAACTGATCTGATGGAGTGTTGCTCGAGGATGAGAAACATCTAATATTTGGGGAGTTTGATGCACTTAATATTTGATGTTCTCACATAATGTTAATTATGGATTTTTGTGCATGTATTATTCATTGTCATATCAATTGTGCACAATTTATCATCATTAGACTCTGACACTTAATTGCATCAAATAGATGTACTTTTAATGTTCATGATATATTCATTATTATTTGGGAGCTTATGTTCATTTTTGTGGAATTTCAGGTGAATCAATAATAAACTACATAGCTCGATACTACCGACCTTCCTGTTGGTAGTACTAAAACTTGATCAGAAGGAACAAGTGAAATCAAGATAACTTGGTAGTATTGACGGTAAAAGTTGGTACTATCAAAAACATCACAGAGAGAACTCAAAAAGTCGTGAGAAATTTCGATACCATCGACATCAACTCGGTAGTACCGACACCCACATGGAGAGCCACAAGTTATTGAGGGTGTCAATACTACTGATAACCAGTAGGTATTACCGACTCAACAGGATCATGCCATATCTAAAATCATATTAATCCAAAGGTTGGGACTCAATGATGACATAAGTTGTGTCTATGACTTAGGGGAGTCTGGCCAGACCTAGAAATCATGCCACATTCAGCTGTACAATCGACGAGAGTGGGGAAGAGAGAAAGGAGAGTAGAAAGCAACATTATGGGTGGTTCATGCACTTTTGATGTCCCGATTTGCAATCGAAAGACGGAAAATCATTGTTGGAGGAACCATCCACACCATCTTTCTGTAGGCATTTTTTCTTATTCTTGATGTTTCCTTCTTTCCCTTCTTCTCTTTTATGTGTAAAGCAACTAAAATCATGTGGGACTAATACCCTTGTTCCTTAGGACCCAGGAGTGTCCCCATTTTGCATTTCAATTGATGATTATGATTTAATATACATGTTTCTGTTAATTTGTGGACATAAATCTATGAGGGAATGACGAATTATTTGTTCTTAATTACCATGGGTAGTTGTTTAGACCATTAATGTCTATGAGAGAGGGATTAAGGGTTGGAAAAATCATATATTTGCACCTTTTAGATCACATCTTGAGAAAGGGACCCAAAGGTTCCATTGAAGCACCTAACTAATAACACAATTTCTATGAGAATGGGATTGGTATTAGGAAAGGTATTTTATTATGCTACAAGAGTGGGTAATTCTTGCTAAATATCACTTTGTGTAGGGTTAGGAGAGAATAATTGTAACATCCCAGGATTTAAGGCCTTGGATAACATGATCTTAAAAGGAATGATTGGACTACCCATATCACCAAGGTGCACCTCCTTTTCCGGAAGCCCATCACTAAAGAACTCCATAGTTAAGCGTGCTCGTCTTGGAGTAGTACTAGGATGGGTGACCAGTCGGGAAGTTGATCCTGGCTTGCGCGTCAGTGTGGACAAAGTGCGCAGTTAAGGCCAGTGGTGGTTTGTGGGGCCAGTCGTCATTCTTGAAACTCTGCTAAAGCCTTGGGCAGTGGGCCCGGGCGTTACAAATGGTATCAGAGCCATAAACCCCTCCAGTAGGTGGGGCCCACATGGGCATGTGGCATGCCAGTCTTGAGTCGTGCGGTCCAGGCAAGTTGGAAAGGGCTATCCGTAGAGACGAGATGGAGCCACCCTTGTACTGGTAGTCGTGGACGGGAGTTGGGTGTCCATGGGCCATTGTGGGTCTGCACTGAAATGGGGTCAGATTATGAGGTCATATAGTTGAGACTTGATGAGGACGTCAAGAGTCTAAGTAGAGGAGATTGTAACATCCCAGGATTTGAGGCCTTGGATAACATGATCTTAAAAGGAATGATTGGACTACCCATATCACCAAGGTGCACCTCCTTTTCCGGAAGCCCATCACTAAAGAACTCCATAGTTAAGCGTGCTCGGCTTGGAGTAGTACTAGGATGGGTGACCAGTCGGGAAGTTGATCCTGGCTTGCACGTCAGTGTGGACAAAGTGCACAGTTAAGGCTAGAGGTGGTTTGTGGGGCCAGTCGTCATTCCTGAAACTCTGCTAGAGCCTTGGGCAGTGGGCCCGGGCGTTATAATAATATTAATGAAATGATGTTAATTGCAATGTGAGTCATGGCAAAAATATAATTCTAAACAATTCATTCCACTTTTGATCACAACCATTAATCTTAGTTTAAATTCTTGAAATATTAGTTATTAATTCAACCAAATCACCCTTTTTCTCATGCCTAGTTGATTGGGTCATTTTTAGTAGTAGTTTCTGTGTACATGTTTCCAACGTGTTCAATATTTAGGCCTCTTCAAACCTATATTACATTGATACGTGCACTTGCATTTTTGACTTGTCATTTACGCACATCATTCTCCCCCTTGATCAGAATGATGTTTCATAATACTTTTACCAAGTTGGTTATGTGCTTCATTGATGAAATCCTTGAACTTTTCAAGGGTTTCCGACTTATGTTTCATCAGGTAAACATAACTTTACCTACTAAAGTCATTAGTAAAGGTAATGAAGTACTAGTAACTACCTCTAGTATTTGTTTTAAAAGGGACACTCACATCAGTATGCATGAGTCCTAATAGATCACATGCCATCTCAATGTTACCACTGAGGGGAGTCTTTGTCATCTTTCCCAAGAAGTAAGACTCACATTTCTCTAATAATTTGAAATCCAAAGACTCTATATATCCATCTTCATGGAGTCCAAAAATGTTTTTCTCATTGATGTTACCTAGATGGCAATGCCAAGTGTATGTCAGGTGTGAGTTATCAAGTTTTTTTGTAAATGTGTAATGCATATTTGTCTCAACAACTAATGAATATATATTATCATACATAGGGAACTTCTATATAAGATCTTATCTTTTAAAATGAGACATAAATGTATTCACAATATTCTTTTCCATATAGGATATATAATGTTTTCATAAATGGTAGATACATAATAGAAAAAACATGAATTCTATTAAATGCCAATTAATGACATATTTCGATAGTAGAAATAACTATTGATTCACATAGTTCTAGTTTACTTCTTCCCTGGTCCTGAAGTGGAGATTTCTACTCCTTCTTCTTCTTCTTCTTGTGATCCCTTAGATAAAGAGGGTAGTTCCTTTCCTAGTGTCCAGGTTGGTGACAGTGGTGGCACATCCCATCCTTATTCACTCCTCCCTTACCTTTCAGTATAGAAGACTTTGGTTTCTACCTACCTATAGAACCCTTGTCATCTTTGCCTTTTTCCTTGAATTCCCTCTGATGATCATTATCAAAAATTATGGTTTATCCTTCTTTGTACGTGCTTCAACTATCCTCAACATTCCAAGTAATTCTGAAAATGACTTGTCAAAATTGTTCATGTTGTAGTTCATGACAAACTGGTTGTATGATTCCAACAGTGATTGCAAAATCACATATGTGAAAAACTTTTGGTCTAAGGAAAATCCCACTCTTTCAAGGTTCTCCACATACCCAATCAACTTTAGCATATGGGAATTTATTAGATCTCCTTTAGCCATGTTGCACTTGAACATCACCTTTGAGACATCATATCTCTCTTGTATTGTCTAGTCTTGGTATGTGTTCTTAAGATGTGTTACCATCTCAATAACAACTATGTTCTCATGTTATCTCCACAACTCATTGTTCATTCAGCACAACATCAAGAACTTGACATCCAGAATGTCTTGAATGTGCTTCTTGTAAGCATGCATGTCAGCCTTAGGCATAGTGAGAGTGGGTTCATCTGTCTTTGGTGTCTCCAGGATATAGAGCTTGCATTCTTGAGTGAGAACGATTCTCAACATCTAGAAGCAGTCATGTAAGTTGTTCCCATTCAGCTTGTCCATCTCAAGGACCAATCACAAACAAAACATGTTTGTGTTTTCCGTTAGATTCTACAAAAGAAATATTGCAATTTTTGTCAAAACACTTTTGATTTGATTTGATAACTTTGACAAAATTGATTAGGCCTTTAATTAATTATTGCTCCCACTATTTTCCTCAATTTGATTTCCTCACATAGCAATTTGGAAGATTACATCGTACAACCTTCTAGTGACCTCATATCCAAAACAATTAGGTGAATGCCCAACCAACACTGGTGCTCATAGACAATTATTAAGGTAGGAAACATTTTCCAATTACATCTCATGCAATTCTTGGATAGATGGTATGAACAAATCCTTACCATAGTCCATCTGTATGCTTCAAGGTACTTAACCCTATTAAGGTCACATAGTTAAGCCTGACCCTTAAGGAAAAATGATAGAATATGCACCCTACTAAGGCTGACTTCACATATCTACCATCAAACTTCTAAGAGATAGATGTCTCACCACACTAGGGACCCACATATCTACCATCACACTTCCAAGAGATAGATAGCACACCACGGTAGGGCATGCCCACACTTTGTCAATCAAGCATTTCATGTGTGTCTCTTATGAAAAGCATCTTATCCATCATACCGATTGAGGGGTTTTATTTATAAGTGCATATATATATATCCAATAACCAGATTCTTATAGTACATATCATATACAATCTATATCCACAAATTGAAAAACATGAAATTAGAAATATACTAGAGATGGTTATGGCCAGTCTAATACAATTCTTTGGAGCCAAAAAGAATGTCTACCACCTATGTTTCACATCACAAGTAGGAAATTGTATTGTAATACTTTTGCATGCCAAATCAGTCATCTAAACCCTTTCGTCGATCAATTTTCCATTGGGTCAGTGATTTGTTTCCTATGGTCGTTCGACTAGCTCTTGGTTCAGGCATTTTGTTGGACTCTACTAGTTGACCGGCTGGGCCTCTAGTCAATCAATTATCTCCTTCTTGTGGTTTTCCTCCTCGGTCCTCTAGTGGATTCATCTCCCAATGGTCGAATCATTCAGAGTAGAACATCTTCTCAAGACAAAACATAAATTAAAATTATCCAATTACATATTCCATAGTAAAAGTGAAAACCTTGTGTTAAATTCAAGGGGAAGATAGTAAGAAAACCATTAATTTACATCAGGAAAGGAGGGGAGATGATTCATATGCAAATTCAGTAACAAGATTGAATAAACCAGTCAACCATGCATACATTCCATAAGGATTTTGACCATAACCACACATACATCCACCATCAAAACACTTTTAGGGTGACACACAGATTGCATATATATCATATCATACATATAGGGATATTATGTGGTATTTAATCTAATATCCAAAATAATTATTTCAATGTTCACATTTTATGCAATAAAATGAACCTGAACATATCAATTTAAATCCAGATAAACTATAAATTGATGAGTCTCTGATGCCACTGTATGGAAATAGGGCTACAGAGATGGCTGCAGAAATGAAAATTTCTTGCCATACTCCCCTTTGAATAGAATATCGTGTCAACAATTATAGATCAGGAAGGAAAGTTGCAAAGCATATACCTAGTCCTGGAGCAAGTCCAATGACTTGTCCTTGCAGAGGTGTGCTTCTTTTGTAATCAGCACTCAGATGGTTTTCAGCGGTGGCCTCCTGGTCTAACACCCCTCCAAGCACGTATATATGTTAGAGGAAGAAAAACCTATGTTGTCCATAACATTGGTCACATGGCTTTGAGAAACATTACAAAACATTATATTCATAGCAAAAAGATAAATGAAACACCATGCATTAAAATTGAACTTGATTCATACATTGTTTACAATTGAGTTCTTGAATCAAAAATAACTAACTAAACATGATTGACCATTATTTATACATGAACTTATCTATAAACATTAGGATATTCTATTGTACATGGTACCCCACCATGTTTGTCTTTTGGAAACCTTGATCTATTCCTTAAGTTGACCTTCGTATGACTCTCTCTTGGATGTTGCTTTGTACTTGGGGCATCACACCCCCAACCATGCATGCAATAAAAATCACATTAGAGTAAGAGACATTGAGTACTATTGTAATAACATAATAACTTGGAAATAAGGAAAAGCATGAAACTAACTAAATAGTAGATTTGGATTAGCATTGCTTAATCTTGGTGGTTGATTAAAGTATCCTCGATACTTATGCTCCAATGATGCTCGCAAGGCCCGTAGGCTCAACATTTACATGATGACGATAAAATAATACAACCCATTACATGATTCATCTGTATTACAGAATAACTACTCCAACTAATTCCATATGAACAAAACATGAATTCTTGAAATATCTTTGAAGCATAAAATAAAACTAATAACTTTGGGATATCTTTCATGTGGTTAATATTTAACTTGAGACACATAACTATGCATAAATTTCATCTTGATCATCATTATAATTATAAGGTGATGAAAACAAATACTAAATACTCAAAGTGCATGAACTCTTTTAGCTGGAGCAAGCCAGATCCTAACTTAGTTCCTCTGATCTCAAGTCAAATCCTAAGTTCCTAAAATTACATGATTTGTATTAATTATCACCTTAATAATCCTAAACACTAATTTGTGTATTTTTAAAAAAGATGATTCGAAGACATTGGAATTAGGGTTTGTAAATACATAAATCAGATTCTACTTGAAAAATCCTTTCCAAAGACTTTTTTTATATTTTTCTGATCAATGCATAATTAGTTATGATTTTTCAAACCTCAACCAATCAGGAAACTCCATTAATACACTTATTCAAATATAACCAGTTGGCGAGGGCCTTGCCGAGCTGGACCAATCAGGTCCGACTACTTGGACATGGTTCTTACTCAAACATAGTGACGTGCTTGTTGTATAATCTATAGGGATAAAGTTTAGATATGCCCAAGACCAAGCGTTACAGGGAGAAAATGCACCGATAGTAAAGCTCTAAAATCATCAGTTGTCTTTTTTAGAATGAAAACAACAGTGAACGTTGTGATGAACAATGATGGATGCTCTCTATCCATGAAACTTGATTCTGAACCAGAGGGAAAAGGGTGAGAAATAAGTGTGGCTTCAATTTCCAGGGGACAACACGATCTCAACGACCTCACAAACCAAGAATTCTCATGGTGGGAACATCAAAAATTGCCTTCCACCATGACAAGTCGAAAGGGGGAGCTCAACACTCTATAAACTTGAGGGTCAATGCGGCCCCAAGAGTTTGGAAATTCTAGGGCACGAAAGTCCCACACATTTGGGATGATCAACTTTAGAAGAGAGAGAGGACGGTCAAGGGATGATTTTCTCTCACTACGGATGGGTGAAGATGGAGATAGAGAGGAAGAGAGTCAAAGGGGAATGTATAGTCCAAACAAACCAGGATTCGAGTGAAGGGGATGAGTCCCCATTCCTAGATGACTCTGATCCGAGTCCGAGTCCAACCTAGACAGAAGTGTTCTGTGTTACAGTGATTAATAGTTGGACTATGGCTTAAATCAATTGTCCTTCAAAAATTTGAATCATATTTTACTTAAACTATATACAAACCACCTTAATGGATTTGTAAGGTCCAACGGAGTCAAATTGACTTCAAATTTGAACCACGGATTAAAGGAGTCTATAGTCTCCTCATTCACTTAGATTTAGGTTTCTATAAACTTTTCTCAAAAACTAAAAAACAAGTCATTATCTTAATATATATTAAATAAAATGAATTATCCTTTGAATTCAGATAATAGGATATATATATTATCTTCTCTCACTTTATTTCTTATTTCAATAGATGTATCCAATATTTGGGGTATTTTGCTTCAATGTTTTAGGTTTTGAAATTAAAAGTGGAAGATTTCCACTAAAGTCCTTAAACTTATTTTTTTTACAAATTTGGGATGTTACAATTTACCTACCATAAATAAATTTTGTCCCAGAAATTTAATTGGTTCCCACCTTAGGGATTCACCTAGTATGTACATGTTAATTCTTTATTATCATCTTACAGTCTCATTAGCATAGTTAAGACATGACTTACTCATAGTTAACATAATTTCATGAGAACTTGGTTAACTATACATGATTTCATAATAAGATGGATTTTTACTTGATTTGATATAGTCACTCTCCTGATTGCACCCTTAATGCTCATAAGGATTAAGGCTCACGTAATGCTCCCATAGAGCTCAAAAGGCCAATCAAGGCTCACAAAAGGCCAGTTAAGGCTCACATAATGCTCCCACGGGGTTCAAAAGGCCAATTAACGCTGACATAAGGCTGGTTAAGGCTCACATAGTTCTCCCACATAGCTCATAAGGCCAAGTAAGGCTCACATAAGGCCAATTCAGTCTCATATAATGCTCCCATAGAGCTCATAAGGCCAATTAAGGCTCACATAAGGCCCGTTAAGGCTCACATAATGCTCCCACAGTGCGCATAAGGCCAATCAAGGATCAAATAACATGATGGAGATGACAATTATCAACATAACATGATTTCTTATACTTAAACAAGATTTTCATAGATTTTTATTATCACTTTAATACATCCTAAACCCTAATTTAGGTATTTAAAAAAAAGGTCAGAGACATTGGAATTAAGGTTTGGAAAAACTGAATCAGATTCTACTTGAAAAATTCTTTCCAAAGATTATTTTTTATATTTTTCTGATTAGTGGATAATTAGTTATGATTTTTCAAACTTCAACCAATTAGGAAACTTTGTTAAAATTTATCCAGTTGGCGAGGGCCTTACCTAGCTGGACCAATCATGTCCAACCTCTTGGGTAGGACTCTTACTCGAACATAGTCACATGACTATTATATAATACAAAGTGGTAAAGTTTATATATGCCCATGACCAAGTGTGACACAGAGAAAATGCATTGTGGGTAAAATAGTAAAATGATCAGTTGTCTTTTTTAGAATAAAAACAATTGTGAATGTTGTGATGAACAATGATGGATGCTCACGATCCATGAAACTTGATTTTGAACCATAGGAAAAAGGGTGAGAGAATAAGTGTAACTTTGACTTCTAGGGGTTAGCACAATCTCAGTGACCTCATGAACCAAGAATTCTCATGGAAGGAACCCCAAAAATTTCCATCCACCATGAGAGGCCATAATGGGGAGCTCAACGCTGTATGAACCCAAGAAAAAGATGAAGAAGGGATTGTTCTTGACTTCATAGATACCCATCCGATGTAGGGCAAGGTGAACTGAATAGCAGGAGACAAAAACCATGGTGGAAGTCGTTTCATCAACGTGGGTTGTAGAGAGGAACCTAAAACAACAAAAAAAGGCATAATTAATTTACCTTCAACTAGGGTGAATTGATGGTCTGGGAAGGTTCCAAGGACCGTTGTTGAATCTTCATGGACTTCTCTAGGGGTGGTAGATACTAGTGTTATCTTCTGAGATTGATTTCTAAAGTTGTTAGTGGGCGGAGGAGGGGAAGCATGAGCGGGGGTGACTAAAGGGAAAAAACCAATGTGACATTGTTCTAGGGTGCTCGACGAGGGTTTTAAGGGGGTTCCTTATCTAGTTTATTGGTCCTGAGGATGCGGGGAATGCACGGCGGTTGAAAACAAGGAAGGTCGATGCGGCCCCAAGAGTCTAGAAATTCTAGGTCACAAAAGTCCCACATATTTGGGATGATCAACTTTGTAAGAGAGAGAGGATGCTCAAGGGAATATTTTCTCTCACTGCAGATGCGTGAAGAGGAAGATAGAGGGAAGAGGGTCAGGGGGGATTGTAAATCCAAAAAAAAACTGGGACTTGGGCAAAGAGGATGAGTCCCCATTCGTGGATGACTTTGATCTGAGTCCAAGACCAACCCATACAGAAGTGTTCCACATGGCAGAGATTAATAGTTGGACTATATCTAAAATCAATTGTCCTTCAAAAATTCGAATCATATTTCATTTAAACTATATACAAACCTCCCTAATGGATTTGGAAGGTCAAACAAAGTCAAATTGACTTCCAATTTGAACTACATATTAAAGGAGTGTATAATATCCTTATTCACTTAGATTTAGGTTATCATAAACTTTTCTCAAAAACTAAAAAACAAGTCATTATCTTAATGTATATTAAATAAAATGAATTATACTTTGAATTTAGTTAATAGTATATATATATCATCTTCTCTCCCTTTACTTCATATTTCAATCGATGTATCCAATATTTGGGGTAATTTGCTTCAATGATTTAGGTTTTAAAATTAAAATGTTAAAATTTGCACTGTAGTCCTCAAACTTATTTTCTTTACAACTTTGGGATGCTAAGGCTGGTTATGGCTCACGTAATGATCCCACAAAAGGCCAATCAAGGCTCACATAAGGTCATTTAGGTCTCGCATAATGATCACATAGAGCTCATAAGGCTAATTCAGGCTCACATAAGGCTAGTTAAGGCTGATATAATTCTCCCAAAGAGCTCACAAGGCCAATTAAGGCTCGCATGAGGCCAGTTATGTGAGACCCCTAACCTTGTTTAAAGTGTTAAATAAGCTTAATTATCATAATTGAATTCTTATAACTATAATATAACCTTGTAATATGATTTGTAAGCATAATATAAGCTTAAGTTTAAAGTTTGGTTCAATTTGGACATTGTTTGTGCAAGTTATGCAATTTTATGCACATTTTGGACTTTTCTACAATTTACCAAACTGATAAATTTTCTTTGCAATTTTTCACTTGAATTATGTTCTTTGGATGTTATCTCATCATTATTGAACTTTTTGATCCACGGGGAACCTAGTTGAACTTTGTTTTGGAGGTGTTTTCCTCAAGGGTATTTTAGGGTTTACCCCTTTATGGATGAGCTACCTTTAGGATGTATCAACCAATGATTTATTTGGTTGGCCTGGAAATTCGACAAAGGAGAGCTAATAAGGTCTCTATGATCAGTGTGGGAGCTTATTTTGTGGCTTATTATATATCCTTAATAGTTCAAGGCCATGGATGCATTGAGAGCTTTTTAGACACCTCATGCGTCTTCTCTCCCTTATCCTAGAGCTTTATATATATATATATATATATATATATATATATATATATATATATATATATTACCTCCCAAAAGAAAGATTTCCACCACTTCTATCCTTCTAAGAACCTCTTTCCCTATCTATTTAGCTGTGTAGGACCTATCCAAGGTAGAATAATAAAACAAATTTCTTGGTGGAAGCTCCTGGGGTTTTGTTTTTCTCTCTTTTAGGGTTTAAAAAGCTTCCTTCTAGTGATCTTGACCTAAATGAGTAAGAATCCCCTTCTTTACTCCATTTATTTCTTCTTTATACTTCCTCCTACCTTTCTCCAGGTGATAACCTTTCTGTTCCATGATAGAAATTTCTCTAAAGCTCTAAAACCCTACCTTTCTTGCTCCTTATGCTTAGGGTTTGCTCATTTGATGAAGAAAGGTGCTAGATGGATGAGTTCACTTCTTATGCTTGGATTTTCTACCCAACCTGCTCATTTTTCTACTTTTTGGGATTTTATCTTCTAATTAGAGGCAAGTTTTATAACTTTCTCCACGTTTACTCCTTACCATAAGCTTGCTAGCTCATGATGTTGCTTTTAAGTAATGATCAATGCACTAAAAACTATGCTTGAATTGGATTTCAATTTTTATAATGTTCCCTATTCTGATTTCTATTTGAGATGAACCTGTGATCATGTCTATGCTATTCCTAAGGTATAATATGACTTGGATCAGGTTGGTTTGACAATTGATGGTTGTAAACACCTATTAACCAATGGTCAATTTTAGGGTTTAAATCTAATTTCTTCTATATACACATGACTCAATGGTGGTACCATTGCAACAACCTTCATGACAACTGATGGTGGTGACCAAGGGTGTCAAATTGCATTCACCCCCTAGGTCAGGTGTTGACCTAATTATAAGCTTATAGATTAACAACACCCTAATGATGCTATCAATCAATGGTGATATCAGTTTGATATTCGATGGTGATTAATGAATATAGTGCTGATCTAACAACCTATGGTGACTTAATGGTCACTACTCATAGTGGATCAGGTCTCCACAACCTATGGTGAGTTAATCATGTAGTTTTAGAATCATAAGCCTTAAACCAATGGTTTCTTAGATCAATTAATGCAATGGTCGAGCATATACTCCAATTGATGGTTTTAATATATGAACTTGACCTAATGGTTAAGATCTAATGTTTCTTTATCCAATAAATTGGAATGATGCCTAAATTTAATATTTGTGTCCTAATAAAGTGATTTAAATGTTTTCCTTTATGAGATCAACTTAAGAAGCTCATTTAGAAACATCTTGTTTTAAATAAACAATCCCTTGTGGGTTTTACCCTACTCTCAATGAAACTTTTTATGTTGTTAATCAAGGGATGTCGAGGGTTAGATGGTGACTCTTTCTAGAGAACAACCCAATGACTTCATAGGTGGTTTATTCAAGATGTTTACTTATGTAAACAACCAATGGCATTACCTTTTCAACATTTAATGATTAGAACATGACACCTCAATATTCCCATTGTTTTGGGTGAAGCCTATAGTGTATTGTTATGATTCTAATGATGAGAATTTGATGGTTCAATTACATAAAATTGTATTCTTACCCTTTCCCTCATATGATTATGATTCATAATGAACATATAATGAATTAATGGGTAACCCTAATGAGGTATAACTTGTTATACCTAGCTTTAATATAATGAAATGATGGTAATTGGGTATATATAGTCCTCAAATAGCTAATGCATTCATAGAGTACTCTCTTATTGTTGTTGAAGTCCTTGTATGATATAACCCAATGGTTATACCTTGATTTATGTGTGGATTCATACTTGAGAATAGTATAGAATGTGATGGTGATGCTTTACCTTATGCATCCATGATCCAATGGGGATGTCGTGAGTTAGGGTTTGGGTATGAGTGCTGATTAGTAACATTAATATAATTTATCTTGTTGAACCTAACTCTAATGGAAATAGATAAAGATGAGTATTCATGTTTAACCTTCTTATATGATGGCATGATGGTGAAATAACCTCCTTAATATGATCATAACCTTAATGTGTTAAATGGTGGTTATTGTAGCCATATGGTTGAAACTTTCTTATGCTAAACATGTGCATTATGAATATGATGAGGGTTAATGATATATAGATTCCTTTCATGTTGATGTAATAAAGGTATATTCTTAATGTCAATATAACCCTACTATGATTGTTTTTTTAATATCTCCTAGCTCATTAATGCAATATTGTGCTGATATTGTGTATTATATGTAAGTTATGTTGTTGAGCCTTGTTATAAGGCATGAAAAGATAATGATGATTGTGCAGGGAATAGTATTATGGTATTAATGACCTTTGGGCATGGTGGAGCCCTGAATGAGGTGTAATCCTCTTATGTTGATAAGGGTTGATACCATGTGATATTGTGAAAAGGACTTATATCTTGTGATTGTATGATGACTAATGTAGCCTCATGAATGGCAAGTGAATAGTACCATGTGATGATGAGATGAGAAATTATGTTTCACACATGTTGTATCTTTTAAAGTTGTGATATTTATATGCTTTCTATAAGTGAATTAGGGTTTGTATGTCCACTTGTTTGATGCAGCCTTAATTTACCCAATTGGCATTACTAATCAAGTGAAACTCTAATCATGTAGTGCCATATGCCATAGATCCATCTAAGTGTCAAAACGTTCCAGATGGTGAAATGAGTATTCCTAGGGGAAACTTGAAGTGCATACTATTGAGTATGTGGGATGCTTGTCATACTAAATTTAAGTGTTTAGGGAGGATGACTACGATCATACCTAGCCCTCAATTTGAGAATGACTGTGGTTGTGTCTTAGTGATTATATATGTGATGTGATTTGAGGACAATTACAGTTGTACCTCGGATGGTAGGGTATGCGTGCCCACCTCCTTTCACTAGTGTTGTGAACTGTACCAAGGACGAACTAGGATGTTAGAAGCTTGACCTTATGTGTCACTGTAGCGGACTCGTACTGACTGGGGGGCGGAGAAGATCTTAGGAGTCTGGATCTTCCTAGATCTTGTATGGAATTTATTGCGACCAAGCGGTGGTCTATTAGAACTTGAGTGGTATCCTCAAATTCCTCGAGGATTAATAAAAGATGTAATACAACTATGTAGCATATTTGTTTAAGGTTATACATGACATTTCACATTGGATGATAACCCTTGTTTGTTATGTTTACATAAAGATGATTCTTAGTGCAATTAAGAGATAGTAGATATACTTAGGTTGTGGATATTCTTAAGATTGTAGATGTGTACATACAATTGCTATGCTTATGTTGGTAGCAATACTACTACAACTTATTATAATCATGATGCTAGCTATCTCATGTTGTTAGTTATGTTTTGCATGCTAGCCATGCCTTTGTAACTAGAGATGCATATATTGCTAATCATGCTTATCTAGATAGTTGTGCTTATGTTGTTAGCTCTTCTTATGATGTTGATATGTTCAACCTGTTAGACATGCTGATGTTGTTATCTATGCCTGCGATACTAGACTTATTCATAATGTTAGAGATGATCATGCTTATAGACTCCTTATATTGTTAATAGGGATATGAGAATAGTCTGGCTAATGAAGATAGGTATTATCTGCTCATTTATGTATTATGTTAATGATTAGTTTTGTTGACCTTATTTTTTATATATGATTAAACTGCTTATACTGTCTCATTACCAAAAAATGTTGGAATCAATAAACGTTGTCGCAGGTTATGTCTCTTGCTGGGACATGGGTCTAACCCTTGTGGTTCACCACATTTCTTTTAGTTAATCGAAAGTGACAAAAATAAACATGTGGAAACAAAGAGGAGCTATAGTAATGAATCTTTGAGAAAGTTGATTAGATGTCTAGTGTATCCTAGAGTCGTCCCTGTACTCTCAGGTTCAGGTAGGAAAAGTTTGTATATGGTGTTTCAAACGAATTGGAATTTTGTTAGCATGTCAATGTTTGTTGTGTGGTATATATATACATATTGTTTTCATGTGTATATATGTTGTGGCTAAGGTGATAGAACAATTTGTATCAAATTCTTGGCATAGTATGGATATAAGAAAGATGTTGGGCTCTTATGAAAATGTTTCTGAGCGGGTGTTGACATTGAAATCAATTTTAATTTGGCCATATTTTTGGGTATGTGGTTAATTGGTGATTGATTGTGTTTTATGTTTTAAGTAATCTCATTTAGTGTAATGAGTTCTTATAAGGTTGTAATAGAGATTTAGATTCACTGAGTCTACAAGGACACTAGGACTTAGGATTAGGCTAATGTCTAAGTTAGGAACATGACACAAAAACATGGTGCATACTGTCTAATCTCAATACTTGGGTGCCCTGGCTAGGTATTCAATTATTGAAGAAAAGGTAATCATGGAACTTTTAGATTGTTATCTTTTTAATTACTCTGGTCAAGTAGTCATTTTGAAACAATCTAAAGAGCATAATGAATCAGAAATCATGGTGTAGATAACTCAATATTACCTCAAGAGAAGATGAGAATTACATCATTAACTATCAAAACTTGAATGTTTGTTAACTATAAGAGAAAGATTCAATAACATGAAATCTAAATCTGAATACAAATGAGCAATAGAGGAGTTATTAAATATGTAATTCAAGAAGATAATAAAGTAAAAGATAGATAAGTCTGTTCTTATAAAGTGATTCAGGGTATGAAATTCATATAAGATGGAGAGAATTCCTATGATAAGTATAAAATGAGAAGATGAATGGGAACAATGAAAAAGGAATAAGGTGGAACCTGAGTTAATCTTAGAACAACCTATGTATGTAAGATTTTTTTAATGTAATATCAGCATGGCATGTGAAAGAAATTGAGGGAGGTGATCCTTGTTTAATGAAGAAAATTTGGAATATGATGATTTACCTCTGGATAAGTGGTTGAACAACATAATAAAACAAGTGAACATATCCAAGTGTGATAAATAGTCATCAAGGAAGGAGTAGTGAGACATGTTAATCATGATGATTCCGATGCTAATGGTAAGGAACCTGAAATGAAAACGGTAAAATGATACATAAGAATTTGCAACCTCCAGAATAAAAATAGAATTGGTTACCTTTTTGCTAGTGACCCTTAAACAATGCTACTATATTGTGGAAGTGTGTTTCCTTTTTGTCTTTCCTTTCTAGGACACAAATATCAAGGGGATCATTTCAACTTGTTATGTGTGGATTCATTGTAAACATGAAGGTGGATAGCTTATTATAGCATAAGGTTGCTTGGAATATGGTTCCAAGATCATAAAGTTTGTGATGAGTATGCTTTTGAGCCTTCTAGTAATTATGCAGACTCCTTTTATATGTCTTAAGATTTGATTATGTTGGTAAGAGTATATAAGATAAGGATGTGAGTTCCTTATAGCACTTGAGATGGATACCAAAGTAATGAATCCTAGTATCCAAGATGTATCAAAAATATGGGAAGTATGTGAAGGTTGGAGATGTTCATTGAATAAACATTCCAAATATTCCTCTCCCTTAGAGAGAGAGAGAGAGTTGATGATGACCCTATAAATGTTGTTTGGAAGGAAAAAAAAGTGATTCTATAATGTTGTGTATGGTTCAGTGATAGTTGGGCAAGATCACTATCAAGGATAGATGCTCCTTTAAGATAAACCTAGGATCAAATATCAACGCATAAGAGTTAGAGTGGATGACATAAGTTACATGACCATGATGAGTTTATGGTTGTGTTCTTTAGACTAACAAATGTACCAATAGAGTGTATGAATAGGAGGAATAGAGTTTTCAGGTCATGTCTTACAAGTTGTAGCAAGCTTTGAATGATGACATCTCAAAGTATTCTATAATTGGTCAGCAACATGGTCAATATCTTTGCAAAACCCTTAAGAATAATGAAGAAATGGTACTTATGTGTTAAAAGTATAGAAAGAGTGAGTTGAGGATTGACTAAAGTATCTTCTTGGAGTTCTGATACTTCTATTAAGTGTGTTGTGGGAATCCTGATAAGATGAAGATAGTGTCGTTGTTCTACCCCTACCATGGTCAATCAGGAAGTTATATTTGTTAAAGGTTATAAACAAGTATATGATTCTTAAACCAAACAGATGGTTAGTTCACCATTGATATGATTATAGAATCCTCTAAAAGAAAAATATATGTTGCTTAGTTCTTGAAAATTAGGATATGCGTACCTAGTTGATAGAGTTGTTAATTACAACAACAATTAAAGGGGCATAGAGATGCAACCTTAAAGTTACATATGATAAGAGATACATGATATTCTATGTTTGTTAAGATATAGCGAGTATGGCCTCTGAGTGATGTGTGATACAATATATAGAATAGTTCAAGATGACAATCGAGTCCCAAAGTTGAAAGGTACGACCAGACCTGTACATGTGGTACAACAATTCCTATGATGAACCAAGGTAACACAGGCAGAATTTGAGGGAGAAGAATATTACTTATATTAGAATAATGTGACATCATCATGAGATGAAAGTTACCATGTGGAATATTGGTGATGAGGTGCATGAGAAGTATCCATCTTTGTTTACCTTGGATTTCAGGGGCGAAATCCCTATTAGGGGTTTATGGTTGTGAGACCTCTAACCTTTCTTAAAGTGTTGAACAAGCTTAATTATCATAATTTAATTCTTATAACTATAATATAACCTTGTAATATGATTTGGATTCATAATACAAGCTTAAGTTTCAAGTTTGGTCCAATTTGGACATTGTTTGTGCAAGTTATGCAATTTTATGCACATTTTGGACTTTTCTAAAATTTACCAAATTGAGAGATTTCCTTTGCAAATTTTCCCTTGCATTATTTTCTTTTGATGATCTCCCATAATTATTGAACTTGTTGATCCACAGGGTGCCTAGTTGAACCTTGGTTTGGAGGTGTTTTCCTCAAGGGTATTTTAGGGTTTACCCCATTAAGGATGAGCTACCTTTAGGAGCTATCAACCAATGATTTATTTGATTGGCCGGGAAATTTGACAATTGAGATCTAAGAAGCTCTCTATGGATAGTTAGGGATATTCTTGTGTATTTTCTTGTATATCCTTAATAGTTTAGGGCCATGAATGCATGGAGAGCTTCTTAGACACACCATGCTTCTTCTCTCCCTTATCCTAGATCTTTATATATCTATTTTTGTGCTCCCAAATGAAAGGTTTTCTTTCCAACACTTCTCTCCTTCTAAGAACCTCATTCCCTATCTATTTAGATGTAGAGGACCTATCCAAGAAAGAAGAAGAAGGTGAATTTCTTAGTGGAAGCTCCTATGGTTTTGTTTTGCTCTCTTTTTGGGTTTAAAAAGCTTCCTTCTAGTGATCTTGACCTAAAAGAGTAAGAATCCCCTTCTTTCCTCCATTTATTTATTTTTTATCCTTCCTCCCACCTTTCCCCAGGTCGGAACCTTACTGTTCCATTGTTTAAATTGCTCTAACGCTCTAAAACCCTACCTTTCTTGCTCCTTATGTTTAGGGTTTGCTCATTTGATGAACAAAGGTGCTAGATGGACAAGTTCACAACTTGTGCTTGGATTTTCTACCCTACCTACACGTGTTTTCTTCTATTTGGAATTTTATATTCTAATTAGAGGCAAATTTTATAACTTTCTCCACATTTATTGCTTACCATAAGCTTGCTAGCTCATGTTCTTGCTTTTAAATGATGATCCATGCACTAAAAAGCTATGCTTGACTTGGATTTCGATTTTTATAATGTTCCTTGTTCTGATTTCAGTTTGAGATGAACATGTACATTATTTCTAATGTATAATATGACATGGATCAGGTTGGTTTGAAAACTAATAGTGCTAAACACCTATCAACCAACTGTCAATTTTAGGGTTTAAAGCTGATTTCTTCTATAAACACATGACTCAATGGTGGTACCATTGCAACAACCAATGGTATTGTCTTCATGACAACTGATGGTGGTGACAAAGGATGTCAACTTATGTTCACCCCTTAGGTCAGGTGTTAGCCTAATTAGAATCTTAGTGATTAACAACTAAGTACCCTAATGATGCTATCAATCAATGGTGATATTAGTTTGATACTCGATGGTGATTAATGAATATAGTGCTCTACTGATGGTGGATTAGGTCTCCACAACTTATGGTGAGTTACTCATGTAGTTTTAGAATCAATTAAGCCTTAAACCAATGGTTTCTTGGGTCATTTGATCCAATGGTCGGACCTATACTCCAGTTGATGGTTTTAATATATGAACTTAACCTAATGGTTAAGATGTAATACTTCTTCATCCAATAAATTGGAAGGATTCCTAAATATAATATGTTGGTCCTAATAAAGTGATTTAAATGGTTTCCTTTATGAGATCAACTTAAGAAGCTCATTTACTGATGGCTTGTTTTAAATAAACAATCGCTTTTGGGTTTTCCCCTACTCTCAGTGGAACTTTTTATGTTGTTAATCAAGGGATGTCTAGGGTTAGATGATGACTCTTTCTAGAGAACAACTCAATGAATTCATAGGTGGTTTGTTCAAGATGTTTACTTATGTAAATGAACAATGGATTTACCTTTTCCAAATTTAATGGTTAGAAGTTGATGCCTCAATATTCCCATTGATTAGGGTGAAGCCTATAGTGTAATGTTATGATTCTAATGATGAGAATTAGATGGTTCAATGCCTTAAACTTGTAGTCTTACCTTTATCCTCATATGATTATGATTTATAATCACCACAATGAATTAATGGGTAACCCTACTGAGGTATAGCTTGTTATACCTAGCTTTAATATAACTAAATGATTGTAATTGGGTATGAATAGTCCTTGAATGACTAATACAATCCTGCAGTACACTCTTATTGTTGTTGAAAACCTAGTATGCTATAACCCGATTGTTACACCTTGATTTATGTGTGGATTCATACTTGGGAATAGTATGGAATGTGATGGTGATGCTTCACCTTATGCATCCATGATCCAATGGGGATGTCGCGAGTTATGGTTTGGGTATGAATGCTGATTAGTAACATTAATATAATTTATCTTGTTGAACCTAACTATAAAGCAAATAGATAAAGATGAGTATTCATGTTTAACCTTCTCATATGATGGTATGATGGTGAAATACCTCCTTAATGTGATCATAACCTTAATGTGTTAATTGGTGGTTATCATAGCCACATGGTTGATACTTTCTTATGCTAAACATGTGCATTATGAATATGATGAGGGTTAATCATATCTAGATTCCTTGCATGTTGATGTAGTAAAGGAATATTCTTAATGTCAATATAACTCTGTAATTATTTTTTATGAATATCTCCTAGCTCACTAATGCAATATAATGCTGATCTGGTGTATTATATGTAAGTGATGTTGTTGAGCCTTATTATAAGGCATGCAAAGATAATGATGATCTTACATGAAATAGTATGATGGTCTTAATGACCTTTGGTCATTTTTAATCCCTAAATGAGGTGTAATCCTATTGTTTTGACAAGGGTTGATACCCTGTGATATTGTGAAAAGGACTTAGATCTTATGATAGTATGGTGACTAGTGTAGCCTCTTGAATGGCAAGTGAATACTACTATGTGATGATGAGATGAGAAATTTTGTTTCACACATTTTATATCTCTTAAAGTTGTGATATTTATATGCTTTCTAGAAGTGAATTGGGGTATGTATGTTCACTTTTTTGATGCAGCCTTAATTCACCCAATTGGCATAACTAATCAAGTGAAACTCTAATCGTGTAGCGCCCTGTGCCATAGATCCCTCTGAGTGCTAGAACTTGCGAGATGGTGAAATGAGTATTCCTAAGGAAAACTCTGACCACATACTATTGAGTATGTGGGGTGCTTGTCATCCTGAAACCAAGTGTTTAGGGAGGATGAATGTGGTCAGACCTAGCCCTCAGTTTGAGAATGGCTGCGATTGTGTCTCGGTGATAATATATGTGATGAGATTGGAGGACAACTGTGGTTGTACTTGAGATGGTAGGGTATGCATACCCACCTCCTTTCACTAGTGTTGTGACCTGTACCAAGGATGGACTAGGCTGTTAGAAGCTTGACCTTATGTGTTGTTGCGGAGGACCCATACTGACCAAGGCAGAGAACATCTTAGGAGTCCAGCTCTTCCTAGATCTTGTATGGCACTAATTACGACCAAGCGGTGGTCAGTTGGAACTTGAGTGGTATGCCCATATTCCTTAGGATTTAATAAAATATGTAATATAGTCATGTAGCATATTTGTTTAGAGTTATACATGACATTTCACATTGGGGATGATAACCCTTGTTTGTTATCTTTACATAAAAATTATGCTTAGTGCAATTAAGAGATAGTAGATATACTTAGGTTGTGGATATGCTTAAGATTGTAGATGCATACATACAGTAGCTATGCTTATGTTGATAACTATACTACTACTACTGATTATAATCATGATGCTAGTTATCTCATGATGTTAGTTATGTTTAGCATGCTAGCCATGCCTTTGTAACTAGAGATGCATGTACTACTAATCATGCTTATCCAGATAGTTGTTCTTATGTTTTTAGTTCTTCTTATGATGTTGATATGTTCAACCTGTTAGACATGTTGATGTTGTTAACTATGCATATGATACTAGACTTATTCATGATGTTAGAGATGCTCATGTTGCTAGACTCCTTATAATGTTAATAGGGATATGAGAATAGTCTAGCTAATGAAGATAGTTATTATCTTCTCCTTTATGTATTTTGTTAATCATCAGTGTTGTTGAGCTTATTTATTATATATGATTAAACTGCTTACACAGTTTCATTACCTAAAAATATTGGAATCAATAAACGTTGTTGGAGGTTATATCTCTTACTAGGACATGGGTCTCACCCTTGTGGTTCACCACATTTTTTAGGTAATCAGAAGTGATGAAAACAAACCTGTGGCAGCAAAGAGGAGCTATAGTAATGAATCTTTGAGAAAGTTTGTTATATGTCTTGTGTGTCCTAAATTCATCCATATAATCTTTGGTCCAGGTAGGAAAAGTTTTTATATGGTGTTTCAAATGAGTCGAAATTTTTTTATCATGTTAATGTTTGTTGTGTGGTATATACAAATATTGTTCACCTGTGTGTATATGTTGTGCCTAAGGTGATAGAACAATTTGTATCAAATTCTTGGCATAATATGAATATAAGAAAGATGTTGGGATATTATGAAAATGTTTCTGAGTGGGTGCGGACATTGAAATCGGTTTTAATTTACCCATATTTTTTGGTATGTGGTTAATTGGTGATTGATTGTGTTTTATGTTATGAGTAATCTCGTTTAGTGTAATGAGTTTTTATATGTTAAGACTCACATAATTCTCCCACAAAGCTCATAAGGCCAATAAAGGCTCACATAACATAATGGAGAGGACATTTACCAACAGAACATGATTTCTTATACTTAAACAAGATTTTCATAATTTCATAATTTCATAATTCA
The DNA here is from genome assembly GCA_963693085.1 of Alisma plantago-aquatica. Lineage (NCBI taxonomy): Eukaryota > Viridiplantae > Streptophyta > Magnoliopsida > Alismatales > Alismataceae > Alisma > Alisma plantago-aquatica. The sequence goes on along the minus strand of OY856412.1, from coordinate 1,132,526,112 downwards.
TAAGCATAACAATAAGACATGATGTTCAGTTCGAACACATAATCATAAAATATTAGAGAATATTGTTTAGTAGCATGTGCATGATTTTTTTTCATCCATGTCAAATTATCTACCCTTTGTATGCATGCATGGTCTTATTATGTAACTAATTAGGTTTGGGTGATTATATGTCTAAAACTTTAATTCCAACTCTTAGATTCATTGTCTCTTAGGATACATATCAGCCAGTCATATATTCAGAGATGACATGTCTTATCACACTTATCTTAACACCTCTCTAGTGCACATGTACCATATCACATGCATTCAAAAGGGCAAAACAATCATGATATTCTGTACATAACGTTCTCTCTACAAAACCCCATGAGCTTGTGTCCCATACCACAAACATATGGGAAGAAGATAGAGCATGCTATGTACAATTCAAAAGTTAACACAAAAATCCAAAACATCTAGGCAAATAACCCTAAACTTATGTCTTCCAACTAGACCTCTACTTTGGTTTCCCATATCTTGAACTTAATCTTCTATACCTAGGGATCAGAACATGTGAATCTTTAGCTTCAAAGCCATCTACTCATTGTTCTGATACCATATTGTAACGCGCATCCAAGAACTTATATACGTCAGTGGAAGAAAACCATATGTTGTCCATAATATGCATCACTTGGATTGGAGGAACATTACAAAGCATGATATTCATAGAAAAAAGAAAAATGAAACACCATGCATTAAAATTGAACTTGATTCATATATTTTTTACAATTAAGTTATTGAATTGATACTAACTAACAAAATATGATTGAACATTATTTATACATGAACTTATCTATAAACATTAGGATCTTCTATTATAGATGGCACCCCACCATGTTTTTCTTAGAAACCTTAATCTAGTCCTTAAGATGGCCTTCTTATAGGTCTTTCTTGGATGTTGCTTTGTACCAATAGGCATGGCACCCCCAACCATGCATGCAATAAAAACCACATTAGAGTAAGCGACATTGTGTACTATTATAATAACATAATAAATTGGTAACAAGGAAAAGTAATAAACTAGTTGAACAATAGATTTGGATTCACATAACTTAATCTTGGTGGTTGATTAAAGTATCCTCGATACTTATGCACCAATGATGCTCATAAGGACTGTAGGCTCAACATTAACATGATGAGGATAAAATAATACAACTCATTACATGATTCATCTTTATTATGGAATAACTACTTGAACTGATTCTACATGAAAATGACATAATTCTTGAATAGCTTTGAGGGATAACATTAAGCTAATAAATTTGGGGGATCTTTCATACAGTTAAGATTTAACTGCAGACACATAACTATGCATATAATCATCTTGATCGTCATAATTATTATAAGGTGATGAGAATGAATACTAAATACTCAAAGTGCATGAACTCACTTACTTGGAGCAAGCCATATCCTAACTTAGTTCCTTTGATTTCAAGTCAAATCCTAAGATCCTGAGATTACATGATTTGTATTAGTTATCACCTTAATACATTCTAAACCCTAATTTGGGTATTTTTTTAAAATATGGTTAGAGACATTGAAATTATGGTTTGGAAGCATGGAAATCGGATTCTATTTGAAAAATCCTTTCCAAAGACTATTTTTTTATATTTTTTTGATCAGTGGATAATTAGTTATGATTTTTCAAACTTCAACAAATTAGGAAACTCTATTAATACACTTATTTAAATTTATCTTGTTGCTGTGGGCCTTGCCTAGCTTGACCAATCAGGTCCAACCCATTTGGCATGGCTCTTACTTGAACATAGTTACACAATTTTTGTGTAATCCAGAGGGATAAAGTTCAGATATGCCCATGACCAAGCATGACAGGGAAAAAATGCACTGAGGGTAAAATAGTAAGATAATCAGTTGCCTATTTTAGAATGAAAACAATAGCAAATGTTGTGATGAACAATGATGGATGCTAACGATCCATGAAACCTAATTCTGAACTAGAGGAAAAAGGGTGACAGAATAAGTGTGTTTTCGACTTCTAGGGGTTAGCACAATCATAGTGACCTCATGAAGCAAGAATTCTCATGGAGGGAACACCAAAAATTGCCTTCCACCATGCCAGGCCGGAAGGGGGAGCTCAACGCTTTATGAACCCGAGAAAAAGATGAAGAAGGAATGTTTCTTGACTTTATAGATATCCATCGTATGTAGGAAGTTAACTGAACAGTAGGCACCAAAAACCATGGTGGAAGTAGTTTCATCGATGCGGGTTGTAAAGAGGAACCTAAAACAACAAAGAAAAGGGCATAATCAATTTACCTTCAACTGGGTCGAATTGATGGTCTGGGAAGGTTCTAGGGGCTATTGTTGACTCTTCAATGACATCTAGGGGTGGAAGAGGCCAGTATTGATCCTCCAAGATAAGTTTCTAAAGTTGTTCGTAGGTGGTGGAGGGGAACTATGAAAGGGGTGACTAAAGGGAAAAAAGCAATGTGACTTCATCCCAGGGTGCTCGACGGGGTTTTTAAGGGGTCTCTTATCTAGTTTGTGGGTCCCAAGGGTTAGAGGAAGTCACAGCGGTGGAAAACGGGGAGGTTCAAAGTGGCCCCAAGAGTCTGCTAATTCTAGGGAACAAAAGACCCACATATTTGGGATGATCAGCTTCGGAAGAGAGAGAGCATTCTCAAGAGAATATTTTCTCTCATTGTATATGTGTGAAGAGGGAGATAGAGAGTAAGAGGGTCAGGGGGACTGTAGTGTCCAATCAAACTAGGATACGGGTGAAGGGGATGAGTTCCCATTCACGAATAACTTCAATCTAAGTCTGAGTACCACCTAGATAGAAGCGTTCTGTGCGGCATATACTAATAGCTGGACTATAGCTTAAATCAATTGTCCTCCAAAAATTTGAATCATATTTCACTTAAACTATATACAAACCTCTTTAATGGATTTGGAAAGTCAATCGAAGTGAAAATGACTTCAAATTTGAACCATAGATTAAAGAAGGAGTCTTTAATCTTCTCCTCCAATTAGATTTAGGTTTTCATAAACTTTTCTCAAAAACTAAAATTAAGTCATTATATTAATTTATATTAAATAAAATGAATTATCTTTTGAATTTGTTTAATAGGATATATATATCATCTTCTCTCCCTTTATTTCTTATTTTAGTTGATGTATCCAATATTTGGGGTAACTTGCTTCAATGTTTTAGGTTTTGAAATTAAAAGTTGAAAATTTGCACTAAAGTCCTTAAAGTTATTTTATTTACAAATTTGGGGGGTTACACCTGGTGTAGCACCATAGAAAATGGTTGATGATACCCTCCTAGCAGACGGAAAATACCTCCATGCCTCTACATAATCTAGAAGGACCACCAGAAACTCCTATCACTCTTCTGGAATAGGTAAGAATGAGTTGTCCCTTTGAACATCAATGTGCTAGCATTGACTTTCTCTTCTATGTTATACCTCCCTTGTTAAATGTCCCTTTTACGGGTAAGACTTTCTCAGTTTCTCACATTACCACAATCATGAGAAGACAACAATTATCAAGGTTTATTGTCATATCTTCTAAAAGCCTTGACTAACACTCTATTTATAGGAGGGCTAGGGTCAGGGTTTTCCAGATCATTTGGGAGTCCAAAGATGGAATTTCATGAGTTTTCTAGAACCTACAAACCACCAACCAGTTGGTTGACCACTAAACCACCAATTCACGACTAAACCAGTAAGTTCATATGTGAGATAATCAACTCAACACTTGAATGGATTCGTTCACCATGTTTTGTGTTTGTAATCATATTGTCTTTTAATATTCAATTTATGCACAACATGACTTCGTCATAAATCCTTGATCCATTCATACTGATCAACCAACCAGGCAACTCACAACCTGAACTGAGTGATTCATATATCTTAACCGACCGGTTCACTAAACCAGTCATTTCATATTTTTTGACCATCAATCTTTTATAAATTTGGTACCTAAACACTTTAGTTATAAACTTAATGCACATTCATGGGTAAACTCCTATTTCAGGCAAATCCTATGTGTGTGACCATATAGGTCCCAAGTTATCATGGCAGTGAATATCCATAACTAATTCATGACAACACAAAACATGAGTGTATCTAGAAACACATCATTGCTACCCAAGTAATTGGAACGTTGGAGAATAAATTCAACATACAATCTGTGATTAGTGTTACAATGATTGTATAGTTCCTTTGTCATTTATATCTAGATTGTACTTGAGGCATGAACTTATCATCCTCTTCAATATTCAATCCATGTTCCTTAAACTAGAGCACACTGTGTCAGATGCATGTGAGATAACATATCAAATATTGATTCACATGAGTATGGTCATACATTTCTCAGTCTCACTTATTAAGTGGCCTGGATATCAATCTCCTGTAGGAGGGAAAAATTGCATATACATCGCTCAAACTCAATCACTATGTGTCACAACATAACCTAGCATCACCTTTATGGAAACCCTTATTCAAAGTCATGTTGAATGGTGTCAAAATACATTGAATGTCATGTGATGAGTGTAGTGACTTTCGATCTAAGAACCATAATAAACACTATCACTATGAGAGATGATTCTGATTACCATCCACTACTCAAGGTCGGTCTATTCATACATTGTTCTCAAACAAGTACCTGGTGTTTGGTTTAATATCACATATTAAAACTGATGGTATACTGTTATCAACAAACAGTCACTCTACTGTTATGTATTACTATTGTCTACTTTGTTTCCATAATAATATCCTACTAGGGACATAACACGAATGTATGGACTCTTATTATACATATGATTTTATTGTGCAGGTCCTCAAACTAAATACATATGTCACTGAGTAACATCATTCCTTAGACATCTACCATGTTATACCATTATCGCGTGATTCAAGAAGCATATAGATGAACATTGCCTTTATTATTAATCAATCATTTACAAGGTATGCCATTAAAATCATCATATGATTGGCTCGGTGGGCATATATACCTACACTTCTTAGTCGTTGTGTGGTACACGATAAACTATAAGACTACCACTTGCCCAACACTATATTTATCAAATTTTCTATAGAAAGATTAGCCTCCAAATGCATAACTCAAATCCATCTTGAATAGGTGCTGATGTGGCCAGAGCATATTTACATACCATTGTTTCCCTACATGTCAATGTGAAGCTCACATAATCTTATTGCTTCTTCTAGTATCCATTGATACTCCTCCCTAGTTGTTCTAGTCAATGATGTAGATTTCTTCTCTCATTTCTGTCCTCTTTTCATCTCTTTTTCTCACTTCCCCTTGAGGTATTTCTACTTCACAAAACTGAAGAAAGTTTCCAGGGGAAGGGGATTATCTCTTCTATTTAGAATCAAAATTGAGCAAGCTAGTGATCATTGGACAACTACTCTCCTTGAATATCTACACTTTCATATAAGTCACCGCTTCTAGTTTCAAGACTATCATATCTCCACACATATCTTGAATTGTCACACTACTACATTTCTGACATATAATCTCACTTAACATAAGTTCAATTGTAAAAGAAAAAATGACACCATAGGCTAAAAAATGTCAGTTCTTGAGCACAAACATCACCATTAGTAAAGTCCTATCGATTTAGAAAAGACATGGGTACCGCGTTTTCTATAATGTTCGATATTTGTTACATCAACCGAGGTCTAAAATAAACTATAACATACAAATTTTTAGGGAAAATGGCTTTCCTAAAAAAAATTAAGATTAGCACTGGTGTGCTAGGAATCGACGACAAACACCTTTATGCCAAATAAATGTTGCCTCCAAAATACTTCTGGCATCAGTTTGTCATTAGAAATAGTATCATTGTACATCTTATAAATAGTGAAAAAGTTGTACAATAGATGTTTGTTTGATGTTAAGAAATCAACGACAGAGGTTTCATGCCACGTCCCCTCAAAAATATTATTCCCCCCAAATTGCTCTGTAGTGTTGATTTTCTTAGAAAAACCAATGACCTAGGGTAACATTTTTTAATTTGGATAAGGGCCTCTTGCATCAATTCTATAAGAAAATTGACAACCAAGTTCTTAATGAGGCTGGTATATTTTAGTAGGTAAAGGAAATAGTCGTTAGTTGTATTAACCAAACCAACAATTATGTGCTAAGTGCGGCTGGTGGTTTTATTAGGTATAAGTGACTATGTCATCATTTTTGCCTAAAAATGATGAAAGAGGACTAAATATATCTTCATTTAGCTCTATCAAGCTGAAGACAAAGCACTTAGTCATCAATTTTACTTAATAAATGATGACTATGTTTGCAACATACTGAATTCTAAATGTAATATCCATGTAACCCTTTTCCCTAAATTTTCTTCTCATTTTTATGCTTTATGTCCTTGTTGATGAATTAGTGGAATTTATAGTGGTTTGGTGAACATTTTTCAATAATTATACCAAAAGAAGGGATTATGCACAAATGCCTCAGTGAAACCTTATTTAGGCATCTAAAATGAAGAATCACCACCTAAGTGGAACAATGGCAAATAAATTCATGCTAGAAGTGCAAGGCCCCAAAACTTGCTTAATGTATTAAACAATCTTAATTACCATAATTAAGTGATCTAGTCCTTAATTTAACCCTATGAGGTATTTTTCAATCATGAAATAAGCTTATGTTTCAAGTTTGGTCCAACTAGGATGATGTTTGTGCATGTTATGATTTTTTTATGAACATTATAGAATTTTCTTGCAATTTACCAAATTGGGAGGTTTTTATTCACAAATTGTAACATATCTTATGATCCTTAGATCTTTCCTTATCATTCTTGAGCTTGTTGGGCCATGGGGCGCCTAGTTGTACCTTATTTGGAGATGTTTTTCTTCAAGGGAATTTTATCGATTTCCTCCTTTATGGATGAGCTTATCTTTAGGAGTTATCAACCAATGTGTTGCTTTCTTTGTTTTTAGGTCAATGGCGGGCTTGGAGAACTGATAAGTGATGTCTATGAAGTCTCTAGTAGATGTGTAATATCTTCTTGCATGGCCATAAGAGCTCTAGGCTATCGACACATGGAAAGCACCATGGACACCTCATGCTTAACTCCTTCCTTATCCATAAAGGATTATATGTCCATGGGAACACTTAGCCATGGACACATGGAAAGTAACTTGACATCTCATGATTTAATTCTTCCTTAACCATTAATCTTTATATACCCCTTCCTTACCTCCCAATTAAATTATTTGATCCATATCACCTCCCTCCTACTTAGAACTTCATCCTCTCTCTATTTGGGACAAAGAAGTTGTCCCAAGGTAGAAGAAGATGCCATCTTGGTGAAGAAGGTCTTTTAGGGTTTCATCTGATCTCATCTAGGGTTTCTAAAGTCACCTTTTGGTGTTTCTGACTAAGGGAGGTAGGTTTCTTCCCCTTCTCCTGTAATTTCCCTGTTATTCTTCTTCCTTCCACCTTCCTTTAAGTGAGAACCCTGGTCTTCAATGGAGGAACTCCATCTAAAGATCACTCTTATTTCCGTGCTCCTCTTGCTTAGGGTTTGTATCTTTGGAGAAGAAGGTGATTCTTGCTCTAGTTTGGAGCTTGTGCTTGGAGCTACCAACCCATCTTGCTCGAGTTTCCTACTAATTGGGATTTGATCTTCTTCCTAGAGGCAAGTTATATAACTTTCTCAAGATTTCTAACTTACTATAAGATTATTAGTTCATATTCTTATGCTTGAATGATGATCTCCTCCTTTACAAGATGTTCTTGTTTAGTGTTTCATTTCTTTGGTGTTCTATACTTTGTTAGTAGATATAGATGAATGTGAAATGATTGGTACATCCCTCCAAGAGTAAAGGATGACATAGCATACTTTGTGGGGGGCCAAGTCACGGGCCGACCCTCTCCCCCTCTCTCTTCCTCACTTGCAACTAAATTGCTAACATGTCATTTTCGGGTTGATCGAAATTGGAAAATTATATCTTTTAAACCTCTTGTCCAAAACTAACAAAAAGAATAAGTTTTGGAATTAGAAAATTAAGTTCTATCTAATAAAAATGTTTTTGAGGTCTGATTTCAAGTTTTTTTCCAAAGGTGATTTCTTTGGAATATGATTTTAATACATAAAGTCCATAAAAATTACAACTCAATCACCATAAATCCATAATTGACATAAAGGTGTGGTTTCTTGATTAGGAGAATCTAATTAGTCCAATGGTGAAATTTTCAGAGTCTAAATCCAAGTTATGTGAAAAATGTCCAATATTAAGGTTTCTATGCAATAATGTGCAATATGTACACTAATGAATGTTAATATTTTGAAATAGGCCAAAGTTGAACTTGAAACATGTTGCTGGGCCGGTTGTTGGGATAGATCCTATCCTTGCTAAAATCGGGGACAAAAAGGTTGAGTATGTCCAACCTGGTTACATTCATAGCAGGTAGTTGTGGGTCTATCATCTCTTTGAGTAGGGGTGTTGTTGGTAGGGAACCTCCTAGAGGATGGTAGTGGGAGCATCAGTTGCACCTTTCACAACCACATTTGTCGCCATGATTCTTCCTCTTATTGTTGTTGTTGTTGTGCCCCAAAGGTTGGAATCTAGGGTAAGATTCAATCACCAAAGCCTTGTCCACCATTTTTTGGAAGGTGAGTGGAAGTTGTAGAACAAGGTTTTGGCCAACCTGATAGCGCATACTATCCACAAATAGGGTTGATCTTCTCTTGGCTCCAAGGTCTGTGGCATAGCATTCCAATAGGAAGAACTACTGAACATAGTAAAAAATAATCATGGCCCCCTACTTAAGGTTGTAGAACTCGACCTTCCTTCTTCCTCACAAAAGTTCGGCAGATGCAATCCTTCCTAAATATCTTGAGACACTGGTCCCCAGTCATGGTGGTTATGTCTCTAGTGTGGGTTGTGCCATTCCACCACACTCGGATAGGTCCATCCAACACATAGGTTGCAAAGCGAACTTTTTGATGAGGAGGACATGCCATGCCCTCAATTGTCCGGTCCAGGGCCAAAACACAATCATCATCCTTATCAACCATGTTCAGTTCACTCTCTCCTTTGAAGTATGGCGACGACATCTTGATGAAGTCTGTTAGACTGAACTCCATTGGCTTGTTAGCATTGGTAGAAGCAGCGATGAGTTGCCTCACCAAGGTAGAAGAGAGTAGCTTTCAAAACTTGGCCAAATCCAGTTCTGGGGTAAGTCTAGGGGTATTAGGGTTCACCACACTATGTCCTTGTGGTTTCACCATGATTTCCAAATTGTTGGAGTCATTCTGGGAAGAACCCTTGGAGTTGTTTTTGTTGTTAATGTTGTCAAACAAGTTGACTCTCCTGAAAGGCAAGGCTATTATTAGGTTTCTAGAAGTATAGAAACATAGATGATAAAAGAATGTCTAAGGCTACTATTGCCTAAAAGCATGCTATTTTGGGCTATCCATATAACCTCAAGCTAGGCAGGTATCATATGGATCCAGGATTCCTCATAAACCAAGCTACTTGTGTGGAGAAAAATATTTCTAGTCCATGAACCCTAATCCTTTCTAAATACCCTTATTTTCAACTTCATTCCCTAGTATCTTCCCGAAGGCTCTGATACCATACTTTAAAGAGGCGAGATCACCTCCTTACTAAAATTTGAAGGAAATAGAAAACATCCATTATTTCACAAAGATAATAGATATTGAGGGATGAATGTATAGTATTCCAAGTAAATAAGCATGCACAAGACACATATAAAATGTCAATAGCAGTGGAAAGGAAAAGAAACTAAATCTATTACATTGCTTTCATAATTATTCAACTACATAAATTTTCCAAAAAAAGATGAGAAAACTAAGGATATAGAGTTACAAACCTAGACATCCTTCAAGAAAGTCTTGAATCTACTCCTCCTCCTATTTTCCTTGATCTTGTTCATCACCTTGTCCAAAATTTGGGTGGTTAAGAATTCACCCAGCAAGAGGGAAAGAAAACAAGGTATGTGTCAACAATATGAACAAGAACAAAAGAAAGTAAATAACATGAAAGTAAAGCCTATACATTCACTAACAAATAAAGATATCAAGAATATGAGGCATAATTAAAACAGATGCTTGTCATAACATTAAAATAGTGAAGGAGTTCCATGCATGATTAATATTGATTACATTAATGAAGTAGGACTCAGGAACCTATCAGACCCCAACTTCCCAGTCACCTACACAAATTATATATGGGGGGAGAATAACAAATTCCCCAGGGAAAAATAACACATGCCCTATTTATGGGTGGTTGTACATAAGTACCACTACATTAGATAAATACTCTAATAAAATCAACATGCTATGGCAAGTAGAAGAATCATATATTATGAAACATGGCAGTGGGGTAGAAGACTTCCTCCACAGAATAGCAATCAGAACCAGCGGCGACCACTTGTGGAGAGGCAGAATGGAAGGGTGTTTGTGATGGAGTGGACTTTTGGAATCCTAAATGTCCAATAATATAAGTGAATTCAAACAGGTTGGGTAGTTTTGAGAACCCCAAATATTTTAGTAAAGTTGGAGTGTTGATTGAGGATTATATAATGATTTAGACCTATAATTTTATGCCTTCTTGAGGAATTTAATTAACTGGTCATATAGTGAGTTATGGTATCAAAAATTGAATAGAGAGTACCTTGAGTTGTGATAAAGTTATGGTTAGAATTTCATAACGTTTGGAGAATCCTAGTGGAAGTTATTTAGGTTTGATAATGATGAAATAATGTACACTTTGGGATATTTTGGAACAAAGTATTCGATTCATAGGCTAAGTTGTAATTCTAGGCCGAGGTCACGCAGTGCAACGCGCACTTGGGAATAGGGTGGCAACAGATTCACTATAGACCAAGACCCATCTCCACCGCACATGAAGAACCAACGTCCAGGATTGCTTCTTCAACAATGCAGTTACAACTTGACCGTGAGAAACAACCACGCACAGCATGGACTTCGTGATCGTGTCTTCAGAGTGGTTTCGTGCGAGAGAAGTTGTGACCCTGGGTGAGATATTTTTCCATCCATCTCTTACTTGGGGTGATAGCCATCTGAGGAGGGAGTTTGAGCCCCCGCTCCTCTCCACCTCTCCTCCGAGACGAGCAAGTCAAACTAAGACTAAGCCAACCACGGAGACGCGGTGGAGGAGCATGCTGAGATAGAGTCTCACAGAGTCACTCACGCACAGCAAGGCGGAAACATAGGGCATCGAGCATGTGGTGTGGAGTCTCGAAGGCACAACTCAATCATCAGGATGAGAACGTGAGTGAGGAACCAGAGGTTGGCCTTTCATATCTTGCCCTGTTGTGCGGCGGCGCCCTAGCAAATAGAAGAGGAACTCGCGGCTGATATGCCGCCTGAGATCCTTCCTGTGGGGCGGCACCCTAACCATACCACGGACAGGAACTTCGTGCGAGGAAGCCGAGACCACGGATGACCAGACACTCCCAGCATGCCACGATGGCACTCACGATTAGGAAGAGTCCCCCCACGGCGGCAGCCGTTGTCCAGGAGACGACGCCAATCGGGACGGTGGCGTGGATCAAAGGTGCGGCAGCGGCGCTCCCATGGAGGTGGAGTGTGGATCCATCGTCGCGGCCCTAGAAGTTGATGCGGAGAATCAGAGGGCCAACGATCGCTCGCTTGAGCCCAGCTGCGGCGGCGTTCCACGGCATGACAGGGCCGCACAAAGCGACCCTGAGAATGCGTGAAGTGAGAGGGAGAGACCAAGGCCTGGTATAGTTCCCAGAACTGGCCGGCTCAAGCTTTTGAGTTGTGCCCTTATAAGCCACGTGGCAGCGGCCTATTGGCCTGCAAAGGTAAATCGCCAATTAATTCCAGTAAATGCTCATATCTCAATTAAATCATAGTAATTAGTATGTTTACCAGAAAAATATAAATAAGGTACGAAACTCCTCAGAAAAATGTGTAGAATGTAGTAGAATGATAATCTTAGGCTTTTGAAGCATTGATCTCAGCAATATCATGTAAGATGTGTAATGCTTAATTGATAGATAATAAATATCAAACATCGACCTAAAATTATGGAAAAATGTCAGTAAGTCCATAACCATGTCTTTATTGCATATGATATCAGATATGGTCATGTTAATGCACGAAATCTTGTAATTTTCTCCATATGTCTAATTAGGGCTAATTACCCTAAATAAAATGCAATAAATACATTGGCGATCAATAAATGATGAAATTCATAGAGTAAGCTCATATCAGTATATGAAACTTCAGTTTTAATTATGAGATCATAATGATGAACATAATCCATGTTATATGAAGACGAATATTAATACATGTTATAAAACCCTAATCTAGGTTAATGATGTAACTTAGGGTTTATATGTGCACAAAAAGGATATGGAATATAATGTTTAGCTAATGAATCATAATCTGGAGAATGACATCAGTAAAGATAATCCTAAGATGAGAATAGAAGTAAAAGTGGGAATATAATTAAGAGACTAAGATAAACCCTAACAGATACGAGTAGTGTTAAGATGAGAAGTATGATGATGAGAACCTGATAGTGATATGTGATCTTATCTTAATCAGGTTAACCAAGGATATAGATGACATGAGGAATATATGTGATTAGGTTTGTCTCTTGATCAAGGTATGCCATTACCTCTTACTTGGCTTATTATACAATATGCTTGTGTTATACGTGTAGTAAAATACTTGGCATATGGTATTGGATGAAATGATTGTTCTTGTATGATATGTTGCATGATTTTCCATACGTATTGCTATGAACACATCAAACATAATATATATGTTCCATTATATGAAAGCACTATATCTCTTTGGTAAGCATAGTGCTAGTGAGTGATCTATCTCTTTGGTAAGCAGATCACATGTACAATGATCTATCTCTTTGGTAAGAAGATCATAAGACCTAAATGCATGTATCCCATCGGTAGGCAGATGCACAAGCATATAATGGAAAATGAGCTTAAAATATGTGTTCTCCTTTGTTAATGAACATCTTTGTGCAAGTATACGCTTTTCTTATATTCTTCTGTTACTGCCAAGTATTAGTTTTATCTTATTACCAAAATATGATGAGAGGTATATAAAAGACATGTAGGCGTACTCAGTACAATATTGTTGAATATTGTGCTGACGTGTACCACATGTAATCTTTTGTTTAGGTTGTGGTTATGCTCTTGAAGATCCAGGATAGTTGAGAGTTGTGTGGTGAGCTGATGTACAGGTGGACATGTTGTCTTAAGATCATGTTGATTAGCTGTAGCACATGTATATGTATAAGTTTGCTGTTCAATATGTAATATCAAATGTTGTAATAATTCATGTTGTAATTATATGTTGAATGGTGAACATGTGTTGTGGTTTTATTATTGTTCATGTACATGTGCTACTGATGTATGTTCCTTCTGACTCCCTCGATTTTCTTCTTCTTATCCTGGTGTGGGTGTTTAAATTGAGATTCTCGCTGAGGTGAGGGTTTCAATTTGGACGTTAGACATCATATTAAGTTTTAGAAAATCCGGGGATGTCACAGGTGGTATCAGAGCTTGAACAATAGCAAAGCCTAACATTTGCTCATTATGCAACTCAAAACTGAAGAACCTTGAACTTAATAATCTTTAGGGTTAGATTAGTCATCCCTTAGAGACTAGATATGACCTAACCTCTAGGTTAGCACCTAGATGTCCGAGAACTAGGTCTAGACTAGTGCTTGTGGCATAAAAAGTCCTTAGATCTCATTCTTTCCTTGCAGTGCAGGGGTATGGGATGTTGCACTGTTTGGAAATGATGTGCATCAAGGGAAGAGAAACCATAGACATATGGCACTCGTTGTCTAGAGTAGCTACAGTAGTCTACCCCTTGTTCTCACTCTTTTCACTAGTTTTCATGAAACTGGACTCTCTACTATGTGTGGGACACTCGTTTTTGAGATTTGGTTTTTGATTCCAATCGGATCAAACCTCGATAGTTTTCTCTGATGTTTGTTTTATCAGAGAAAAACTATATAATATTTTAATATGTATATGTATTACAAAAATGTGTCCCCACACATGTACGAGTAGGAGGTGGTCATGCAACTTAAGTGAAACTGAATGACATCAGTCTAGAAGAGAGAGTAGTTCTAGATTTGATGTCTAGAGCCTTGTTGGTATATGTGATATATGGAATAGATGATATAAGTTTTGATGATATGATGTAAGTCTTATATGGATGATATAAGATATTTTATGTTGATATATGTTTGTCCTTGAGGACGTAAGTTTAGTTTTGAGGTTTTGAGATAAGTTTTGATGATGAAAGTAAATAGGCTTTTATGAGATAAGATATGTTAAGTTAAGACAAGGATGTGGATCAGCATGAGCCTCAAGCTCTTTTACAAAGGAGGACCTCTAGTGTTGGGACCAGTTTTGGGGTTAACTCCATAGAGAGTGAGACCCATTGGGAGAAGGTTAGAGAACCTAAACTCCAAGATATGAGAATTATGAGATACATGATATGATACGTCCTAAACTAGATTACTCCTGAGTGGTTGACTTGAGTCGCTTTGTGCATGATTCCTATAGTCTTGTTGAACCCTAGATGTCCTTTGGGAGGACCAAAACCTAAAGTCAAAGTGAGGCTGGTTATGTATGAATTGGGGATATGAATATGAGAACCTACCATCTGGGTGACAGAAAGAGAGTCCCAAGACCCTAGAGGGGGTATATGTTTTAGTTTTTGAGAAGCCTCGTGCTCGGGTTGGTGGTTCCTTGTAGGAATCTAGTGGTTATGTTGATAAGAGAGTTTTGGGTAAGAATGTCTCATGGATAAAAACCTCTGAAGAGGATGTCCTACCATGTTTTGGTTTGTGCTTATGTGGCTACTGCTAGTAAAGCAATCGAATAGTGCCGATGAGGTATACCTGAGAACCCTATACTAAGAGAGGAAAGATAAAGTATATGCATATGAGATATTCATAGAGTTGAGTTAGCTCAGAGAACTGAGCATGACACAACCCTCATGATATGGGTCAGGAGAACCTCAACTGGACTAGATGAAGCTTTGATATATGTTTCACGAGCCCCTTGTATAAGTTTGTTTAGCACAACCATGATATAATATATGTAAGATGTGATCTAATCTCGAGACGTGATATATAGACATGATATTATGGAAATCTAGAAAGGGTTTAATAGATCTCAATGTATAAATGGTTAACCATATACAGAATAATGATGATAATGTGATATTGTTGGATAATCTTGTGATAATATCACTAGTAAATGTTGTAATTTATTATGAGAAATGAAATAAGATCATATGCATGAAACATGTTACATGAGGTGTTAATATTAGTGGATAATAAAAAAATATATATATAGTTTGACAATTAGCACACATAATGTTCATGACACCTTGATGTATGGGTTAACTTTTGTTAACTCCTTTAGAACATGGTAATATGATGATGGAACCCTAATTCATGGGAAAAGATAAGGATGAGGCCCTAACATATGAAATAAGTCATGACATACCATGAGTTTATAAACCTTTTTGAAGGGGTGGTTCATCTTAGATAATCATAATACCTCCTAGAAAGATGTGGACCTTGTTATAGAAGTGTTGTTCATGGAAATGTTGCACATGAAGTGGTGGCCTACATGGGAACGAAAACCCTTGGTTTTCCTTGAAGTAAGAGGATGGTTTACTTTCGAGGACGAAAGTTCTTTTAAGATGTATATGATGTGACAAAGTAGTTTTTCTGGCTTAATTCCGAGGATGGAATATATTTTAAGATGTGTAGGATGTGATGGAGTGGACTTTTGGAATCCTAAATGTCCAATAATATAAGTAAATTCATACATGTTGTGTAGTTTTGAGAACCCAAAATGTTTTAGTAATGTTGGAGTGTTGATTGAGGATTATATAATTACTTAGATCTATAATTTTATGCCTTCTTGAGGAATTTAATTAACTGGTCATATAGTGAGTTATGGTATCAAACATTGAATGGAGAGTACCTTGAGTTGTGATAAAGTTATGGTTAGAATTTCATAACGTTTGGAGAATCCTAGTGGAAGTTATTTAGGTTTGATAATGATGAAATAATTTACACTTTGGGATATTTTGGAACAAAGTATTCGATTCATAGGCTAAGTTGTAATTCTAGGCCGAGGTCACGCAGTGAAACGCACCCTTGAGAATAGGGTGGCCACAGATTCACTATAGACCAGGACCCATCTCCACCGCACATGAAGAACCAACGTCCATGATTGCTTCTTCAACAGTGCAGTTACACCTTGATCGTGAGAAACAACCACGCACAACATGGACTTCGTCATCGTGGCTTCAGAGTGGTTTCGTGTGAGAGAAGTTGTGACCCTGGGTGAGATATTTTTCCATCGATCTCTTACTTGGGGTGATAGCCATCTGAGGAGGGAGTTTGAGCCCCCACACCTCTCCACCTCTCCTCCGAGACGAGCAAGTCAGACTAAGAGTAAGCCAACCATGGAGACGTGGCGGTGGCGCATGCTGAGATAGAGTCTCACAAACTCACTCACGCACAGCAGGGCGACAACATAGGGCAGCGAGCCTGTGGTGTGGAGTCTCGAAGGCACAACTCAATCATCAGGATGAGAACATGAGTGAGGAACCAGAGGTCGGCCTTTCATATCTTGCCCTGTTGTGCGGCGGCGCCCTAGCAAATAGAAGTGGAACTCGCGATTGATATGCTGCCGGAGATCCTTCCTGTGGGGCGGCGCCCTAACCATACCACGGCCAGCAACTTTGTGCGGTGAAGCCGAGACCGTGGATGACCAGACACTCCCAGCATGCCACGATGGCACTCACAATCAGGAAGAGTCCCCCCACGACGGCGACCGTTGTCCAGGAGACGACGCCAATCGGGACGGTGGTGTGAATCAAAGGTGCGGCAGTGGCGCTCCCATGGAGGTGGAGTGTGGATCCATCGTCACGGCCCTGGAAGTTGATGCGGAGAAACGGAGGGCCAACGATCGCTCGCTTGAGCCCAGCTGCGGCGGCGTTCCACGGCATGACAGAGCCGCACAACGTGACCCTGAGAATGCGTGAAGTGAGAGGGAGAGACCAAGGCCTGGTCTAGTTCCCAGAACCAGCCGGCTCAAGCTTTTGAGCTGTGCCCTTATAAGCCACGTGGCAGCGGCCTGTTGGCCTGCAAAGGTAAATTGCCAATTAATTCCAGTAAATGCTCAGATATCAATTAAATCATAGTAATTAGTATGTTTACCCGAAAAATATAAATAAGGTACCAAACTCCTCTGAAAAATGTGTAGAATACATTAGAATGATAATCTTAGGCTTTTGAAGCATTAATCTCAGTAATATCATGTAAGATGTGTAATGCTTAACTGATAGATAATAAATATCAAACATCGACCTAAAATTATGGAAAAAATGTCAATAAGTCCATAACCATGCCTTTATTGCATATGATATCAGATATGGTCATGTTAATGCATGAAATCTTGTAATTTTCTCCATATGTCTAATTAGGGCTAATTACCCTAAATAAAATGCAATAAATACATTGGCGATCAATAAATGATGAAATTCACAGAGTAAGCTCATATCAGTATATGAAACTTCAGTTTTAATTATGAGATCATAATGATGAAAATAATCCATGTTATATGAAGATGAATATTAATACATGTTATTAAACCCTAATCTAGGTTAATGATGTAACCTAGGGTTTATATGTGCACAAAAAGGATATGGAAGATAATGTTCAGATAATGAATCATAATCTGGAGAATGACATCAGTAAAGATAATCCTAAGATGAGAATAGAAGTAAAAGTGGGAATATAATTAAGAGACTAAGATAAACCCTAACAGATATGAGTAGTGTTAAGATGAGAAGTATGATGATGAGAACCTGATAGTGATATGTGATCTTATCTTAATCAGGTTTAACAAAGGATATAGATGACATGAGGAATATATGTGATTAGGTTTGTCTCTTGATCAAGGTACGCCATTACCTCTTACTTGGCTTATTATACAATATGCTTGTGTTATACGTGTAGTAAAATACTTGGCATATGGTATTGGATGAAATGATTGTTCTTGTATGATATGTTGCATGATTTTCCATACGTAATGCTATGAACACATCAAACATAATATATTTGTTCCATTATATGAAAGCACTATATCTCTTTGGTAAGCATAGTGCTATTGAGTGATCTATCTCTTTGGTAAGCATATCACAAGTACAATGATCTATCTCTTTGGTAAGTAGATCATAAGGCCTGAATGCATCTATCCCATCAGTAGGCAGATGCACAAGCATATAATGGAAAATGACCTTAAAATATGTGTTCTCCTTTGTTAATGAATATCTTTGTGCAAGTATACACTTTTCTTATATTCTTCTGTTACTGCCAAGTATTAGTTTTATCTTATTGCCAAGATATGATGAGAGATATATAAAAGACACGTAGGCGTACTCAGTACAATATTCTTGAATATTGTGTTGACGTGTACCGCATGTAATGTTTTGTTTAGGTTGTGGTTATGCTCTTGAAGATCCAGGATAGTTGAGAGTTGTGTGGCGAGCTGATGTACAGGTGGACCTGTTGTCTTAAGATCATGTTGATTAGTTGTAGCACATGTATATGTATAAGTTTGTTGTTCAATATGTAATATCAAATGTTGTAATAATTCATGTTGTAATTATATGTTGAATGGTGAACATGTGTTGTGGTTTTATTATTGTTCATGTACATGTGCTACTGATGTATGTTCCTTCTGACTCCCTTGATTTTCTTCTTCTTATCCTGGTGTGGGTGTTTAAATTGAGATTCTCACTGAGGTGAGGGTTTCAATTTGGACGTCAGACATCAGATTAAGTTTTAGAAAATCCAGGGACGTCACTGTATTTGCTCTGAATATTGAAGAAGCTGGAGAGGACAATGAAGTCATTGAAGGTACCTTACATATCAATATTCATCCTATCAAGGTACTTTTAAAATCTTTCTATTTGAACACCTTCATGTATTTTCATCTTGCTTCCATGTTAGAGTTAGAATCTGATTACATGGACTATGTATTAGATGTAAAAAAACTTGTGGTTGGATATGCTCTTCTTATCTCTAACTCCCTACCCTGGACCTTTGTATATCGGTAAAGATGTTTCCTTCAGACTTTATAATGCTTGACATGTCTGCCTTTGATGTTATGTTGGGCATGGATTGGTTCAAGAAGAATGATGCTACCTTATTTTGTCATGAAAAGAAAGTTATCTTATTGCATCTTGATGGAGAGAGGCTATGTATCAAGAGTAGGAAGTGAGAGGATCAAAAATTCATCATCTCTGTCATCAAAGCTAAAAAACTTGTCTTGCAAGGGTATAGAGCATGCTTAGCATCTATTGTTCTTGATGCCACACCTCCTTCTCTAGATAATATAGATGGGGTGAAGGAATTTCTTGACGTGTTTCTCAAGGAACTTTCCATTGAGCTAATGCCAGGGACTTCACCAATCTTGAAGATTCCATACCTCTTGCCCCCTACTGAACTTGTCGAACTTAAAAAGCATCTTCAGGATCTTCTTGACATGGGTTTTATTCACCTCAGCATCTCACCTTGGGGATACCCTTTCTTGTTGATTTAGAAGTAGGATGGTTCGCTGAGGAGGTGCATCGACCACCACATGCTCAACCAAGTGACAGTGAAGAACTGTTATCCCTTTCCTCGCATTGATGACCTGTTTGATTAGCTGACACCAGCCACCATGTTTTCGAAGATGGACCTGCAAAGTAGCTCTTACCAGATGCATGTAAAGGATGAGTATGTGCCAAAGACAACTTTGAAAACTCATTATGGGCATTATGAGTTCCTGGTTATTCCTTTTGATTTGACTACTGCCCCTGCTGCTTTCATGGACCTAATGAACTAAGTATTCCACCCTTGCCTCAATCAGTTTGTGGTGGTGTTCATTGCTGACATTTTGGTTTACCTAGATATGGAAGAAAAACATAGAGAACACTTGTGTGTTGTGCTCAACACAGTGAGAAAAAACCAACTTTATAATAAATTCTCAAGATGTGAGTTCTGGATAAAGGAAGTTATGTTTCTGGGTCATATGATTTATTCTAGACATATAATTGTTGATCCCGCAAAGGTAGAAGCTATGACCAAGTGGAATGCTTTGGAGAATCCCTCTGAGATTTTCATAGTTTCCTCAAGTTAGTAGGTAACTATCAGATATTCATCAAGAGCTTATTAGATTTGGCCTTTCCTTTAACCATTTTGACTCGGAAGGAGGACATGTTCTCATGGACACCTGAATGTGATGACATTTTCCAGAAGCTGAATGAGTGCTTGACATTTGCACCTATTATTTCCTTACCTTTTGAAGGCATACCCTTTGTCATTTACACTGATGCTTTCAAATAAGGCTTAGGATGCATCTTAATGCAAGAAGGTAGAGTGATCGCCTATACTTCCTACCAAATAAAACTGAATGAAGAAACTTGGCCTACACATGATTTAGAGCTAGCTACCATTGTTCATGTTCTAAAAATCTAGCAACACTATCTCCATGGAGCGAATCTTGTAGTCTTCTCTGACCATAAGAGCTTTACGTACTTGTTGACATAAAAAGATCTGAACATGTGACATGGAAGGTTGATAAAGTACCTTAAGGACTACGAGTTTACCATCATCTATCATCCCAGTAAAGCAAACGTTGTTATTGATGCTCTGAGTCGAAAGAAGGATCTTGTATGTGCTGCTATGAGTTGTTCTATGTTGAAGAATCTGGAACATGTTTCTAGTTGGCAATCTCAGCCTGTTGATTTAGTGGATGAAGATAGGATGTTTGTGCACATGGATACTTTATCTGTTACACTAACCTAGATCTCATAGGTTGTAGTTGCATAGTTGTAGAGTTTTGAGATTGAGGAGATGATGGCCTTAGAAGAGAAACCACAATCTGACTTCTCAATTGGAGTAGATGGTGCTATATGCTTCTGACATAGGTTGTGGATTGCTGATGTTGGTAATCTAATGAAGAAGACTTTGAGTGAAGTTCATGGGTCTAACTACACGATTCATCTTGGAACAACAAAAATGTACAAGGACCCACATCAAAGCTTTTGGTGGAAGAATATGAAGAATGACATAGCTTTGTTTGTTGTGAAATGTTAGACCTATTAGCAAGTCAAGATAGAGCATTAATGACCTCATGGTTTTCTTCATCCGCTTGAGATTCTAGAATGGAAATGGGAGAATATTACCATAGACTTTGTTATTGGCTTCCCTAAGTATAAGAAAGGTTATGATGTTGTTTGGGGGGTGATTGATCGACTCACAAAGTCTACCCATTTCTTGCCTTTCAAACCCACTTACAAAGTTGTTGAAATGGCTCAATTGTATGTTGAGTGGATATCTCGTTTGCATGGAGTGCCTAAAGTGATAGTTTCTAAAGGTGACTTTAAGTTTAACTCTTAGTTATGGAGTAATATTTAGGAAAAGATGGGGATTGAACTATGATTCAATACAATGTATCATCTACAAACTGATGATCAGTTAGAAATGAAAATGCAAATTCTAGAGGATTTGCTTCGTGCTTGTGTGAAGGATTGGTGCGGTGCTTGGGATAGTTATCTTCCATTAGCTGAGTTTGCTTACAACACCATCTACCAAGCTAGTACTGGTATATCACCTTTGGAAGCTCTCTGTGGTAGATCTTGTCATTCAACTTTGCATTAGGATGATGTTGGTGAACGTTCTTTGGTGAAGACATATTCTATGCAAATGATGATAGATGAAGTTTAGTTGATTAATAAGCATATGAAAGCTTCTCAAGATTGATAGAAGATGTATGTTGACAAGAAGAGATCTGATGTTAGCTTCACAGTGGGTGACTATGTGTTCTTGAACATCAACCGTATGTGCTCTATAGCTAGATCTAAAGTTAAAGGCAAACTGAGTCCCCTCTATGTTGGACCATTCAAGATCTTGGATAAGGTTGGAGTTTGTACATACCACTTAGCACTTCCTCCTACCTATGATAAAATTTATAATGTGTTCCATGTCTCTGTGTTGAAGAAGTATGTGAAGGACCATCTTCATGTGTGTACTATTAAGCCTTTAGAGATTCATGAGAACCTAACATATGAGGAATTACTAGTGAAGATTCTGGACTCCTAAGTAAACTTGATGAAGAATAATGAGATTGAGTTGGTAAAATATTTGTGGAAATATCATGGTTTGGAACAAACCACTTGGGAGTTGAGATATGAGATTTTGCGTACTTACCCTTCTCTTTTTATTTGATATTTTGGCAAAAAAATCCTTTTTAATGGGTGGAGTGTTGTAACATACTGAATTCTGAATGTAATCTCCATGTAACACTTTTTCGTGCATTTTATTCTCATTTATGTCCTTAATGCCCTTTTGATGAATTAGTGGAATTTATAGTGGTTTGATTAACATTTGTTCAATAATTACACCAATGCAAGGGTTTATGCACAAAAACATGAGTGAAAGCTTATTTAATGATCTAAAATGCAAAATCACCACTTAAGTGGAACATAGGTAAATAGATCTGTGCTAGAAGTGTAAGGCCCCAAACCTTGTTTAATGTGTTCAATAAGAGTAATTACCATAATTAAGTGCTCTAAACTTTAATATAATCTTTTCAGGTGTTTTGAAATCATGAGATAAGCTTAACTTTTAAGTTTGGTCCAATTTGGATGATGTTTGTGCAATTTATGCAATTTTTATGCACAGTTTGATTTTTTTCTAATTTAGCCAATTGGGAGATTTTCTTTACAAATTTTTACATGCCCTATGATCCTTATATGTTTCCTTATCATTCTCGACCTTGGTGGGCCATAGGGTGCCTAGTTGTGCCTTGGTTTGGAGGTGTTTCTATTTAAGGGCATTTTAAATTTCCCACATTATGGATGAGCTTATCTTTAGGAGTTATCAACCAATGGGGTGGTTTCTATGTTTCTAGGTCGGTGATGGGAATAGAGAACTGATAGTTTATGGCGAAGTCTCTAGGACATGTGGAACATATGTTTGCATGGCCATAGAAGCTCTAGGCTACGGACACATGCAAAGCTCCATGGACACCTCATGCTTGACTCCTTCCTTATCCATAAAGGCTTGCATGTCCATGGGCACCCTTAGCCATGGACATATGGAAAGTAAATTGACACCTCATGCTTTGTTTCTTCCTTAACCATAAATATTTATATACTTCTTCCTTACCTCCCAACTAAAATATTAGATCCATATAACCACCCTCATACTTATAACTTCTTCCTCTCTCTATTTGGCCATGAAAATGTTGTCCCAAGGTAGAAGAAGATGCCATCTTGGTGAAGAAGGTCTTCTAGGGTTTCATCTAAGCTCAACTAGGGTTTCTAAAGTAACCACTTGGCATTTCTGACCAAGGCAAGTAGGTTTCTTCCCCTTCTCCTCTATTTTCCCTACTGTTCTTCTTCCTTCCACCTTCCTCCAAGTCAAAACCCTAGTCTTTCATGGTGGAACTCCATCTAGAGCTCAAAAACTCATCTTTCCATGCTCCTCTTTCTTAGTGTTTGTATCCTTGGAGAAGAAGGTGATTCTTTATAGATCTTGGAGCTTGTGCTTACATCTACAACCCATCTTACTCAAGTTTCTTACTGATTGGGATTTGATCTTCTTCCTACATGCAAGTTATATAACACTCCATGTTTATTGCTTATTATAAGATTGTTAGTTCATATTCTTATGCTTAATTGATGATTTCCACCTTTATATGATGTTCTTGTCTAGGGTATCATTTCTTTGTTGTTCTATCCTTTGTTACTAGATCTAGATGAACATGAAATGATTGGTACACCACTCCTAGGGTAAAGGATGACTTAGGATAGGTTGTAGGTGGCCAAGTCATGAGTTGGCCCCTCTCCCTCTCTCTTGCTCGCTTGCAACTAAATTGATGACATGTCATTTTTGGTTGGTTAGAATTGGAAATTCATATCTTCTAAATTTATTATCCAAAACTAATAAAATAAAATATGTTTTGGAATTGGAAAATTAATCTTTATCTAATAAAAAAATCTTTAAAGGTCTTATTTCAAGGTTTATCAAAAAGTGATTTTTTGGGAATATGATTTTAATACTTAAAATCCATAAAAATTAGAACCTAATCACCATAAATCCAAAATTGACTTAAAGATTTGTTTTCTTGATCATGAGAACCTAATTAGTCCAATGGTGAGATTTTTGGAGTTTAAATCAAAGTTTTGTGAAAAAGGTCCAATCTTAGAGTTTCTATGCAACAATGTGCAGTTTATGCACTAATGAAAGTTAATAAATTGATATTGGCCAAAGATGAACTTGGAACATCTAGAAGTGATGGAACTTGGTATTTGAACACATTAAAGAGGTGTGTGCATTCTTACACCCTAAGTTGGTATATTTTAAAACCACAACCTATATTCCCTAATGAGGCACTATATGAACCCTATATTCTCTATCCATGATTCTATTGCTAAATTGCCTCAAAAATTAGTATTGATATTCTTTTTCTTGGGTCTTGTACCCCACTATCATGTTTAAAAGATACGATGATTCTATGTGCCATAATTTAGCTAATGTAGTGGTACCTATGTACAACCACCAATGGATAGGGCATGTGTTATTTTTCCCTGGAGAATGTGTTATTCTCTCTTACATATAATTTGTGTAGGTGACTGGGAATGTGTTATTTCTCCCCTCACCTATAGGTTGGGGTCTGGTAGGTGCCTCAACCCTACTTAGTTATTGTAGTCAATATTAATCATGCATACAATTCCTTTACTATTTTAATGTTAAGGCAATCATGTATTGCGATTATGCCTCATACTCTAGATCTCTTCATCTATTGATGAACATATAACCTTTAATTTTTTGTTATTTTATTTCTTTTGTTCTTGTTCATATTGTTGACACATACCTTGTTTTCATTCCCTCTTGCTATGTGATTTCCCGAACACCCAAATTTTGGACAAGGTGCTGAACAAGATCAAGGAAAATAGGACCAGGAGTAGAATCAAGATTTGTTTGAAGGATATCTAGGTTGTTGAAGCTGGATCCTTAGTTTTCTCATGATTTTCTTCTAAAAACTTATGTAGTGAACAATGATGCAATACATGTCATAGCTTTAGTTAATTTTCTATTCAACTTCTATTGACATTTTATATTTATTTGGTGCATGCTTATTTACTTGGAATATTATACATGCATCCCTCAATATCTATTATCTTTTTGAAAAATGGATGTTTTGCATTTCCTTCAAATTTTGGTAAGGAGGTGATCTCACCTCTTAACAATGTTTCACTAAAAAGTACCCGCGAAAGTCCATTCCCCCTTTCTCTTTTTCATTGTCCCTATGAATACCTAGCTCTAGAACATTCTGTCATCGTTGCTTCTTGTTGCCAAGCCAAGGACCTGACACCGGCATCGTTGTCGCCCATGATTCCATCATCTTTTCCGACACAATCTTCATGGTGCTACTCTACCTCTGGTACCACACTCTATTCCTCTTGTGGTTCTTAACAAATCTCTACCTCTGCTAGAGATCTTTGTTTCTCCACCTTCGCCGCTACCACACACCAGCTAGTACTGCTCCGGCTTCCACTACTCCACCGACCGCCACTATCATTGTTGTTTCGGCCGCCGTTATCGCTGTTGCACCGGCCACCACTGCCACTTCCAGTGAGGTGAGACTCTTCCCCCTTTCTTGTTTTTACTTTGTTATTATATTTAATTTTTTACCAAATTAGAATTATGTAGAATTTCTTATTTTATCTAACTAAAATTGAAAATACACCTATGATAATTTATGATTAAATGATATCTAGTTTTTTATGATGATGGTATTTATTTGTGCTTTTGTGACCACTTAAAATTTTCTCTCTCCTCATACATGTGTTATGAACTTCCTCCGTGCATAAGTAT
This sequence comes from Alisma plantago-aquatica, assembly GCA_963693085.1. Taxonomy (NCBI): domain Eukaryota; kingdom Viridiplantae; phylum Streptophyta; class Magnoliopsida; order Alismatales; family Alismataceae; genus Alisma; species Alisma plantago-aquatica. The sequence goes on along the minus strand of OY856412.1, from coordinate 1,132,500,112 downwards.
CTCATCTTTGACCTTAATTTCATTGCTTAATACACTTTGATGCTAAATTGAATCACCTTGGATACATGTATCTTGTGGTGGCATTCCTTTTATTTCTAGACATAGGTTTCCAATACTTAACATATCACCATTTTGTAACTAGTTTTGAACCTATTGTATGTACTCAATTTATTCTCCAACGTATTTCAAGTTTTAGTGGGCTCAATTGTCTTTCCGATGACATAAATATCACCCTAATTAGACCTCCAGAGCCCAAGTTAGAGGCAAATGAAATTTGGCCAAATTACAAGTGATTTATCTAATTAACTGAATTTGATCCTTATTGTGCCGATTGTGGGGCGCGGGGTCCAGCAAGGGGGTTCCCACCCTTGACATGTCAACAAACCTTATGGTTGCTTTACAAGTGATCCCAACCCTTCATTTTTATCACAAAGATCCTCCTTCACGACCTAACGACTAAGAGGTCATTTCGTAGTTTGGTCTGTACTATAGCAGTTGCTACAACAGGGATACTTTTACAACAACCAATTGGCATGTATCTTGACATTTTTGATTAATTTAATCCTCTTTATAATTTCCAAGACCCCCATGTCTCGATTCTCTTTTTTTACCCCTTCATTTCCCTTCTCCTGCATCCCTTTTCTCCTCCTCCTTCTGGCTCCCAAAACCCTAGTCGCCACCTTTGGGGCTATGGGATTTTGCCACCCACAACCACACCTTTTCACCCCAAAAGATTTTTGAGGTTGGAGTGAGGTGGGGTGGCACCTTTCTAAGGCTAGGATCACTCATAGTCAGAACTACTCGACCATGCCGACGAGCTTACCCACACCCAAGCGGGTCTCTGGAGTGCGATGTTGGGGGCGACTCTCTGGCCTACTGTGTTACAGGCGGTTGGGGGGCGGGAGTGGATCTCGTGCGGCCGCTGGTGCCACTATGTGGGTGGTGAGAAGTGATGTTTCGATACCTTGGGTCTGTGTTGGGCTGGGAGAGATGGGTGACCACCAACAGTTGTGAGAAACTTAGCTGCCACACACCTGCGATCAGCTGGGTGAGTGGGTGATACGGCACCACGACACTGCTGAGGCACCTACGAATCACAAGGCACCACCTGGTATTATGGCTCATCCTATCTAAATCTTCTTAATTTTCTCCTGATATTCTAAAATGCATATCTTGTAAGCATTTTCTAAATGTTTGATGGGGTAGCTTGCTCCAAAGTAGTATTGTTTCTTCAAACATCATTCTTAAACTCAATATTAGTAACTTTTATCCATATTTTACTTTGAGTCACGATGTAGACCACTTTTGATGTGCACTTTTATTCTTTGGACCTAAAAGTGTCCCTTTTGCTCATGCATGATGCTACATGTTTATTGTTAGGACTTTGACATATCTAATCATCAATTGATCACCCAACTTATAAATCAGTAAAACATAGTACCTTTTTGAACCATGTGACATAATTTTGATCATGCATAACCTTGTTAATGGATTTATGTTGTGTGATATGCTACATGATGTGACTTGCATGATCTTTTAGTATCTAGATCTCGATCCTTGCACATGTATTGATGAAAAATGATTAGAACGATATGTGTGAACCCAAATAAGTAATCTCTTGATCCTATGTGACTTATCTTGCCAGGATCTTATATTGCTTACTATGTTTGTCTCTTTAAGTCTCAAAATACCTACAATGTACACTAATTGGTCTGGTATGACTAGTCATGATCTAATGTGATTAAACCCATCCCTTGTATATAACCTAGTGTTGATGGTTCACTTAGGTCTAGGACTTAATATTGATTCTTGGACTATGATGAATAATGCATGTATGTTGGGATCCTTGGAAATTATGTTTAATCTAGTCAAATATAGGTCCAACAGAACATCCAAATACTGATATGACTCTTATCTTATCAAACCTATTGATCTAAGACTCTATGTTGTATCCCTTTACATCCTAGGTACTTGATAGCTTGGGCCTCTTATAGATGTACTCAAGAATCATAATTTTCTCACTACTTGTGAGGTACATTTTGCTCTTGACCCTACTATGGTATTGGCTTGCTTGTATGTATGATCATATGAATGCTTGACTACTTACTTACTTGGTTGATCTATTGTTCCTATGATTACTACTTTCATGTTTGAGTATTCCATGCTGACAAACCTTGAATAAATATATCAAAAATCCATTAGGCAACCTAATGTTGACATAATGGATAATGGAACCTAAAACATGCTTTGAATAAAATTATATTATTAAGTGTTCTCACTTTATCCATTCTTCTTGACTACAATCCTATTTCTATCCAAGCAAGTTTTGTATTACTCTTAAACTATTTACATGCCTTTTCATAGTGACTTAATGTTTTAGCATATGTTTTGTTTATTGAATTTTTAGTTGCCAAATAAAGATCTACTACACTCAAGACATGAATGGGATACTAGAAGTAAAGATGGGTACATGTTTCTCTACCTCATTTTAGTATCAAGTTACATCTTATGATTTCTGCTTTTACATACATATTTCCTATGTGAATTAATTGTGCCATTCTATGAATCGACGCCAAGGTCCACTCCCCTTTGGCTTTGTAGTCATTAGTAGTGTTGACATAGGGTAACAAACAATTCCATGATAGCTTCCTTTTTGAATTACGAAATGAATTCATTATATTTGGATTTCTACTTGTCTATTTCCACTTTCTTGTGCATAATAGACATAAATGTTGTAATAATCGCACAAGAAGATGTAACATAAACATTAACATGAAACCTGGACCACACTTTCTTGAAAATTCATGTATTATTTTAAGTCTATCTTCATGTTGATGTTTTTAGCATCTATGATATGAATGATGTACACTAATATCATAGTTATATAAATGATAACATTATTTATTGGAATAGAAACTCGCTCAAGATTTACTCATTAGGGGAAAATTTTGGATAGCACCAACTTGGGAAGGTTCTTGAACACTTAATCTCACATAGTAAGTAAGTGTATAATGTTTATTAGGTTTTGAAGATGTTTTGTTAACACTTCCTCATTTTTTCTCTGAGTACATATGAAGGTGGTTATTTTCCCATCTATGTCAATTTACTTCGAGAACTACGGGGAAATCTAGCAAAAAAATTCTTGAAAACTGAATACACATTATTATGCACTTACTAGTGAGATTAGGTGTTCAAGAATGGGATATTAGGTATACACATTCATTATTGAACCCTAAACCTTAGTTTTTAAATTATAATCCATAAATCCTAATATATAAACCCTAAACCTTAATCTACAAAACCTAAATGTAAACCCTAAATCCTAAATGATAAACCTAATCTATATAACCTAAGCCTAATTTGTAAACCCTAAACCCTAGTACTTGTTTTATCTTTGATCATAGAACAGGTAAATCATGGATGTACATTACAAATTACTACACCCCAGAGTTTATAATTCGTCTTTATCAATTTAGAAGATTTGCTGAGGAAAATAGGAAACAAACTGAAGATAGGGTCTATTGACCATGTAGGAAATTACAGTGACAACTTGAAAGTTGACATTGTTGATGAAATCAAAAGTCATCTCATGTGTAGCGAAATGGTACATATCTATGTAGAATGATACTTGCATGGGGAGATTCCTACTATGTGATTAGTAGATGTCCATAGCAATACTGGTAATGAAGAATAAATTGTCCACAATGATTTACTTGTGAATGACCAAATTCCAGTAGACATGGTTGATGCGATGCTAGATTGTATTTTTGATCATTTTGAAACAATGCACGATTCTGAGAGACCATTATACTTAGGTTGTACTAAGTTTACAAAGCTGAATTGTTATAACCACAATTTTTCTTATATTGATTGAAATGCAATTTTTCAAATAAAAGGGATTTGAAATGGAAAATTGTTTGATTTGTTTTCAAAGGATGGATTCTCTTACAAAATCTCCCTTGGATGCATGATCTCATGGTTTATATTGTTTTGATAAATCCAATAATTACAAAATGGAAAAAAATCAAAGAAGATCCTATGATAAGTAAAGGGTAAAAGAAACAAAAGTTAATTGTGTGGAATTCTCTAGAAAAGTGGCATGGATGACCACTATTGTTTGATGTTCGTTTCCACAATGTCTTTAATAAGAAAAGGAATCAAATAAAGAAATTAGAAGATAATAAAGAGAAAAGGATAATTTTAATGACATAATATATGCTTTAAAAGTGGATGGCTTGCATATGAAGAAAAGTCTCTTTTCTTTTCAAATTTTAGTTCCAAACTTTGCTCACAAGTAATTTAAGTCATTAAAGAGTTTTCCTTAAAATTTGGGAATAAAAGATGTATGGTTTGAGGGATATAAGTTTTTGAAAACTTCCTGAAGTAAGAGAAATATCATCAAATGTCACCTTATCCCTTTCATATTAGAACTGTAACTACACTGCTTTATTTAATCACATAGCACGACAGCCACATGATCTGAGATCCAACGGTGAATAGATCATCAGCTACCTTGGGCCAAATAGGCAACTAGGAACAATTAAATGAAAGATGATTTCTCAGTTTCCTGTCTTGTCAATCTAAAAACCTTATTGCAAACCTTTCTATTAGAACCAGAGAATGATTTTGAATTGACTTATACCAGGTTTTTGTGTCTTTTAAAAGTAATGAAGGTTTTCCCCAAACTGTTGATCCCTACCAAACCATTCACCCTAGCCATGTGTTATAAAAGGCATGGAACCCGTCTACAAGATGGCAAACTCCTTCATGAGGTTCTGCAACATCTAGCATGGTCATCCCCGCCAGCAATTTTATATCAAGACCCCACCTTCCTCCTCATTTTTTCTCTGTCAACTAGTGTGCCACCTCCACTTCCTCCCTATCTGTACCTCCTCCAACAAATTGCCTTCTTCTTTGGGTTCGCTGGCAAGTGCCAAAGGTAATGGCACCTTCTCTAGTTTCTTAGAAGTCCAGATGCCCGGAGGAAATGATGAAGTTGACAACCGAGAGGGTACTACATTGTAAGAAGAAAAAGATTGAGGGAGGAAGAAGTGTAAACGGATGCTTCTGCCCTCAACTCGGGCGTTATACAGACTGGTCATAGATGGGTTTTTGCAAGAGGAAATTTACTCAGACACTATGGGGTGACTCGTTGAGACGAAGCACACCCATTGGCCGGGTTCTGGCTTGCATGTAACTAGATCTTGGTGAGTTCGGTGATGTGGCACTTTGTTATTGGCCAAAGGTATTTTATCTTGCAAAATTCATAATTAAATATTGGTTTCTTAGATTAAGACAGACTATTAATGAAACTTTATTAGGAGAATGTGTATAATCAACTAAAAATGTGATCAGGATCAAAATATGCTTGAGCTCGAAAAGTGCATGAAGATGCTATCTTTAATGGTTTTAATTATTTTAAAACCCTATGTTTGGAAGATTAATGGATCTAATGATGTTCCCTGACTATAATGAGCAAATTTTAGCCTTTTGACAAAAAAAGGATGGATTAGATCTAATTAGATGATATTTTTTCATAATTTTCTTAATTAGGGCTCCATGATTATAAAAGTGCGTTAATGGACTTCGAAACCCTAATTTTGATAATTATGAGGTTTAATGGATTTAAATATGGAAATCAATCAAGAAGGCATGAAAATGATGTTTTGAACTAATTTGTGAATAAAGTCCCTTAATTTGGATAATTTGAGTAATTAGGGTTTTTATGAGTGGAAAAGTTCTTGTAGGGTTTGTTGACCTAAAAGGGGTAAAATTGAAACGAAAATTTGGAAACTAAGAAACCCTAAGGAAATCCTAATACGAATTAGAAACCCAATCCAATATAAGATTTTTGGATGTGATTATAAAAATTAGGTGTTATAAATACTTTTTAGGATCAAGTTGCTTGATTTATTGCTTACCTTTGTTGATTGAACTTCTTCATTAGATTACCTATCTTGCTTGGTTTTGAGACTGCCAGATCAGGTATGTGGTTATGCTTATGGATAATCGCTCTACTTTCACCGGATTGCTTAAAATTAACTTCTAGGATGAACTTTAATTCTTGAAATTATAAATTGACTATGGTTATCACAATATATATGTGCATGACTATCTCATATCCTAATCCTCCTCTGTATCTTTGTGTATATGTGAGAAATTGATGATCTAGGTATTGGTCTACCTTATGGTAGGAGCAATAGATTATCATGAGTTGAGGTTTAGTCTAACTTTGGGTGGGATCATATGACTATATAGCTCTATATCTTGGTCTACCTTTGGAGTAGGACCAAAAGGGGCTATTGAGGATCTACCATATGAGAAAGGTAGTATCCATGTCCACTGTAGGGACAACACAGAGGCTGGGATATGTCAAGATTGAGTAGTTATGTTTAAGATGTAAAGTTTGATCTGTTAATCAATAATTTTGTTGCAATATGTTGTTACAACTAGATGCAAACATTTGTTCCCCCCCATACCATTATATTTCTTTATATTGACCGACATTTTGTTTGTCGGCGTTTAAGGGAAATATGCAATTATGTCTATAAAAAGTGAATCTTCAACAAAGGGTGACATTGAAAAGAACAATGCTAAATATTGTTTGTAGGATTATAGTTAGCTAGTTCTCTCCTTGGGTAAAGTTTTGAAATCCTATTTTTGAAAGGTATATGAAAAGAAAATATATATGTATCCTGCTTAAGCTTATTTGTGGTAGAATTTATTAATTATGTTTTATTATTTGCAAAACCATATGATCCTGTTTGGGATAACAACTCTAGATTCTTAACCTTCCTTAATTGGGGGTTGTCGGGAGGGGGGTCATTACATGAGTGTCGTGGTTAGATTGTATACTTTGAATTCTAACAATTGATGGAGTGACAAAAGATTCACATCATTATTGTCTTTATTGAAAGAAATTCTTATTTATGGGAACGAACTTCCAATTTCAACATACAAATTAAAGAAACTATTGATCCCAGTGGGGATTAAGGGTCAGAAGACACTTGCATAATCAAATGATTATGTGTTGATAACATCCAATTTTGTAGATAGTATATGCCTTATTTTATCCATATTGTAACGTCCCTGAATTCTACAGTCTCGAGACTTAGAAGGCCCGAGAGGACAAATCCAAAAACGTTAGGCAATTGTATCAAAGTGTGTTGCGGAAGAAATTTGGGCATACATGAACATACACATATAACATACACCATGCAACAATCTCAACATTCAACATATTTATATTACAACATGAATTAAATTTACAACTTACATTTACATAGTTTGAATAAAATTTTACAAGTCTATAAACATGTATGCTAACAAGATCTTAACACAATAGGTACAACTTGGACAACTGTTCACTTCCTGTTTTCTCCCATGCTAGCTCTGAACCTAAAACATACGTGAAATAGTGAATCAACACACAAGGTGTTGCGCACGTGGGTAGAAAGTTACATACTAATATGCTTGCATAACTGAAATAACTTGAGAAAGAAAGATTAAAAGAAAACATTATTTAAAGCAATAATGAGGTAAACACATATTTTTAGATGTCTTTTTATGCGTTTGTACTTCTAATTAGTGTCGCACTTCATTTTTCCCTGCCCCTTGGTCTATGGGGGCCGAGTGCCGACCTTATATTTAGAGGAGAGAGGGGGATGTCACACTTCATTTTTCCCCACCCCTTGGGCTATGGGGATCGAGTGCCGACCTTATATTTGGAGTAAGAGAGAGAGAGAGAGAGATCATATATCCACTTAGTAGATACAAACCATCTATATTATTTGATGTTCTTATTTACATGGCAAAGATAGAATAATCATAGTACATGTAAGGAATATTCTCAAATAAAGACAAGCAATACAGCATAGCTATTGCACACAAGAAAACTAGTCATATACTTATAAAACTCATGTACCTGAGTTCAGAGATTCCTGTATATATATTCGAGATCATCTACATCTCTAGCCATCACCTAATTAATAGCAATTAATCATCATTAATAAATGTTCATCATATTCTAGGTATTTTAGGTCCAAAGTAGGGATTGGGCAAATCTAGGTTTTACATATCTGAAGTGTATCTCTGATATTTTTCTACTAATCAAAATGTAATTATAAGGGTCTGGTCCAAATTTCATATTTCTCTGATGATTACAATATTTTCTATAATTAATATGAGTTTTGAAGCACATAAATATGCATTAATTGGAAAATAACTAACATTTCGAAATTATAATCTGATCAGAGTCAAAATTAAGTTTCCAAGTAATACTAGGTCTTAGTACTATTTTTGTCATATTTTATTTCCAGCATTTGCTAATTATACCATGTTTAATATCTTAAATTGGAACATCCACTCCTAAATTAAAAAGCATCACAAAACTACTTTAAAGTTTGATCTAAAAATTTCACATAACACTAGACATTTTTCTAAATCTATGGATATTTTTGGGGGATTTATTGGCCAATGGAGCTATTTTTAATCCTATTTCCAGTATTCATGGTATTTTTTTGGAATTTGAACATGATTTACCTTGTGGACCATTCCTGATACGCCATGTGGCTCCTCATGGATGCAATGCTCACACTGGGATGTTTGACCAGGCCGGTCCACCCTTGGTTTTCCCAAACCCGCCCTTCTCTCTCTGCTCTCGTGTGAACGCGAGCCCAACCAACACCCCCCGTTCTTTCTCTGCTTTGCGATCTTCAGTTCTGAGACCCATCGGGGCACCGCCGAATCCTGGAACTCCAGCGAGGAGCTCAGGATTTGACGATGTGCTTCAACCAAAGTGTCACCTTCATGAGGGAGGTGAAGAGGTTGTTAGTCACCCACGGAGATGGTAACTGCCCTGGATCCATAGGGCAGTCATCCTGCCGGCCTCCCATTGTCGCCGCCACAGAAAGGGAATTTCGAGGAGGGATCAAACTAGCATCCACAACCTTACCCATTCAGTCGTGCATCACCATCTTGAGGTAGGTGGATAGGTTTTTTGTCATTCACTAACGTGGTGACAACGCTATATCATAGCACGGTTGGATCGCTAGCGCCCATCGTTGTCGCTGGGGATGAGAAGAGGATGAAAATCCTCCAAGTCTGAAACTCCTAAGAGATGGAACCACATGCATTGTAAGACCTCTAGGAACTCATATTCATACATCCCAAACCCTATCATGAGTTAGGCTTACTCCATCAATCTCTCCTTCTTCCTCCTAGGCGTTGGGCGCTGAGATTGGAGACCCGACACAAAGAACAATCCCTAGTTAGTAGATGGTGTCATTGGTCCTCACTTTGACTTTGTGGAGTCCTGGTGGGGGTTTTCCCTCACTCTGTGCTCTCCTTGAGTCCCTTCTACTCTCCCTTCTTTTGGCTAATGGCCTACGCTAGATGATGGAGAATGATTGAGAAGGTGTCGCCTGTTCTCCTCCAACACGCCGCCATCTGCCACAATCTAAAGGTGGTTGGGAAGCTGCGGAGGATGAGGATCTAAAAAGCTAGTAATGATCACATTTGTTTCGAGGGTTGCTCCCTACTCAAAGGAAACACTACAATGACGAAGTCAGTCCTTTGCTCTATTTTAACTAGAGGTAGGAGACAACTAAAGGTCGTCCGATTATAGCCATTGAAGGATGAGATCACATTCTCACTAGACTATGGACCGCGCCCAAGCAAAGGGGAAAAAGGCCAACATGACACGTAATTGTCACAAAATCCATTACTTGCCCATGAAAATAAATTCTCCCAAAATCTATAAATGGGTGTATCAAACTTTGAATTTAACTCAGTATATAATACGATCTTGATCCAATAAGTTCAACTATACTATTTATGATGCTAACATACCTTAAGGCTTATCAACTTGCCACTTGAATTCATTATGATTGCTAAATGGAACTCTTGGCCTCAAATAACCTAAATCTATTATTCAAACATATTCATCATATTTGAACCCAATTAGTTGTCATCATCATCAAGTGTATCTTTAAGTAAACATCTAACCATGAAGAATCCATTGTTGAATAAAAGTCACCCTAACTTGGGATTTACAAACCAAGAATATATGTGAACCTCAAATATGATATTATCTGTGAAAACCCCCAAAAAAATCAAGGTCATCACATTCACCCCACCTTATATGGAATATCGTCCTCGAAATTCGATTAATGTCATACTTAAGGTGATATCACAGTGTTCAACTTCATAAAGGTCACCACTTCTAGGTACCAAAGCTCTCATATTTCTATATGTATCGCAATTTGACATGTTCTCGATCATCTAGGGTATACCTACCCCACTTTATATAGGTTGAAACATCATTTTTTAAGGAATTGTAGCATCACTTAGTGCCTTAGTCATCACATGTCATTCTTATATTTTTGAATTTACATCCTCATAGTCCCTTAAGGATAAGGGTTTTATTAATACATATGAATTTAATAAGGTACCATTCATGGTTCATATTTCACCCTACTAATCATACGGTGATTCCAAGGTTTCATGACATTACTTATAGGAATTATGAGAATGAACATCTTTAATGTGGTTTATGATCAACATCATACCAGGATTTCAGCATTAGAGGGGTTTGATCTTCATATTTACATATTAGGAATTCACTATATTTTGTGAGAGTTATCCTCAAACTTAGAAGAATATATTTAGAAGCATTGAGGTTAAGAACTATATTTTGTGTTCATGAAACTTATAATCCAAAGATTTTTTTTTATCTCATGATTTCAAACTTATTTCTTTCATTTACAATATGAAGGGAAAAGAATATAATAAGTCAATCTTATCACAATTTCCAACTTAGATGTCACATGTATGATAGAGGGAGGGAATATAGAATAGGTCATCCTTATATGAGTGACTCCTCATATAAAATCATCTATATAGCTCAAGTGAGGTTTCTACTATTATATATTCAGAAAGAGAAGTGAAGAGAACGAGATTTATGAGTATCTTATGCACAAGGCATTTTACTCTCAAAACCAGAGTACATATATCACCTCACTAGTAGGTAATGATGAGATTCATAGACATATGTCACGCTAGCTAGGACCTAACTCAATTGACTTTCTCATTATGAGTCACCTACCCATCATTCTTTTTCAACTCTCACATATAGGATTGAATCATGCAACATGACTAAACTCATCTACTTAGGAGTAACCCAACTTAGGACACATCATTTCACATATATATCTGGGTAGGTCCTACAACCCTCTCCTTGTGGGTCTCACTCTCTCTAGAGTTCACCACATATCTTGTCCTAACACTAGAGATCCTCCTTTGTAAAAGATCTTGAGGCTCATGCATATTCAACTTTATCTAAATTTAGCTCATCTTAAGTAAGAAAGCAATATGTGCTTTCATCACCTGACTTGTATTAGATTATCAAAAATTAGACTCAGACCTCATATACAAATTAGATCTTTATAAAGAACTTATACCTCAGACATGAAATTTATATAGGACCATCCTTACTTACATCATCTATCATTCTATTATCCTTCTATCTATTGCATATCCTTATAAGGCTCTAGGCATCTATTCTACATATACTCTCTCTTCTAGACTGATGTCACCCCCTTTCACTTAGGTTGCATGAACACTAACTACTCTCCAGTGTGAGGGACACATTTTTATAGTTACATATATATAATAAAATATTATATAGTTTTTCTCCAAGAAAGAAGACGTCGGAGAAAATTATCGAGGCTCGAGCCGATTGGAAAACAAAACCAAATCAGCAAAATTGAGTGTCCCACACATAGTAGATAGTCTAGTGCTAAGTCACCTAGTGAAATGGTGAGAACAAGGTGTAAACTAGTGTAGCTACCCAATACATATGAGCTCTATATGGAAACAGTCTCACACACTTGTCTAAACCTAGTTCTCAAACATCTAGGTTCTAACCTAGAGGCTAAGTCAAACCTAGTTCCTATGGAACAACTTGCTATGTTTCTAGAGTTTAAAGTGAAAGGTGAAATTTAGTTTTATGTTTCATGGTGAGTAATTTGTAGGTGTAGCTATTGTTCATGCTCTGATACCAACTGTAACGTCCCTGGATTTTGTCGTCTCGAGACATAGAAGGTCCGAGCAGACAAATCCAAAAATGTTATGCAATTGTATCAAAGTGTGTTACAGAAGTCATTTGTGCATACATGAACATACACATATAACATACACCATGAAACATTCTCAACATTCAACATATTCATATTACAACATGAATTAAATTTACAACTTACATTTACATAGTTTGAATAAAATTTTACAAGTCTATGAACATGTATGCTAATAGGATCTTAACACAATAGGTACAACTTGGACAACTGTTCACTTCTTATCTTTCTCCCATGCTAGCTTTGAACCTAAAACATACGTGAAGTAGTGAATCAACATACAAGGTGTTGCACACGTGGGTAGAAAGTTACATACTAATATGATTGCATAATTGAAATAACTTGAGAAAGAAAGATTAAAAGAAAACATTATTTAAAGCAATAATGAGGTAAACACATATTTTTAGATGTCTTTTTATGTGTTTGTACTACTAACTAGTGTCACACTTCATTTTTCCCTACCCCTTGGGCTATGGTGACCGAGTGCCGACCTTATATTTAGAGGAGAGAGGGGGATGTCACACTTCATTTTTTCCCCACCCCTTGGGCTATGGGGACTGAGTGCCGACCTTATATTTAGAGGAAGAGAGAGAGAATGCAGAGAGAGAGAGCATATATCTACATAGTAGCTACAAACCATCTATATTATTTTATGTTCTTATTTACATGGCGAAGATAGTATAATCATAGTACATCCAAGCAATATTCTCAAATAAAGACAAACAATACAGCATAGCTATTGCACACAAGAAAACTAGTCATATACTTAGATAAAACCCACGTATCTGAGTTTAGATATTCCTTTGTATATTCTGGATCATTTACATCTCTAGTCATCACCTGATTATTAGCAATTAATCATCATTAATAAATGTTCATCATATTCTAGGTATTTTAGGTCCAAAATAGGGATTGGCCAAATCTAGGTTTTACAGATCTGAAGTGTATCTCTAATCTTTTTCTACTAATCAGAAGGTCATTATAAGGGTCTGGTTCAAATTTCATATTTTTCTGATGATTACAATATTTTCTATAATTCATATGAGTTTTGAAGCATATAAATATGCATTAATTGGAAAATACCTAACATTTCAAAATTATAATTAGATCTGAGTCAAAATTAAGTTTCCAAGTGATACTAGGTCTCAGTAGTATTTTTCTCAGATTTTATTTCTTGCATTTGCTAATTATACCATGTTAAATATCTTAAATTGGAACATCCACTCCTAAATTAAAAAGCATCACAAAACTGCTTTAAAAGTCTGATCAAGAAATTTCACATAACACTAGACATTTTTCTAAATCTATGGATATTTTGGGGGATTTATTGGCCAAGGGAGCTATTTTTAATCCCATTTCTAGTATTCATGGTATTTTTCTGGAATTTGAAGATGATTTACCTTGTGGACCATTCCTGATATGCCATGTGACTCCTCATGGATGCAATGCTCGCACTGGGATGTTTGACCCGGACGGTCCACCCTTGGTTTTCCCAGACCCAGCCTTCTCTCTCTGCTCTCGTGTGAATGTGAGCCCAACCAACACCCCCCGTTCTTTCTCTACTTTGCGATCTTCGGTTCTGAGACCCATCGGGGTGCCGCCGAATCCTAGAACTCCAACGAGGAGCTCAGGCTTTGACGATGTGCTTCACCCAAAGTGTCACCTTCATGAGGGAGGTGAAGAGGTTGTTAGTCACACACAGAGATAGTAACTGCCCTGGATCCATAGGGCAGTCATCTCGCCAGCCTCCCATTGTCTCCGCCGCAGAAAGGGAATTTTGAGGAGGGATCAAACTGGCATCCAGAACCTTACCCATTCAGTCGTGCATCACCATCTTGAGGTAGGTGGATAGGTTTTCTGTCATTCACTATGGTGGTGACAACGCTGGATCATAGCACGATTGGCTCGATCATGCCCATCGCTATCGCTGGGGATGAGAAGAGGATGAAGATCCTCCAAGTCTGAAACTCCTAAGATATGGAACCACATGCATTGTAAGACCTTTGGGAACTCATCTTCATACATCCAAAACCCTATCATGAGTTATACCTACTCCATCAACCTCTCCTTCTTCCTCCTAGGCAATGGGCACTGAGATTGGATACCCGACACAAAGAACAATCCCTGGTTAGTAGATGGTGTCGTTGGTCCTTGCCTTGACTTTGTGGAGTCCTGGTGGGGGTTTTCCCTCACTCTATGCTCTCCTTGAGTCCCTTCTACTCTCCCTTCTTCTGGCCACTGGCCTACGCTAGATGATGGAGAATGATTGAGATGGTGTATCCTGTTCTCCTCCGACACACCGCCATCTGCCACAATCTGAAGGTGGTTGGGAAGCTGCGAAGGATGCAGATCTAAAAAACCAGTAATGATCACATTTGTTTCGAGGGTTGCTCCCTGCTTGGAGGAAAAATTACAATGATGAAGTCAGTCCTTTGCTTCGTTTTAACCGAAGGTAGGAGACAACTAAAGGTTGTCTGATTATAGCCATTAAAGGCTGAGATCACATTCTCACTAGACTGTGGACCACACCCAAGCAAAGAGGAAAAAGGCCAACATGACACATAATTGTCACAAAATTCATTACTTGCCCATGAAAATAAATTCTCCCAAAATCTATAAATGGGCATATCAAACTTTGAATTTAACTCAGTATATAATACGATCTTGATCCAATGAGTTCAACTATACTATTTATGATGCTAACATACCTTAAGGCTTATCAACTCGCCACTTCAATTTATTATGATTGCTAAATGGAACTCTTGGCCTCAAAGAACCTAAATCTATTAATCAAACATATTCATCATATTTGAACCCAATTACTTGTCATCATCATCAAGTGCATCTTTAAGTAAACCTCTAACCATGAAGAATCCATTATCGAATAAAAGTCACCCTAACTTGGGATTTACAAACCAAGAATATATGTGAACTTCAAATATGATATTATCTGTGAAAACCCCTAAAAAAATCAAGGTCATCACACATATCTACCTCCTATTATGCAAATTTATATTCACTTCCCTCCTATCATGTATATTCTCCCTCTATCTTATTCGAGAATGACAAGGATATCGCTTCTATGTAGTCAAAAGACTAGAAGCACACTACCAAAGGTAGAACCCCACCAAATCACAATCGATGGTCGCTCCATGACCATCAGATCATCACCACCAGATTCTACCTGATAGTACCATGTCGCATCAACAAATGATGGATGAAACAAATCAACAACTAATGGGCATTCGATGGCGTGTCAATGACCATCACCCAAAGGTTTGTCTGTGCCCATCACTCGATGATGTGTCTGCGGCCATCACCTGATGGTGCGTCTGTGACCATCACCCAATGGCGTTTCTGTGACCATCACTCAATGGTGCATCTGCCACCATCACCAGATGGTGCATCTGCCACCATCACCAGATGGTGCATCTATGACCATCATCCAGTGACCTGCTAAAAACTATTATTCTATGGCAGCTCTGATAGATCTATCACTCAAGACTATTAAGCATGTGGCCCAAGGATGGTACTTGGGAGACTTGGGGTGCAATTAAATGACACCAAGTCGACGCTTATATATATACAAAACAACCAGCTACATTAAAGGGGGGTTGACTGCATGAACATCATTGTGCTATAGAGCAGACCTGAAGCTACCATTAGAGCAGGAGTTCACCATTGACTGATTGCCACCAACATCGGTTGATAGGAAAAGAAGACTAGAGTCTGTCAGACTTGCCCAGGTTCTTCTATTTGTGCACCCAGATTTGCTCTAGAGATTTTTCTTCGACAGAAGGAGTTTGCATGTTGGAGAGGGATCTTTGTAGGTGAAAACCAATCCAAGTTCCCATCCATATCTTATGAACACATGCTTGTTTCTTTTCCTCTCTTATTTAATTGTTTATCTTTCTTTGCATGGATTGTTTGCTTGGAGTAATACCATTATGTTAGGAACACCTCTTAAACCTACTCTTTCTTGGTTGGTGTAATTGAGATAAGATTTTTTGCTCCTAGAACTCACCATCCTTGTCCATGTGGATCGACCCTGATTATTACATCAGACCCCATATAATAGTTGTGGGGGCCTGAGTGTTGAGTTACAAATTTAAGAGTTTGACTACTTTAGATCTTCTCCATTTTGGATGTGTGATTTAGGCCGATCAACTTTTTGGCATCATTTTCAGGGACAAGGAAAAAATGGTACTATAAGAACATGAGTCTACTCAACATACACTCGTTACTCAAGTTTATCATTAGACTTGACTTCACAAATTTTAAAATCTTTTGTATCTAACTGCACAAAATACTTATTCTTACACGTTTGATTTTTCTAACCCTTTTATGCAAATTATTTAGGCATCTTGGAGAGAGGCATATTGTGATCGTCAACATCCTTCTATTTTCGCATCAAAATTCCACCTCGTAGAGAAGGGCATGTTGATGAACATTGGAACCCAAGGGAAGAGGATTTCCAAACTCCACCAGTGACTGAGTTTGAATGTGAAAAACCTCGTGAAGGACCTCATGGCAAATTTGAACACAAAGAATGTCGTGAAGATGAGGATCGTGAGGAACAAAACCATCATGGACATTGTCGCCACCAAAATAGAAGAGATCGAGGGGATCATTGTGAACACAAACATAACAACTATAAAAACGAGGGAGATGATAAAGAAGAAGGTAAATCCCTTAGAGAATTGGCTACAACTAAAGATAATGAATGAAGATTCCCAGTCATTATCACATGGTTTGATGCTACAAATTTTGAGCTAAAGCTCGCAGTCATCTCCATGATCCAAAACAAACCTTTCAGAGGTAACTCAAAGAATGAGAATCCTTACCATCATTTTGACACTTTCAAGAACTTCTGTGACACTATCAAGATGAGGGGAGTGCCACAAGAAGTTATATACTACAAGGTATTCATCTTCCCTCTAGAGGACAAAGGTCTGTCCTAGTATCTAAGCCTATCTCAACAATCCATTAATGGATGGAGGCCTCTAGCTGATGCTTTTGTCACAAAGTTCTATCCCACTAAGAAAACTATCCAAAATAGGCACAAGATCATTGGATTCACATAGAAACTAGTAGAGAATATTCACGAAGCATGACAACGATTCCAAGAAAATTACAGGGATTGTCCTCATCATAATTACGACAAGGATTTTCTTGTGAAGACATTGTAAAAATGGGTTAACACCCACAGAGCAAACTTCTGTAAATGTCGTCGTTGCGCGGCGGGAGTGACTTCCTTGGAAAAAAGATCCAAAGAAAACTATGATGATCATTGATAACATGGCTTCACTACAACTAGGAATCGACTAAGAAAGAAATGATAGGGGATCATAAAAAAGGAAACCCCTGAAGGATCCTCTATCGAGGCCAAGGCTCTCGATAACATAACTGCCCAGATCCAAAAGATTGCTACAAATGTCTAAACTGAAGGACTCTAGAAGAAAGGGAAGGAAACTTGTTGAGAAGGTTATCAAATGTGTCACATGCAGTGAATGAGGTCACATAATCGATAACTACATGTACACACAACTAGAATATAGTGAAAAGATAGAGAAGAAGAAGAAATAGAGAATGTCCCTTATAGAAATCTCAAAAGGACAGACCACCCCGATGTCAATTATGGAAACAAGGATGCTGCCAAAAATTCCCATTAGCTAAGTAGTTTGTCTAAGCCACCTCTAGGATTTGGAAAAGGAGGCTGACAGACTTAGTATACCAAAACTACAACTTATTAGCAAAATAGAAATAATTACCAAGGTCAAGGCCAACATCAAAATAATAACACCAATCGACAAAACCTAGATCAAGGCCAAACAAAGAGCATCAACCAACTGGATATGATGACTCAATTTTTTAATTTTGCGTAGAGGCAAGTCTCTATGAATGATCCACTAACTCAAAGTGCCATCACAAATTCAGGTGTCTTAACCATAATGCAAACCGAAATGGAAGTCATGAAGATACATAAAAAACAAACCAAATAGAAACTCACACAACTCTTTGACCTCATAAAGAATATGCAAGGAAAGATCCCCTCCAACACTGAGATGATGAAAATGGCTACCCTTCGCTCAGGAAAAGTCATGGCAAGGCAACAAGAAGAAATTCAACAAGAAGGAGAAGTTGCCACCAAGCTACAATCTGAACCCACTATAGTGAAGGAGGACTCAGATAAGGAAGAGTACACAAAGAAGGATAAGAGTAAAGGAAAAGACCAGGAGAAGAAGAGTGCAAAAACTAAGTAGCTAGATCATGCTGAAGACATCTTTACACAAAGAGATCCCTACTCCCCAAGAGTTTCTTTTTCCTTAGAAATTGATTAAGGCCCATAAAAAAGATATGCGAATTTTATGGAGCCAGTAAAGAAGTTACACCTGGATATTTTGTTTCTATATGAAATCAAATATATTCCCACTTATGCTAAATTCTTTAAGGATTATATCAAAAAAAGAAGGAGAGGGGACCATATTGAGGCAATGCAGCTAGCCAAGATGTCAAGTGATTTTATTCAAGCTGAGTTACCTACAAAGAAGAAGGATCTAGGGGAATTTAGTATTCCCTTTTGTGTTACAAACAATGTGTAAAGGAAGGGGTTAGCCGAGCTAGGAGGAAGCATTAGTTGAATTTATCTCTGCTTAGCCCAAAGGCTCTGACTGATAGACATGGTAGAGACTGGAATGATGATCAAGTTAACTAATCACAACTTTTCAAAGCTAGTGGGAATAGTATAATATGTTCCTATTTGCATTAGCCGATTCTTGATACCAAGTGACATAGTGGGGATCAACACCATTGAGGTTCTGTGCAAACACCTAGTCCCACTGCCCAAGGCTTTAGTAGAGTTTCAGGAATCACGACTGGCCCCACAAACCACCCCTAGCCTTAAGTGTATGCTTTTTCCTCACTCACACATAAGTCTGGGGTCAACTTCCCCACTGGTCCCCCATCCTAGTTCTAATCCAAGCTGAGCACACTTAACTATGGAGTTCCTTAGTGATGGGATCCTGAAAAAAGAGGTGCACCTTGGTGGTATGGGTAGTCCAATCATTCCTTTTAAGATAATTTTATCCAAGGCATCAAATCCTGGTACGTCACAATCTCCCCCACTTAGACTCTTGACGTCCTCGTCAATGCTGAACTATAAGGCCTCATCATTTTCCCCATTTTAGTGTTGACCCAACATGGCCATGTACACCTAGCTCCGGATCATGGGTACCAACCCATGGACAGCTCCATCACTATGGATATCCCTTTACAACATGCCTAGACCACGTAGCTCAAAGATTGCATGCCACAGGCCCATGTGGGCCCCACCTACTGGAAGGAAATTGGATCTGATACCATTTGTAAGCACATGGGCCCATTGCCCAAGGCTTCCGTAGAGTTTCAGGAATGATGACCTGCCCCATAGACCACCACTGGCCTTAACTGTGTGCTTTTTCCTCACTCACGCACATGCTGGGGTCAACTTCCCGACTGGTCACCCATCCTAGTACTACTACAACCCGAGCACGGTTAACTATGTAGTTCCTTAGTGATGGGATCTCAGAAAAGGAGGTGCACCTTGGTGATATGGGTAGTCCAATCATTCCTTTTAAGATCATTTTATCCAAGGCCTCAAATCCTGGGACGTTGCAATCTGGCTTGTCTAATGATCTTTGGCAGACCCTTCCTTGCCATAGGTGGAGCCCTAATTGATGTGGCATAAGGGATCATCATTCTCCGTGTTGGGAATGACCATATTGATTTTCATGTTTGGGATGCCATGAAAGGACCTACTCTATTTGAGTCGGTCTACTTCATGGACAACGATAACCAATATGGTGAAGAAGTGCAAGAAGACAAGATCATTGTCGATCCGTTCATGCAAGTGTTGAATAATCTAGGTCCCATATTAGAAGACCCTGAAGTGGTGAAGATTCTAGTTTATTTGAATCAACCTGAAGATGAGTTCAGTGATGGAGAGGAGATAACCTTTGAAATAGTAAAGTATGCATCATTAGAACAAACTAATGAAGAAAGAGAAGCACCCAAACTGAAGCAATAGTTAAAGCCACTCCCATAAAGACTTGAAGTAGGAA
Source organism: Alisma plantago-aquatica (assembly GCA_963693085.1). Taxonomy (NCBI): domain Eukaryota; kingdom Viridiplantae; phylum Streptophyta; class Magnoliopsida; order Alismatales; family Alismataceae; genus Alisma; species Alisma plantago-aquatica. The sequence goes on along the minus strand of OY856412.1, from coordinate 1,132,479,879 downwards.
TTCCTAGATGATGAAGAAAGGAACCCGATAATAGTTAACACAGACATGATAGATGAACAAATAAAAATGTTGTTGAAGGAGCTCAAACTTTAAAGGAAAGATATAGAGTACTCTGTGAAATATGTTAAGGGTTTGATCTCATTCCTATGCATGCACCGCATAAATCTGGAAGATACTACCAAGACTCTAGATCAACCACTGAAAAAGTTAAATCAGATGCTCAAAGAAGTTGTGTAGAAGGAGGTGATCTAATTATAATATGCATAAATCATAAACCCTATTAGTGACAACAATAGAGTAACCCAATTCATGCTGTACCCAAGAAAGGGGGATGACTGTTGTTAAAGGAGAGAATTGAGATGAAGTTGCAAAGTGAATCGCAAGAGGTTGGTGTATATGCATTGATTATTGGAAATTAATTGCTTCAACAAGATAGGACCCTTTCCATCAATGGTTTATTGATCAAGTTCTAGAATGATTGGCACATCGTGTATATTTATGCTTTGTGGATGGATATTTTGGATTTTATCATGTACCAATCCACCCAGATGATCAGGAAAAGGCTACTTTTACCTATATCTATGACACATATGCTTTCAGAAGAATGTCATTTGGGATGTGCAATGCGCCAACTATCTTCCAAAGATGCATGATTTCTATGTTTTATGATTTCATAGAAGATATTTTGGAAGTCTTTATGGATGACTTTTTAGTAGACAACATTGACTTTGATAAGTGTATTACAAATATGTCCCTCATTTTATAGCACTATCTAGTCTTGAATTGGGAGAAATGTCATTTCATGGTGGACGATGACATTGTGCTAGGGCCTAAGATCTTCGAGAAAGGAATAGAGTTTTATCTAAGAAAAATTGAGGCTATATCCAAAATCCCACCTCCAAAATTAGTAACAGGAGTAAGAAGTTTCATGGGACATCCAGGGTATTACAAAAGATTTATTAAAGACTTCTATAAAATAGCCAATCCTTTATCTAACCTATTGGTAAAGGATGCATAGTTTGATTTTTCTGATAAGTGCCTTGAAGCATTTAATGTCTGGAAGAATGCTTTCACTACTACCCCTATCCTATAAGCCCTAGATTGGGAAATCCCATTTGAAATCATGTGCAACGCCAGTGATTATGCCTTGGGGCTATTCTTAGGCAAAGGAATGATAATAAGAATCACACGACCTATTATACCAGTTGAACTCTAGATGAAGCTCAAGTAAAATTATGCCACCATGGAAAAAGAAATGTTGTCAATATTGTTTGCTTTTGACAAATTTGGGTCACACTTGATAGAATCCAAAGTGAAGGTTTATGAAGACCATTGGGAAATAAAGTACCCAATGTGAAAGAAATATACAAAACCAAGATTGTTGAGATGGGATTTGTTGTTGCAAGAGTTTGATCATGAGATCCTTGATAAGAAGTGGATGTGGTTGTTGACCACTTATCAAGGATCATGGTCACAGACAAGAGGTGGATGCCATTTAAAGACAATTGTGTAGATGAAGCTCTGATGATGGCCAAGTTGGTTGAACTTGACCTACCTTGGTTTGCTGATATTTGTAACTATTTGTCTTGCCAACAACTACACCCTAATTTAAAATACAACCAATTGAAGAAGCTATTTTAAGATTTGAAGAACTACTATTGGGAGGACCTATTTTTGTTCAAGAGATGTTTTGACAACCTGTATCGCCGATGCGTGCTTGAAGATGAGGTGCCTCAAATAATGAGGGAGTGACATTCTTCACCCTACGAGGGAAACTATGGAGGAGAATGGATTGCAGAAAGGTCTTGCAGTCAGGCTTTTATTGGCCAACCCTCTTTAAAGATGTTATGGCTTTTATCAATTCCTACTAGAAACATTACCAAGTGGAATGAGATGAGAATGTCAGATTGGGTAGAAGTGGAAATTTTTTATGTCTAGGGAATAGATTACATGGGACCATTCCCACCCTGAAGGGGAAACCAATACAGTCTAGTGAATTTTGATTACGTCTCTAAGTGGGTGGAAGATGTGGAAACCCCCACTTGTGACACCAAAGCTATTGTGAAATTATTTGACAAGAGTATTTTTCCTCGATTTGGGACCCCACACACCATGATTAGTGATAGAGGATCCCATTTCAGTGAAAGACGGTTTGAAGGACTATTAAAGAAACATGTATTTAAACACAAGGTTGAAACACCCTAACACCCACATATGTTAGGTAAAGATGAAGTATCCAATCAACATACTAAGTAGATTTTAGAAAAAAATGTTGGCAAGACCCACAAATATTGGTCTATGAAACTTGATGATGCATTATGGGCCTATTGTACTACATACAAGACTCCTATAGGGACTACTCCCTATAGGATCATCTATGGGCGCTCGTGACATTTACTGGTGGAACTAGAGCATAGAGCCCTTTGGGCCATCAAATCTTTCAATATGGATTTTTACAAAGCATGGAAGAAGTTGTTCCCATAGCTACATGAGTTTGAGGAGCTAAGGTTACACACCTACAAAAATGCTCATATCTACAAGCAAAGGACAAAAGGGTGACATGATGCCCACATAAAAAACAAATATGTATCTGAAGGGGACAAAGTCTTACTGTTCAATTCAAGGGTTAAGTTGTTCCTAAGAAAACTCAGGTCCAGATGGTCTGGCCCATTCTCTGTTGTGAAAATCTACCTATATGGAATGATGAAATTTTCTCGTGAAAAGATTAGTACCTTTAAGGTGAATGTACACATAGCAAAGATGTATTATGAAGAAAGAGCTTTTGTAAGAAGGTCAGAAATCAATATGGAAGAGCCACAACTAGCTCGAATAGAGGAACCATGAGAGACCACAACAAAAAGTCAAGTTAAAGACTACAAAGTAGCACTTCTTAGGAGGAAACCCAAGTGATTATTATATCCATAAAACCTCTCATGTTTCCATTTCATTTTATAAACTACTAGTAGCTTATAGGTCCTAGCCTAAGTTCTAGTGTCTTTTGTCTTTGCAGTAATAGACCTTCACTAATTCAATTTTACAAATTCATCTTTAACATTTTCACCTTCGTTTGTAGGATTTAATATACATAGATTAAATTCAATGAAGTTTGGGTGCAAGTTTTTTGTTACAGGTGTCATCCCAAACAAACCACTAGTTGATGACCACCATCGAATGTTAACATCTTGAAGACCCATCAGTTGATACCACTCAACCTCACCATCAATTGAGTAAGGAGAAATTTCCATCGGATGATGAGCTAACATACCATTGGGTATTGGTCCCTAGAGGAACCATCAACTGATGTCACCTACCACACCATTGATTTCCCAATCCTCAATGACCATCGGTCGATAAAGTAGTGATGCCACCAAGTGTTGGCTGACTAACACACCATCAAATGGTGGACCAGTGTGACCACTAGCTATTCAACATAGCCACCACCAGCTCTTGAACCATCAGGTGATGGTTGAAGAGCCAAACCTCTAAACCATAACACCCAATGGTAGTCTAAGCGAAAAAACCCTATAAAATGGGGTGAGATTATCACTTCTTCCATTTACCAAATAACTAAGTAACCCTAGAATCTTCCTAAATAGAAGAAGCCGAGGACGTCGGGTGACTAAGACAATCTTTTCCTGGGTCATTGCCAAGCAAGATGAAAGACTGCAAGACACTAGAACGACGCCATCAAACTATGTGACCAAGACAATCTTCTCCCGGGTCGTTGCCAAGCAAGATGAAGACTACAAGACACTAGAATGACGCCATCAAACTGCCCTGAAACCGACGTCGAGTAGAAGCAACTCCAAACATTGGCAACAAGGTAACACTAAAGACCTCAGTTTTCATGGTCATTCAAAACCGTCTTAGTGGTTTGCGCCTTCCTTATTTTTCGAACTATCTGAATTGCCAACGACAGATCACCAACTATCGACTGTAGCTAGGTCATTCTTGATCATCAGTTGTTTCCCCTCTAGAACCATCAATTGCCTCTTTGTATTCCTCTCTAACCTTCAATTCATCAATTGTATGAGGGCACCATCACATCATTCGACTAGAAGACACTCGGACCAGTGCTCACCGAAGCATCCATCAACCATCAGTTTTACCATTGGTTGAGCTAGACCTCCACCTTCTTTGACCACTGCTTGTTTCTTTAATCATCGTCGATGTTTACCATCCCATTTTTACCTGCTACTATCTATTTTAACCATCAGTTGGTTCGATTCCACAACTACCACCAGTTGTACCACAATCTGGTAAACTTCAAACTTGATCATCGATTTCTACCTTTGTCTATTAATTTATGGTTAAAGCAACAATTTTATGTACCTCGTAATTGCATACCATCGAGTGTTTCTTAGCTATCATTGAACCATAATCTAACAAATTCCCATTTTTAGCTATATAATTAATCTTTCTTCAGATACTTATGTATCTACAGGCATAAGATGGAAGGAAAGTAGGACAAAAACCAAATTCGCAAGTCGTAATACACCAAGAAACTCCATTCATAAATGAATTTGGAAGAAATGGAGGTGATAAAGAAAGTTAACGATGAACATCCTGCATACATTGAGAAGCATGGAGAACTCACCCCAGATGGTATCAGGGCACACTTGGAAGCAGACAAAGAAAAAAATTTGGCCAAACCAAACCCAAAGGAGTTAGACGGGGACCAGGAGAAAATAGCGACAAAAGCTTCTAAATACACACCATCTATGGAGGTTTAGAATCCATAAAGAGAACTCTGAAAGAGGTTGATCGGGAGAGACCCAATAAAGTAGCCAATACATTTGAGGAAAGGTTAACATTCTAGGCCACCACTCTCAAGCCAATTACAACTGCTAACATCCCAAGCCAACCAAAACAGATCATCAGAGAGAACAATCTTACAATCAACTTGTGCCAAGTGATGAGGAGCACCATGAAATATGTTGTGATATTTTCTAGAGGAAGAAGTATAAGGCAACCAGATATCGTGACATCGACACCCTGGAAAAGCTATGCATATATTAGAGGGTGAAACAAAGCTTTGAATAGTTGGGGATACACAAAATCTATTTCACCAACATGACTTTGTACAACGATCTGACACTAGAATTCATGTCCTCCATCAAGATGTTGCCAGTGGCTAACAATGAAGTTTCAAAGTATGGATGTGATTATAAACTGCAAGCTAGAATGATGAAGAAGGACTACATTCTAACTGAGAAATGGATAAAGTCGATCTTCACCAACTCTACTGAGCAAGCAAAATGTGCTAACAAGGTATGGGGAGACAAGGATGTGAAGGGTTATGCAATTGAAAAGACATGGGAAAAACTTTCAGGAGATCCTAGGTACATCTCTGGATAATAGAAGGTTGAATTGATGCACTCCAGCTTCATGGGAGTAGTGTACAAAATCTTTACAAATTCCTTGACATTCAGATCCGACACAGGGAATGTAACCAAACTAGCCCTCTGTATCTTTTGGATTCCAATGGAAGGCAAACATGTCAATGTCAACAAAATTCAAATTGAGAAGTTTGTTGCTGCAATGGGGCCAGACGACCCTCATGACTTCTGTATGGGAGGAAAATCACTTATATTGTGCACCAATTAGGATACTCTAGCAAGATGAAGTATTTCCTAAGGTCAGAAGGAGATACTCAAGTGGACGCAAGATACCTAGTTGCAACAAACATCCTAGTAAGGACTAACTAGGGGTACGTTTACTTGTTTATTAAGACAAAAATCTTGCTTCTCCTTCTAGAATTAAGCAATTTTTATAAGGAAAAGTTAGTCTTGAAGGAAGACATTATTAGGATGTTGATATCCAGTAAAGGTGTGAGCACCAGTAGGCCATCTGGACACTGAGAAAAATAGACTAAGGAGATGTCCACAAAATAGATGACGTGAAAAAGGGTGTTGGCACAAATCCCTAAGAAACTAGTAATGAAACCCCACTCTCCATGGGTCATAGATATAGAAAATGAAGTAGCAAAAAATTCAAAGAGACATGATGTCGGCTCTTATCCGGAAGCAATTGCACCTAAAGAAAGGACATTCATTCTTGGTGACGCAATGATAAAGCCAACTGCAAAGGAAGTGGAACAAGAAGATAGAATAAATGAGCCATCAATATAAATAAATGAGGGAACAAAGATCCCTGAGAAAGAGGCACCGCCACCAGAAAGAAGCGCACACCAGAACAAAGGAAACAAAGAATCTTCCAAGGTCAATGAAGAAGTACACAAAGTAAGCTTCACCGTAAGGCCCAGACAATGGCCAACAACATCGACAAATTTTGTGGAAGTAGGATAAGAGATTGAAGACATCCATGACATCATCTCAAACTATGCTTTGAACTTCTTTAATATAACTTGACACCTGTCATCACTAAATGTGCATGTACAAAAGCTAACAACATACATTTAGCCCATCTACAACCTACCTATCCAGATGCAGCAACTAGCTACAAACCAAATGCAGGTAATGCAGGAATTAGATGGGATGACAAAAGAACTCACCACCTTATGCAAAGAATGAGAGGAACTGTGTTAATAGAATATAAAGTTGCAAGATGAGGCAAAAAAATGAAAGGATGCCCCCACAACCAATAGCATATTTGTTGAAGTTCAACAAACAACCCTAGCCAAACCACCATCAGAGACAAACTTCAACCTAATGGTAGACATGCTGATAGACAAAGTGAAGACATGGTAACAAGTGTTCTCTACGGAAGCGGCTACATCTAGGTGCACACTCCCTTTGGGGGAAAATGAGGTACAGGCATTTGCCAGCAACAAAGGAGTGCTCGCTAAGAAAAATGACACGACTGCATCCTCATCTTCACTAGAGCACTCAACCAACAACAATAGGGACCAAGAACTTGAAGTACCTCTAGATTAGAGCACCCTTCAACCTCCATAACTAAAATATAAAATTCCATCAGATCATGGAGAAGGAGTAGGTGATAATGATGTCCAACCCATACACATAGATGCAAGGGTGGATGGTGTGTCAAGCCAGAGGTGTACACACTAGTCAACCAGGGGTGACTAGATGCACTCCAAGGGACTCGAACACACATGTGGATCTTTCAAAATTTATATTAACCATAACACAGACAATCACAATACCAAACAGGTCACCCACAAGCGCACGAGGTACTATTGTAGCATAGCTGAAGGGCAAGCGTAGGGGTCGAACCTCATGGAGAAAAGGGGGCACTAGAGATAGGTTAGTTTGGTTGGGTTCCTACTGTGGAGACTAAGGTTAAGGGTTTAAAGGTGCTTTGATTGTTAAACTAAGTTAAGCAAGAAAGAACGGGAAGCAATAACAAAGCCTAAGTTAACCCAAGACTAGATTATGACTAATTAACCAAGAAATGAATATGCTAGGAATGAAAGGGAAATTTACAATAAGGCAGGAAAAAGTAAAGAACAAGAGAGAGAAAAGAGATAAACTAGAAAGAACAAGGAAAAATAGGGCAAGAAGATAACTAAGCAATAAAATAGCTAACTAAGCTAACACTAGCTTGGCAAGATGAAAATAAGTGTTGTAAAGCAATTAATGAAGGTTTGGGTTGTTTAGGGGATGCACTTATCACTTAAGTTGGGGGTTGACATACAAAAATTATGATTCCATTTAGATTATCAAAACCAAACAACAAGTTAGAGTCTAATGAATTAACCTAAGCTACTAACTGGCCATGGATATGCTAGGTTGTGTATAGGGGAACTAGTCCATAACACCTCCTACTACCCTTGTGAGGCTCAATTGGGTTAGGGATTAGGTTCAATTCAATTAGATTCTAATCAAGCCTAGGTTTCTAGATTAGACATTCCTAGGGTAATTAGGGGTCGACGGTAGTAATGGGGAGGTGAAATTAGGGTTTTGGACCCCAATTCTCCCACATTCTAGCCTTGAGAAGGCCCCATACTAATTGCACTAGAGTCACCTAATCTAGATACTTAGATCTCTCACCTAGGCTTAGGGAGATTTATTAGGATGTATGAAGATGGGAGGTAACCTAGGGATCCAAGAATTGGACCTAGGGGAAAATCCCAAAATTCACACATGTAAGCAATTTCCCTAAATTCCTAAGTGATTTCATACACAAACCAACAAGAAATTCATGGAGAATGAGATGCAAAAAGAACATGATCATTAACAAATGAAATTACAAAGTTTACATGTCATTTTCCCCCAACATGGTATCAAAGTAACATAATTTCCCCCAAACAACCCACCAAAAGGGGCCTAGGTACTCATGGAAATGGAAAATACAAAAAGAAAGGAGATAGAGGTAGAAGAAGCCATGGAGCTTAGTGTAGATGAAGAAATCCTCCTTTCCAGCTGTTGCAAGACATCCTTCTCTCTCCTCTAAGGTGTAAGGGTATGGAATGAAGGGGATTATGGATAGGAACTAGGATATACTAGTGTTTTGGTGGTGGAAATGGTGAAATGGAGTGGAATGACTATGGGGCTAAAATGGGGAGCTAGGAGGTGGTCGAAGGTATCTCTACTCGACCTACAACTACCACCCCCTATATATAGGTGTTGGGGAAGCAATAGGTCAAGTACGGGCAAAGTGGGAAATGCAGAGGAAAAAGTAGCTAGGTTTTGTGAGTAGCACAGCCGTGGTGGAACACCATGGTCGTGGTGGGTAGGGATGGGCATGGTCATGGTGGTTCACCATGGTCCTGTCAATTAAAATGTCAAAACACAGGTTGATGGTCATTTTTGAATTGAGACTGGCATGGCTGTGGTGGGGTAAGGGTAGAACGGTCTTCCTGAGTAGCATGGTCGTGGTGAGCAAGTTGATGGTGTCCATGGTGCTGTGCCACACCTGTTCTTCAGTTATGTAGCACAGACATGCTAGGTGGAACGGCCGTGGTGGATGTCCCTTACACGGCCATTCTTTGCCGCATGGTCATGGAGTTGTTTGCTGCTACACTTGGGCTTGATTCTTTAGATTTCCTTAGACATCTTTACTTGTATGGGTCTTTGGCTACTAGGAGTAGGTTGAGGGAGCATCATACTTCACTTCAGGCCTCTTCAAGTGTAGAGAAACTCTAAGATCACTCCTTCTCTCTCTTCCATCAAATGTGGTCCAAATGTCTAAAACACATGCAAATAATGTACATAAGTGCATTTTATAGAAATATGCATATTGAGGGAAATAACATGCAATCTAACAGGTATAGATGTGATTGAAATGCAAAATGACACAAGATGAAGCCCTAAAATAGGGTTGATTCACCATCCCAAACTTGAATCATACTTGTCCTCAAGTATGCTCCAACTCAATCTCTTTGTAAAATTTTCACAAGCAAGAAATGACAAATGCAATGTAAGGAATGATTGTTGCTAAATAGGATCAATAGTGACTAATTATATGCATTCCACCTCTCTCCTCTCCTACTTTCACAAACCAATCATGAAAAGATCACAAAACATATGAACTTCAAATATAGTGCATAAAACACACAATCTATCCATATTTCTTTCATGTAGTCCTGGGTAAACCGTTTCATGATAGTGTTAATCAAGGATGACCAGGTGTGTTGTTTCACTTTCATGCTTTCAATCTTATATTTAAAATCAAACCAAATGACCCACAGGCTGCGAAAAAGGCCAAAATGAGCTAGGCTTGATGTTTCCTAGATCAATGGGAATGGAAATGTAAGAAAGGATTGTGGTAAGATTTTGGAGTGCTATTACATAGAGCACTCATCTTTTTTTTATTTACATGCTCTTAAACATGACCATCTTTTATTTTATTTTTGCATTTTCTTTTTCTTTTTCTTTTCCCTTGGAGTAGATAGGGCATATGGTGATTAGAGTGAAGCGGTGAGATGTAGATGTGGCCACCCCAAACTTTTGGAGGTGGCCACGGCTGATATGTGCACTTTGGCATCCTTTCATGAGATGGAGGGGTAAGAAGATGGTGAGTGAAGAGTCGGGTCAAAGAGGGGTCATTGGCGTGATTCTCAACATAAGGTATCCTGCATGAAAATTAATCCAACACTTCATTGAACAATGTCACACCACATGAATGAACAACCTAAAATTGATATTTCAATCAAGTGATTTCATATGCACTAAGCGCTCATATCTTTGCTCAAATCATAGTTCAACCAAATCATCCATAAATACAAGAGAGGTGATGCACATGTAAAAAGTCAAGAATTGATACCATTTAGTAACAAACAATGATAATTCACTTGCATTTGTCAAAGGTTATCATTTTTAATCCAAAAACTAGAGATTGGGTTGAAACAAAATTTTAGATGAGAAATCTCAAATTTGGGAAAAATTGGCCAAAACGGTGCCAAGTTGCCTTCAATCACATCTAAGCCTATATTGTTGAACTTAAAGAAGTAAATAAGAAAATCCTAGCTAAAACATGCAAAAATTACCAAAAAAATCTACATGATATGCAATGCATGGCAAAAAGGATTTTTTTTGAAAATTATGCAAAAATGACAAGAAAGCAACCTACATGACATGTAAGTATGCAAAGCAGGTAAACTCTAAGGTAATGAAAGAAAAATCAAACAAACAAAAGTTAATGATAGGTGAAATGCAAAATAATAGTGAAAATGAAATGAGATAGGGCATACCGCCCTACCACCCCAAACTTTTGAATCATGTTGTCCTTAGTATGACACTAAAGTCTGGCAATGATAGGGTAGATGATCACTGTGGTGGTGGTGGTCCTCCCTATGGTGGAGGATGCTGGTAGTAGGAACCCCAATAATCTAACTATGGAGGTGGGTAGTTGTCCTGATATGCTGATAGTGAACTCCACCAATCTTCCCCCCACTGTGGCTTCCTCTGTTCCTAGGCATGTTGGAACTGGTATAGGTGGTTGACCTGATAATGCATCTATTGATGGTCCAACCACAAGGCATCCTGAGTACGCTGAAAACCCTCCTATGCCTGCAATATCCTATCCTAAATCGCTTGAATGCCCTCTAGTTGTGCATGAATAGTGGCCATGTCATATGCATTCACTGGCGGTTGTTGTGGCTCTGACGCTCTTATCCTTTCTTCTCGCTATCTCACCCTTCGAGCCACTCTATCTTCCACCACCTGTATCTGCTCAACTGTCTGTGAGGGATCTCCTAGACCCTCTGTCAGTATCACCTCAGGGAAGCCTTCCCCTCTAGGATGCTCCTCCTCATATCTCCTCAATCTGTCCAGAAAATCCTAAGTAGGACCATATTGTTCCATGAGAGGTGGAATATTGTAGGGAAACTCCAAGGAGACTCTTGGGTATGGTGGGTTGACTTGGTAAATGATCTTCTGCTGCATAATGGTGATCATGGAAGAGTGGGCTAAGTAGTGCAAGTCAAACAATTTCCCTCCATCTATCTCTGTCTATCATGTCATATAATGTCCCAAGACAGTGGCTATAGATGTCATAATCCCTCCCATTACAAATGGATTTGTGCTCAGATGTTCAATCATTAATGCTCCAAGGTTCACATGCTTCCCCTTAATCAACCAACCAAGTACAAATAGATCCTTCTTTGTACAGCTGCCTTGGTTTTCATACCTGCCAAAGATTGTGTTCGCCAACACCTTCTAAACATAGCAGAGGAAAGGATTGTGAATGGCACAGGTCTTTGATTTCCTCACTACAAAAGTGCTCTAGCCGGTGAAGTGTTTCCACATTGTAGGTTATGTGGAACTAGAGTCATTCACTTTCCTCCCTCTATTTAGGAGGTATACTATCTCTTCACTAGGGGAAAATATCGGATTCAACATCTTTGAGGTTATCACCCTCCTCTTGTCCCCAATCATCACTCTAATTGCATTTTCCCCATCATCAGTCACTTTCTCTAAAGTGGAAAAAAATTGTCGTGTCAGCTCAATGTATGACTCCTGTTGTAGTGTCAAAAATCTCAAATAATCCCATCTTCTCCATCACGCCCTAGAAAAAGTCATAGAAGGCCATAGCTTCCATCGTCACTTGGCACGCATAGTGGGTTGCTATCACATTGCATGTCAAGCAGTCCAGGTGCTTGGCTTTCCTCGCCATGCCGGTAGTGACCTCGAGCTGCGGACGGGGTCGCTAATGTGGTATCTCATTTTGTTGTGCATCTGACGTCTCTTCATTCTCTTCTTCATCAAGTAGGAGCTTCCTACGTGCTTGTGGTTGCAGCTCTGGTTGTGGTGCTGAAGAAGTAGATGGCTGGGCTACTAAAATCGATGGCCATGCAATAGAAATTGATGGTCTCTCAGATGAGATGGAGGACCGGGTAGGAGACGACAGTGGATATGATGCTCTGGATGATGACAGTGTCCCCCATCATGGTTGTGTGGAGGGTCCTTCCATAATTGGATCCACCAATGCATCCAATTTGGCATCTATTAACTGGGGGTTGTTGTTCTTTAGTTTCCTTTGATAGGAGATGACAACCCTAGTCTTCTTCACTTCTTTCTTTGTGAAATGCTTCATCCTTGCTCGAAATCAGAGGAGAAATCTACAAAATTCAAAATTTTCCAAAGAAAGGGGTTGGTGGGGCGGATTTGAGAGAGATGGGGTGTTTTGTTGATGGAAAAGGGAGAAATCCAGAGATTGAGGTAGTGGAAATGGTGGGGGTTGATTGGAGATGGATTAGGGGTGAATTGGTGGATATTAGAGGGTTGGAGAGGGGGCACAAAGTGTTTCACGATTGCTAGGGTGCGGAGCACGACCATTTTATTCTTTGGAGAAGTGAGCAAGTGATTATCAATTTTTGCAAAATCTGACTTAAGTTGCTGGAATCGGGCTGCAACACGGCCATGGTGGCTTCAGGCTACATGGCTGTGCTACCTTGCACGGCGGTGGTGCATCCCATGTCAAAAAATTTCCTCAAACTTTGGCCATGTTCCTTGTGATTACTTGTGGATTTAATTCACATCACCAATGTGTATCACCACGATCGTGGTGGTCTCTGTATCTGCTATTCCCAACTTGAAGAACATCAAACACTCAAAATATCGATCCAAAAAGATTTTTCATGGTTCACTTTGCTAACATCTCATATAATTTTCCTCATTTCACCCGATTTTCACCTGCACATCTTAAGACTAAACAAAAACTATTAAAAATAAGTGTGTGTGTGTGCGTGTGTGTTTTCTTGGAAAGGTGTAAAAACAATGTACAAGTATCAAAAATGAGGGCTCAGGTGAAAAATTCCCAAACCTAAGTGGGTTGCCTCCCACAAGCGGTGAGTTTCTTGCCTTCATCTCAGCTTCTTGGTGAGTCTTCAATCATTCATCTATTTGGCATTCTCATGTGTCCATTCTAACCAAACATGCATCCCTCATTTGCAACCAATCTATTTTCCTCATCCCTTTGATCATAATAATCATCAAAAAATTTTCCATCTTGATCTTCTTTTCTAAAATGATCATTCGGACTTGTGAAGTGATCATGTCCAATATCCCTATCTCGGACCCGCCGGGTTGGGGTTTTATACATGTTGATCTTGATCTTCATGTCCATGAATGAAACTATCATGGTTCCACTACATACGTGAATCTGGACATCTTCTATAGATAAGAATGACTTTCCCAGGATGATGGGAATCTTCCTATCCTCCGGCTCCATATCAATTACAATGAAATCCGCCGGGAACACCATGCCTTTTTCTTTATCTATCATCACCAATACATCATCCACACTACCCCTAGGCACTTTTATAGATTATCTTCCAACTGGATCCCATATCAAGTAAGGACATGTCCATGCGATGTCCCCCTATATAACTAGGTATGAGTGGGGCTCCTAGGTTTTTTTTCTTCACGATAAGTGAATGTTGGACGATGGAGCTCACTTGTTCAGTCAATTTCACTTTCTTTGGAATCCTCCCCATTGACCTTCTCTTCAAAGTGCATAGGTTCTTGAGGAACTTGGAATATGATGGGATTTGCTTAATAGCACCCAAGAGTGGAATGTTCACCTTCACTTAGCGAAACACCTCAAGAATATCAACATTGTGTTTTTGCCTCCTCTTCAATTCCGGGGGCTCAACTAGTGCTTCAATGAATGGAGGATCACTAGTTTTTGCCATACTTGCATGAACATGAGGCAGATAAGTAGGGATGGTGGGATTTGTACATGGAGTATGAGGTGGAGCACATGGTATCCCAAAATTAAGAAGATGTGTCACTGAATCATCTTGGGCAATCTCAATCACAGTATCATCACTTGGCTGCGTTTACTTTGCTTTATCAACCTTTCTTTGACTTGCGGGTTGCTTAAGAGATTTCCTGCTACTTAGAACTATCACAAAACTTCTTTGCTCATTGTGGATAGGGGGAGCTAGTTGTGGCTGTGGAGGTGACACTTGGGGTTGAAATTGAGGTGGAGGGGGAAATTGAGGTTGGAAGGTGAATTGTTGGGAAAAAGGTGGTGATGGAGGGGGAGATGGAGTATAATGCTTGGTATCACCTTGAAAATGGTAGATGGGATGCACTTGCATGGGAGGTGGATTATAGAAAACTTGAGAATAGGGCATGGGTCCACTTGCTTCATGGTAGCTCATGATGGGTCTAGAAGACAACTTTTTTTCTTGGGGAGCAATTAGGGAAGATAGATGCTCTACTTTCTCCTCTAGCATTGCAATATCTTTTTTAACATCATCAAATATTTTCAATCTAGAGAGAACATCTTCCTCAAACCTTGAGCTATATTTGAGACTATGTGGCTCTTGATAGCTAGAGGAGTGAGATGTCTTCTTTTCCTCACCATCGAACTCAATAGAATTGACTCAGTGGCAAGGAACATTTGTCACCTAGTTCATCATGAAGCTCACTATGTCACCAAGAATCTTCATCACTTATGGGATTGAGTCATCATGAGTAGGAGGTGTCATACCAAAGTCATATCCCCCATCATTCGTCATGCTAGAAGCTCAAATTCTTGATCCTTCTACCAACTTCTCAAACAAAGGCCATATCTCCTCAGGTGGCCTAGCCATGAAAACTCCTTCACAAGAGGAATCCACTGTATCTTGGGTTTTTAGAGACAAACCAGAGTAGAATGATTGAACTAGATGCCACAAAGGGATCTCATGGTGTGGGCACTATCTCAAAATCTTCTTAAATCTCTCCCATGCATTATGAAACTCCTCATTCCCCATTTGACTAAAACTCGTCATGGCATGCCACATTTGTGTCAACCTTGCTATAGAGTAGAATTGTCTCAAGAAGGCATTCTTCATTGTTTCCCAACTCATGATGTCCCTTCTTGAGTCATACCAATCTTTAGCTCTATCTTTGAGGGAGAAAGAGAACAAGGTCAACCGGATTGTATCATCACTAGCCATTGGCATCTTGAGGTTGGATCATACTTCAAGAAAGGAGTCCAAGTGCTTGTAGGGGTTATCACTCTCTGAGCCATAGAAGATGGGCAGGATCCCAAGAAGACCTGGAGGAATAGAGAATTTCTCCCCTGACATTTGATCAACCCTGCTAGCAATTGGTGATTTGTAGTTGCTAGGCATGAAGTAGTCTTGAAGAGGCTTGTGGGGTGCATTTTAGCCTTCCATCTTGTTTCCTCCCGAGTGGCTTGTCACATGCACAAAGAACAACCAAACAAAAGATAGTATGTTAGAAAACCAATATACACAACGAATGCAAAGAATAATGAATAAAGAATAGCAATAATGAGGGAAGTTGGAAAAGTCAAAGAAAAACTAACTAGCTAGGCTGAGTGCCTTTCTCCTCAGCAACGATGCTAGAAAGCTTGCTGCGTCAAGCCAGAGGTGTAAACACTAGCCAACAAAGGGTGACTAGATGCACTCCACAGGACTCAAACACACATGTGGATCTTTCAAAATTTATATTAACCCTAACACAGTCGATCACAATACCAAATAGGTCACCCGCAAGTGCACATGGTACTATTGTAGCATAGGTGAAGGGCAAGCATAGGGGTCGAACCTCATGGAGAAAAGGGGGCACTAGAGATAGGTTAGTTTGGTTGGGTTCCTACTGTGGAGACTAAGGTTAAGGGTTTATAGGTGCTTTGATTGTTAAACTAAGTTAAGCAAGAAAGAACGGAAAGCAAGAACAAAGCCTAAGTTAACCCTAGACTAGATTAGGACTAATTAAGCAAGAAATGACTATTCTAGGTATGAAAGGGAAATTTACAATAAGGCAGGAAAAAGAAAAGCACAAGAGCGAGAAAAGAGCTAAACTACAAAGAACAAGGAAAAAATAGGGCAAGAAGCTAACTAAGCAAGAAAATAGCTAACTAAGCTAACACTAGCTTGGCAAGATGAAAACAAGGGTTTTAAAGCAATTAATGAAGGTTTGGGTTGTTTAGGGGATGCACTTATCACTTAAGTTGGGAGGGGGTGACATATCAACATTATGATTCCATTTAGATTATCCAAACCAAACAACAAGTTAGAGTCTAATGAATTAACCTAAGCTACTAACTAGCCATGGATATGCTAGGTTGTGTATAGGGGAACTAGTCCCTAAAACCCCCTACTACCCTTGTGAGACTCAATTGGGTTATGGATTAGGTTCCATTCAATTAGAGTTTAATCAAGTCTAGGTTTCTAGATTAGACATTCCTAGGGCAATTAGGGGTCGAGGGTAGTAATGGCGAGGTGAAATTAGGGTTTTGGACCCCAATTCCCCCACATTCTAGCCTTGAGAAGGCCCCATGCTAATTGCACTAGAGTCACCTAATCTAGATACTTAGATCTCTCACCTAGGCTTAGGGAGATTGATTAGGATGTATGAAGATGGGAGGTAACCTAGGGATCCAAGAATTGGACCTAGGGGCAAATCCCAAAATTCACACATGTAAGCAATTTCCCTAAATTCCTAAGTGATTTCATACACAAACCAACAAGAAATTCATGGAGAATGAGATGCAAAAATAACATGATCATTAAAAAATGAAATTACAAAGTTTACATGTCATTTTCCCCAAACATGGTATCAAAGTAACATAATTTCCCCCAAACAACCCACCAAAAGGGGCCTAGGTACTCATTGAAATGGAAAATATAAAAAGAAAGGAGATAGAGGTAGAAGAAGCCATGGAGCTCAGTGCAAATGAAGAAATCCTCCTCTCCAGCTATTGCAAGACGTCCTCCTCTCTCCTCTAAGGTGCAAGGATATGGAATGAAGAAGATTATGGATAGGAACTAGGATAAACTAGTGTTTTGGTGGTGGAAATGGTGAAATGGAGTGGAATGGAGGTGGAAATGGAGTGGAATGACTATGGGGCTAAAATGGGGAGCTAGGAGGTGGTCGAAGGTATCTCAACTCAACCTACATCTACCACCTGCCAATATATAGGTGTGGGGGAAGCAATAGGACAAGTACAGACAAAGTGGGAAATGCAGAGGAAAAAGTAGCTAGGTTTTGTGAGTAGCACGGCCGTCTTGGATCACCACATACGTGGTGGATCATAGAGACCATAGTGGGTAGGGGTGGGCACAGTCCTGGCGGTTCACCATGGGTCGTGTCAATTTAAATGTCAAATCATAGGTTGATGGTCATTTTTTCACTGAAATTGGGACGGTTGTGGTGGGGTAAGGGTAGAACGGTCGTGTTGAGTAGCATGGCCATGGTGAGGAAGGTGATGGTGGCCGTGGTTTTGTGCCTCACCCATTCTTTAGTTATGTAGCATGGCCATGCTAGGTGGCACAACCGTGGTGGCTGTCCCTTGTACGACCATTCTTTGTTGCACGGCTGTGGAGCTGTCTACTGCTACACTTGGGCTTGATTCTTTAGATTTCCTTGGACATCTTTGCTTCTATGGGTCTTTGGCCACTAGGGGTAGGTTGAGGGAGCATCAAACTTCACTTTGGGCCTCTCCAAGGGTAGCGAAACCCTAAGATCACTTCTTTTCTCTCTTTTCCATGAAACGTGGTCCAAATGCCTGAAAAGCATGTAAATAATGTCCGTAAGTGCATTTTACACAAATATGCATATTGAGGGAAATAACATGTAATCTAACATGTATAGATGTGATTGAAATGCAAAATGACACAAGAAGAAGTCCTAAAATAGGGCTGAATCAGTGGGCATGACTGAAACAAACTAAAGATGTAATGGACGACCTTAACCCACATTCTAATTACAAGGCCCCACCTCCTGGACCTTATTATGACAGCTTCATGAAGGAAATACTTCTATATAAACCAATAACATGTGGAGGATTCTATATCTCTACTAAGGAAGAGATAGAACACATGATATCTAAAGACGATACTAGGAATTTAGACAACATGTCTGCCAAAGCACCTCCAAAGCCAGTGAACACAGTCTTCCACATACCACTTACAACTTCGACAGACATAGGAACCTCACTCTCACTTGCACCACCCCCACATCCATGCTAAATCAATGAAATGGATACATCATGAGTTGATGGCATGCTAATACAGGACATTTACATCCTAGACAACATTTTTGATGACGCAATGCCAAGATAGGATATCATCTACCACAACAACTAATACAACTTGACAAGGCATGACCTGCATTTTTCTTTTGTACATCAGGAAAATATAAGAAAAACCTTCTTCAAAATTTGTGTGGGACAATCATTGAGAAGTTCGTACACAAAGACAAAGATGGGTCAGTTTTCAATGTTACATCTAACCTAGTAGCCCACCTTTTGAACAAAAGAGGCTATACCACATCCATCCATGAGCTACAGGATGCCCCAGATAGAAATAGATCCTAAAAGTTCATCACCCTACCTTCCAAGACCATCAACCCAATGGCTCCTCAAAGTGAGTGACCTTTCTGAAAGGACAATGATCACTTATAACTTCAGCGCCAAATACTGACCCTACGGTAGAATGGTCTTTGAAAATCTAAAGCACATGATGATACAAGAAGTCCCAACCCGCTTGAAAAGATTTATATAAGGAGTCTACCGGTGGTATCACCAAAATTAGAAAGAAATTTCTATAGACTACAATTTCATTTGAGAGAAATAGAATTCAGGGGGTAGTGCCTTCATACCACTAAGGATAATAAAGGCCATCAACAGAGGAATATCAATGGAGAAAATTGATAATGAAGATTTTCACGCTGTATGAGGGAAATATGTCATGGAAGTCATTCATGACATGAGATCCTTCTACGACAGAAACATGACAGACATACCAAGATGCATGTACTCCTTTATTCCTCTTCCCCAAAAGACACATTCGAGTGAGGATCTCAAAAAGCTCATGGATTAAAAAGAATGTCCAGAAAAAGTAGAAACAAGGACCTCCACAATTGGCCAACCCACTGCCCTGCCCCACCATCTTCTAGTGATAAACATGTCTCCTCACTGGCCCCTGAAGATCCAGTAGAAGTTCACACACCTACCTAGTAGGAACCGTCTAAAGAAGTTGAAAAAACAACAGCAAACTCACACAAAACAAAACCACCTTTTGTCCTACCAACCACTTAGATCATCATAGAAACAACCTCACCTCCAGAAGAACATGTGATTGAAGGAAGTGAGATACAATAAGAAGATCAAGAACAAGTTGATAACACACCAGAAGGACCACAACCAAAAAATTGTCATAACTCCCACTTTTGAGAATTTCGATGAACTGGCATGTGATGGACTATGTATGGAAGAAGTTCAATTCCTATTGGATGTACTTCAACTGAGGGAAGACAACCTAGTTGTGATTTATGAATGAGATAACACACAAATATTGCTCCCTAGCCTACATGATATATTGACAACATGAGGCTATATGATGGTCAACATCATGAAAGTTTGCCGGATACTGCTAGCTAACGACCTGTCCACCGTGTACATGGCATTCTATGACATTGTGGGTGATGTCATATCCAAAAGATAATATGGCCAGCTATAGCGTCTACTGGAACACTTGAAGCAGAATGTTCCTCAATGGATATTCATGCCGATTATACATCTTGGACTTTGGGCACTGCTAGTGGTTGATACCATCAACGAGACATCTATCTTCTAGAATAGCTCAGACTCAATGTTTAGTAACAAATGAACAAAATATCATAAAATGACTAATAACATTGTAGAAAAGGCTACCAAGGAAGCCAACAAGATAGTCAGGTTGATCAAAATGTATGGTCGTGGTTTTCCATCTGATCTTATTTTTGAGAAACTCCAATTCTATCACAGATGCCCAAAGAAAGAACCTTTAACAAATGACTACAACTTTATGTCCTATTCTGGATGTAGATGCTACCTACATCAAAGTAGAAGGTTGAGAGCTATCAATACAAATACTACCACCACCTCCGAGGGCAATTTGTTATGAAGATAATAGATTTTGAATGGTCCATTTCAAACAATCAACTATAATCTCCTGTTCTAGGTCAACATCATCCTTTGACACCCTAGAACATGGTGGATGATAAGTTTGGGGGGGGGGGTTGAATAGGAAAACGTGGTACCCCTCTACATAGAAAATATTTGAATTTTATCTCGATTCACAACTTTTGACAAATTTTGACGGGCCTAAATAACCAATCTTGACTTGATTTTGTCCATGTAAATACATTTTCATGCTGAAACTTTGATGCACAGGTAGTCTGAAATGGCAAATTTTGAATCCAATTTTCCAAGATTATGTCATAACCCACACTCTTAGACTTTCTTTCCATTAGGCTAGATTTTGGTGTAATTACTTCCAAAATGACAATTTGGGCTAATTAATACACATAAAATTCTAAGCATGATAATGTTTTAGTGGCATCGCTACCTCAAAATATTGTAGAAGACAAAAGGATGTTTGGTACCCAGAGAGAAACCTTGAAGCAAGGAGGACTAGATCTAATATGCTCCTGACTAACCACTATGTTTTGAGGTATTGGTAGGAAAGCACACAACCATGGAATGGAGGGAACAACTAACCTATCTAGAACTTTAATCCTCCGTTTGGGTTAAAAAGAGGCATGGCAGCCCAAAAACCTTCCCAAAAAAATCCTATCATCCCAAAGCTAGTGACAATGAATAAAAGCCAAGAGGAATAAAATTATGAGAGTTGTTCCCAGAAAGATGTCGAAGGACTTCACTTGGTCAGCACATTATTGCACTTAGGAATGTAGATATGTCGTGCTTGATAGTGGAGTCTAGAAGCCACCTTTAAGATACCTTCACTTTAAAGGGGAACCTCAAGTAACCACCTGACATTACATCAGCACCCAATCGGGCAACATTGATTTTAAGATACCAAAAATGTTTGAGCAACCCTGAGAATCAGAAGAAACACAGAAGCCTTAACCTACCCAACACTTTATCTAGGAATCCCAAAAAAAATAAGAGATGGGTGTGAAAGCTACATCCTCCTAAACCATGCACAAGTACAACCTAGAAATAGGATCATTGGTGTATTATGTAGGAGATATCTTTATGCTAAAGAAAGTCATAACAGGTAATATGAGTACCACAACTCCAACCTGAGAGAAAGAGCCCATGAACCTTCAACACCTTATTCTGACACATAAGTTTAGACTTAAGGATGATACTATCACATTGTTCACACTCACCAAAAACAAAAACTAATCAATCCCTATGAAGTCATTTGATGCTTTAGTTATACTGGTTAGCATGATGACAAGCTAGACTCTAATTTTGGGGGAGTTTCTAAAATCCAATTTGTGGATATTATATGCATTATTAGATCCATATTTTCATCCTATCAAGAAAAATTATATTAACTTCTCTCCTATTTTTCATATTCTCCCTCTATCCTATTCGAGAATGCCAAGGATATCACATGTAGGTAATCAATAGACTAGAAGCGTACTACAAAGGTAGAACCTCCACTGGATCACAACTGATGGTTGCTCCACAACCATCGGATAATCACCATCGGATGCTACCCAACAATATCATGTCGTGTCAAAAAATGATGGCAATGAAAATCAACGAGCAATTGACATCTGATGGTGTGTCTGTGACCATCACCTAATGGTGTGTCTACGACCATCACCTAATGGTGCATCTGTAGACATCACCTGATGTTGTGTATGTGGCCATCACTCAATGGTGCATCTGCAACCATCACCCGATGGAGCGTCTATGACCATCACCCGGTGGTGCATCTATGACCATCGCCTGATGGCATGTTTGGGCCATCACCCGATGGTGCATCTGCAACCATCATCCGGGGATCCGCCAGCAGCTACCATCTGATGGTGGCCCTGACAGAGCTGTCACTCGAGGCTATTAATCGCGTGGCCCGAGGATGGTACCTGGGATACTTGGGGTGCAAGTAAACGACCCCAATCTGAAACCTATATATATACATGACACTACTAGCTACTTGAAAGGGGGTTGCACCGCATCGACATTGTCATTCTATAGAGCAAACCTGGAGTCAACACCGGAGTAGGAGTTCACCACCAACTGATTGCCACCACCCCCGGTTGACAGGAAAAGAGGACCACATTCCTGCAAACTTGCCCCAGTGCTACTGTCCATGCAACCCAATTTTCTCTAGAGAATCTACTTCGATACATGGAGCTAGAGAAACAAGCCACCGCCACCACCACACCCATCCGCAAGTAGGATAACCGAGCCATCAGTTGTGGCCACCGCCTGATTGGAGTTGGTGTACCCACTAGTTCCTTACATTTGTAGTTCCTTCCTCCCCTCTCCTTGGACATCCTTCTTCCGAAAGATCTCTATGTCTTCATCCATCTGTAGATCCATAATTCTACTCACGAAAATGAGTGGCTAAACTCATTGCATGGGTTTGGAGTAGCCAATAAGGCTCACCCAACATGTGTATACTTACATCCTCTTGAATATATATGCTCTTAGGAAATATTATGTCCATTCTCTTGCTCTTAAGTGCTTCTCTAGTATGATTAGCTACCATCTTATGATGATTTATTATTAGTGCCTTGAAAGAGTTGCACTAGCCTTATCTAAGTATTTTAGAGTTACGTGTTGCTTGGAAGGGGACTTCTATGACTTTGTTTTTCGTCGCATCTATCCACTCAATATAGAAAGGCAATCGTCCAGAATCACTAGAAGAATAGGTGGTAGAAGGAGTAGAAGTAGAAGGCCCTTGTTGTTGTCATTGTTGTTTTTCTTGCTCTTTCTCTTACTCTCCATATTCCCCTTGATCTTCCCCTTGCTCTTGATGTCATAGATTTGGCTTTCGTTATAGCAGCTCTCGCATCAGGCTACATTTCCAACAACCACCTGAACCCAACTGGTGGTTGTGCACATTCTTGTCATGCCTCTCATTTTGAGATTCGTTAAGGGTCTAATCAATTCATACAAGTGATATTATTAAGTAATCATAAAAAAGATTAGATTGATTCAATACATGGAATGCATATGTTTGTCTCCAATGAACAAAATCCTTCCAATCTTCTTGATAAATAAAGTTCCATTTAAGCCAGGTTCCTTCTGTCTCCAAAGAGATAGTATCTTATGAGGATTGTCGGCCAATCTCCATGTCTTCTCCCGAAAAGATGCATAATAGACTTGTGATGCAACTTTTCATCAAGTTCATACATGCCTAAAAATGTTCAACATTCAACACTGTTTAGAAATGTTAAAAGTAAGAATAGGAAAAAGATTTTAGAAATGTAACTACATTTATCTCACTAATACCTCCCTACAGATGAGGTCATTACAGACTGTAATCACATGTCTTCAATCCTCAACAAGGAGAGGCACTTTTCTTCGACCAAGGACCCCACAGTAGCTGACAAACTCTTTAGTAAGTGGCGTGCCTACTTCATTGAATTCAACAACTCCCTTCCTCCCTTTCCTATTTGTAGCATTTTTCATCATAGTTATCCCTCTAACTCCCTTACATTTTGGAGGTAAAGCACCATCACCACCCTAGTAAGGATGTTCATCATCCTTACGCTCGTGATCACTATGCTCCTGGTTAGACTTTTCACCTGTGGGAGTAGTACACTGTCTTTTACCAAAATGATTTACAATGTTGTTTACTCTTGCATAAACATCCTCCTCTAACTTAGGTTTATGGGCACTCCGCTCCTCAATTGAGATATTGAATGTTTTGTGCACCTTTTGGTAAGGATGCTACTTTGGCAGAAACCTTCGATGACCAAGATATACAGTCTTACCACTCTATTTTAGTCTGAAAGAATCTATATTTTCTTCACATATAGGACATGCCTTGGTCCCTTTGATGTTTTAGACAAACAAGTTACCATAAGCATGATAGTCATTAATCATGAAAACAACATAGCACGTAAACTAAACATCTCTCAGTACAAAGCGTCATAAGGCATACACCTTCTCCCCATAGTTTGTTTAGGTCATCAATCATATGTTCAAGGTATATATCTATATCATTGTTAGGTTATTTGCGGCCCGATACAAGTAACAACGACATAAGATACTTATTC
Organism: Alisma plantago-aquatica; assembly: GCA_963693085.1. Classification (NCBI taxonomy): domain Eukaryota; kingdom Viridiplantae; phylum Streptophyta; class Magnoliopsida; order Alismatales; family Alismataceae; genus Alisma; species Alisma plantago-aquatica. Next base: position 1,132,455,520 of record OY856412.1, on the reverse strand, counting down.
TCCATACACAACCACAGAGGAATATTGTATACAACAAGAATGACAGGTCAAGTACTATGTTGGATATTTAATGATATGTATGGATTCATCTTGTCAGTACAAAGTCCAAGTTTAAAATTCCTAAATTGTTTGAAAAATTCATGATATAATAAATTAATCTTCTTCCTTTGTAGGGAATTAGACGCATTTGTATCATACCATCATTGTTTTCCTTTACCTCTGCATGCCAAGATAAATTTGGTGCATCTACGGAATTAGCAAGCAAGTGTTGAAACTAGGGTATTATAGGCAGATACCACATCACCGTGACAGGAGACTCGGTTTTGATCTTCCTTGATTTCTTCCTTTTGTACCTAAACACCCCACATTTTGGACATTCTTTCATATCGATATAGTCCTTTTGAAACAACACACAGACATTCAGGCATGCATGTATCTTCTTATCCTCCACTCCTATTGGGCACAACATCTTTTTTTTTAATGTTGAGATTGGAAGCTTGTTGCCTTCAGGGAGAATTTCTTTCAACAAAGACAATAGAGAAGTGAAGCTTTTGTCACTTTGTCTATTGTTTGCCTTTAGAGTATACAATATGAACACAGTTCTCAACTTCATAAACTTAGTACAACCAAAATATAATGGTTTCTCAACATCATGTAGAACATTTCTAAATAAGGAAGGTGGGTCTATATCATTTACCCCACAACTATCTAGCATTTCATCAACCATGTTTGTCAGAATTGGTTCATTGTCATCAATATTGTCAGCCATTTCTTCTTGGACACAAATGCCACTACCAACATTTGCTGATCTCATACCAGTAATCTCTCTATGCAAATACCATTCTCTATAGACGTGTACAAACCCATTGCACATGACATGATCTTTCACAGTGTCAACAATGTCAACTTTTAGGTTGTTGCTACAATTTTTACATGGGCAATAGAACCTATCTCCATTTAGTTTTCTATGTCCCTCTACAAAACTTAAAAAATCATCGGGACCATTAATAAAATCCAGAGTGCATACATTTGGTTTAGACATCCATGACCGAACCATTTCTATATGATCAGATGGGAGATGAGTAGCTCGTCAGGTTCTAGCTAGTAAGTTAATTTTAGGAAACAAATGTTTGAATGATTGAGCCCTAATCATCTAGTAGTGTTCACATTCATGAATGTGTACCACTTATCTCATTCTTGAGCACTTCATATAACTAGTATGTGTATAATGCGTGTTTGATTTCAATAAATTTCAACAATATTTCCCTACAGTTCTCCAAGTACATCGATGTAGATATGCAAATACCTACCTAAATATGTACCCGGAGACCAAAGGGGAAATGATTTTGAAATTTATTGAAATCAAACATGCATTATACACTTACATCATAAGTGAGATGAAGTGTTCAAGAACAATCCCAAACTGGGGACTATCTAAGGTTTATTCTAAATGAGTAAATCTCGTACGGTTTATTTCACAAATAGTTTATAAATTAGGGCTTTGAATATAATGTTTATTCACAAATTAAAGTTTATTCACAAATTATGGTTTATTTCATACAACATGGATTTATTTAGACATAGTACATCATAGTTGTAATCAAGGATCTAATTACTAGGGTATCTACATATTAAATGGGCAAAATCATATGAGATCTAATTGAAGTTAGGTGTCACAAACATCATTAATGAGCCCTACAATTTGATTGTGTCTTCATCTGAGTTATAATTTTCATTATGAGCATGCAATAATCCTAACAAAGCAAAATAATCAATAATGAGCATGCAATAATTCATCACAATCTCCATTGACTCATCATAATTTTGATATTTAATATGTCACTACAAATTGAAATCTCCATTAATTCAATTTCATCACAATTTAACAATTGTGACAAAACTTGTATCAATCCCCTCCCCCCTCTCCAACTCCTCCTATATCCTCCTTCCCTACCCTTCACAATTTCTTCCCAATATTGAGAAGAAATCATAGGGCAAGAGAAGGAGGAGAGAGGAGGAAGGAGGAGAGGGGAAATAGAGATGGAGAATTGGGGAAGGAGAAAGGAACAAGGAAGAGAGGCCACATCTATCTAAATAGTCTGCCGTTGGAGGCGGTTGGCATTGGAGAAGGCTGGTGCACCTACAGGTGTTGGAGGAGAGGCCACCTATGTTGTGAGCAGCAGTGGCAGTGGCGACTGTAGAGCGCTCCTGCTGGAGTAGGAAAAAATAACAACAAAGACGGAGCAACATTGGTGGGGAGACTGGAGAAGTGGTGATGGAAGAACTGATTAGAGGAGGAGGAAGCAGTGGTGGAGGAACCGATAGAGGAAGCTCTGGCGGCGAGCAACTACGACAGCGTAGAGCAATCACCAATTGTTGGAATAGTACGGGTTAACATAGAAACATAGGTAGGGGAGAGGGGGAAAGGGTTTCTCGTAGGTTTAAGTAATACATATCTTGTTGGTTATTAGAACAACCATGACCTAGGATTTAGTTCGTCGGTTAGAGACGAACAGCCACCGCTATAAACAAAATTTTTCTCAGCGGTTGCCCCAACAAAACTGATGCCAAATCTTGCAACCCAACGATGCATACTGTGTTTATTTTGGTATGAATTACTGACGATAAACATCAATTGAAGGTGGGGAAATTTTCATGGGACACATGGTGTGAACATCTTCCTCATCATACAATGTGACAAAACTTGACTAGAAACTTCAATTGTTTCCATGGGAGAGATGGCATGTGTACCTATTTATCCTGTCGATTATTTATACAAGAACTGACGATGTAGGTATTTTGGTGGAAAATGAAATGATCCTAAACATTTTATGCAAAACTCTATTTTCATGGGGTGATATATAGCATCGATTCCTCTGAAAAGGGACCGACAAAAAAAAGAAAGTACAACTTGTGTTTTCTTAGTTGGTCAATCCATGACAGTTGCCTATGGAACCAACACTATATATAATATTGTTAATTCTCCTTAAAAAAGACCTGACACAATATGGCACATCTATAGTAGTGCATTGATGATTTTTCTACTTTATTTCCTCCATATATTATCATGATACTATAGTGTTCTCTATATTTTTGGTATTGGTTCAATGAATATTCTATTATGCTATATTTGTGCTTCCATGGGCATTCCATCAGTAGATTGAAGATTGGCGGCACATCACAGATGAAAAATTAGATGTCAAATATCTTTGAACCAATCTTAATCTCGAGGCATGTTTATTTCATACTATCTCATATTATTCTAGCAAAAATTAAGGCTACACTTTATGTGGCTCAAATATCTTTGAGAAATTGGTTGTGTGTGATCAACGTTCAGAATGAGAAAAAGTTTAACCCAAAACATCCATCTATCAAGTTCCTTAGCACATATATTCCACAGTAAGATGTCATTAGATAATGGCCTATATCCCTACTCAATTTGTAAACTAATAATAAAAAATTATAGTTTTCTACAATGATTAACCCTACCATGTTGAAGAGGGTATAAGGACAAATATATGTTGAATCAAAAGGTCCTTCAAGAACATTGTGTATTGTCTACTTTTTTGTAAGAGATGTTTGGATTATTTTGCATAATGATATTGCATCTTTGGTGTTTTAGAATTGATCAATAATGTATTATTCCAGTATATCCTTTATTTTTGTCTTTTTTGGCTATTGTTTGTGTTTATATTTACACTTGAGTAGATGGATTCTCAGTGATTGTATATTTACATAGAAATGTTCTACTAGAACTATTTTGTTCTGTGTTATATGATCAACTCAAGATTCCACAATAACTTGTGATTCTCTTGGTTCTCAATGTACCTCTTCATTGACCCCGAACATTTTGAGTTCTACTTTTACTCCCACTGATTCTTAAGGAACTCAATTATCCTATAAAAAAACTTTTTCTTATTGGATCGGGACCAATAGTAACATTCAACAATTGTGGTTTCTGGATAAACCTTTTCAAGAAACTACTTTCTCAATGTAGGTTTCAATCCTTTTGACATATTGGGACATTCCCAAATCATATCATATATGATGTCTTGTAAACCATTCAGATGGTACATTATTTAGTGATAGGTATATATTTATGAGGGTATAAGGAGACTAGATTTAATTCATAATTATATCATGACTCGTCATGGTATAATTCCTTTATTTTGACACATCATCATGTTCAGATGGATTCAACTTGTATTACATTATCACATTTCTTCCTGAAGGTTCTCATGGTATTGATGAAAAGTATTTCAACATTTGATCTTAACAAAGTTTCGTAATACTTTCACCAATCATACTTCATTTATAATCTCCTTGAACATTTCAAGAGATTTATGTTTCTATTTTACTGAGTACATATCATCATATTACTAATAATAGAAACAAAGTATAAATGATTATCTATAGCATTCTTTCCATAAGATCTTCATGCATAACATGTATGAGATTTTATGGAAAGCTTATCCTCCCACTACATCTAGTGAAGGATGTGATGTCATATTGTGTGTAAACAAGGCTTTGCATGTTTCCCTAGGTTTGATAACCAAGGGAATCTAGATTAACATCAATATGTATTCTATACATGTATTTCTTATCCATACGTCCAAGGTTAATATTGCTAATGATAATCTTGATTTATCAATTATAATCATTTGGTATTAACATTATAAACACTCATCTCAAAGTCTTTCATACAAAGATCATTAGATGTATGGGCATTGCCACACAAGATCATATATTTTTAAATAGAAACATTAATATCTAACTTTATTGATTTATCATTTGTGTCATACAAGATGCTTTAAAGTAAATGTTTCTATTTGATGTCGTAATGAAATAGTAATTCTACAAACTCTATTGCATGTCCATTGGTGTAAGATAAATTTAAATGCAGACTAAAAATTTTGCAACTCCTTCTCTACCTTGTCCATTTTGTCCTTCCATGAAGGCTTTTACTTCTTGTCAAATCATGCACATCAAGTATGTCAGATCTCTATTTGGTATCACATAGAAAAATGAAGATGTAATCAAATTTATTTTTTAAAGTTTATACCTTAAGTGGGGGCCTCAGTGCCTTTCTTCTTATTCTTTAATTCCTCTAATCAAAGTGGGATATTTCTTTTAATGTCCACGCTGGTGACAACGGTGACAATCACCTCTTATTTTCTTCACACCTCCCTTTGCTTTGAGATCTGAAGATTTGGGCTTCTAGCCAGCTTTAGAACCCTTCTTAGATTTACCTTTTCCTTTAGAGTTCCCCTTAATCTTGATGATCATCATCATAGACTTGGGCTTATCTTTCTTCATTTGTGTCTCAACCATTCTCTACATGCCTAACAACTCTCTTAACAACTTGTAAAAGTCGTTCATGTTGTAGTTCATGACAAACTAACTATATGACTCTGGCAGAGACTGTAGAATCATGTCAATGGCCAACTCTTGACCTAAGGGGAATCCCAGTCTTGCTAGGTTCTCCACATACCCAATTATCTTGAGTACATGAGGACCTACTGGGTCACCATCTACCATGTTACATTTGAATAGTACCTTGGAGACATTGTATCTCTCTTGTCTTTCTTGATCTTGGAATATGTTCTTGAGATGTTGGACCATATCAATCACATCCATTTTCTCATATTGTCTCTACAACACATAGTCATGGAGCATAGCATCCGACACTTGACGTCCATGACGTCCTCAACATGCTTCTTATAATCATCCTTTTCAGCCCTTGGTGCATTTTCAGGTGGTTCCTCTAGCTCTGACGTCTCTAGGACATAGAGCTTACACTCCTATGTAAAAATGATTCTCAACCTCCTAAACCAATATAGGAAGTTGTTCCCATTTAGTTTTTCCTTCTCAAGGACCAATCACATAGACAAGTGATTGTAGTTTGTTGCCATTTGATTTTACAAAGAATTTGCAATTTTTTCAAAAACTTTTTTTTAATTTGATTTGATTAGAATTAAAATTTTGGAATTTATAATTAGATCTATAATTCATTATCATTCTCATTATGTTGTTCTAATTGACAACCCTCAAGTCTCAATTTAGAAAACTGCATCAAACAATTTTTTAATGAGCCAAGATCTATATTTTATCAAACCATGAGTCAACTTTTATTGATCACCTACAACTTGACTATTTACATAGGCAATCATGCTAATTGCATCATATGCAATTCTTGGACAGATGATATCCTCAACTCTTTTCCATAATAATTTGTATGCTTCTAGTGCTTACTCTCACTAAGGCATCACCAGTTAAGCTTGACCCAATAGCCAATACGATAATAATGCACCCCACATTAGCGGAACCTACATTACTACCATCGAACTTCCACCAGGTAGACAGTGCACCATGCTTTAGTGTAACCTACACTTAGTCAAACAAGCTTTTCATGTGTATTGCTATTGGAAATCATCTTAGACTTAATATGTTTGATTTGAGGGATTTTATATATATCATATATATACATATATTGTATCCAATCACCACAGATATAGTATGTATCATATGCATTCTATATCCCACAACATAAACAAGCAATATAAAACAAAAAGCGATGGTTATGGCCATCGCTACTTGTAATTTCTTAGATCCATAAGGAATTACTACCACCTAGGTCAATCATAACATCTCATGTATGAACCATTTTTGGTGTACATTTGTACTTACCAATCTGGGTAGATTGGTTCAACCCTTCAACTACTTGTCTCACCTTGTGGCCGGTCGGTTGGTCATAACTGACGGTTGTCTAGCCTCTAGTGTTGGATCAATGGCTCTGTGGGGGGGTGAATAAAGCTTCACAATTCTTACAAAAAGGATTAGACCACAAAATTATATTAAGTACAGAAACGTAAACAAACAACAAATTTGATGTCTTAGCTAGCAAGCAAAGAAAGGATGAGAGACAAGGAAGAGCAAGCACTTGGACAGGTGGTTTAGAGTGGTTGCACGTCCTAACTAGGAGCAATGTCAGTCCACTACCACACAGGTGGTTTAGAGTGGTTAATCTCTAGGATTTGCAATCTTGATACTCTTATATTCCATCATAAGATTACAAGACACAACAACCACACATACAAGGGCTTAGTACCTCAAGCAAAGATCTTCAACCTATTGAAGGAGCTTACCCACTTGAACCATGAAGTCTTCAGCCATCAACATGGACTTACCCACTTCTTCTTCAAGTCTTGAGCCTTCAAGAGATTACCTATCTTTCTTGAGCACTTGCCTTGACTATCTCCTTCACTCAGAGATCTGGAACACCTTGCCTTCTTCAACCTTGAAGAATAGCAACCTCTTCTCCTTCACTCGGAGAATATCTTAAACCTTTTCTTTGATAGGAAAGAGGGTAGGAAGATGGTGGAGGAGAGCTTTACATCAGTACATGGAGCATCTCTCTTACAAAGAAACCTATCTCACTCATACTCATGAATTTGACTTGAAGGTAGAGAGAAAGGGGCTCAAAGGGTAAGAACACTCTCAATTAGGCCAGGACCAAGCATGTAGTGAATGAGCAACCTTGGAATGAAATCCAAGAGGTCCTATTTATAGTTGAGGGTGCCCCTTTAAGTTGTGGGACACTTAGATATGAAAATAGCAACTTTTTGCTCAAAAAACCACTCTATTTTCACTCAAAACACACACCAACAGTCAGAATCACTTTTTTTGAAATTTCATACAGTGCAATCGGTCGAGTTTCAATAAAGGTAACTCGACCGATAAAGTAAATGACAAAGTCGATATTCAAATCATTGGTCGAGTCTGTCCTGGAAAAACCCGATCAACCAATGAAGATCGATTTGGTTAGGTACTTGATCGGTCGAGTTCTGTGAAACCACAACTCGACCGATGCTATCTTCAGAAACTTGATCCAGGAGGATCGGTTGAGTTTGCAACTCGATCGATTGACTGCCTATGGTCAATTTTCTAAAGTGCATCTAAAGTGATTAAAACATGGTGTTTAGTGTCCCAATCAATTTTCTCAACTAAGTTACAATTCAATTCATCATTACAAGTGATAACAAAAATGTTCTAAGGTCGTTTACATAGATTTCCAAATTTGCACACTTGTAGCTCTGCTCACTTGAACTTGACCAAATCTAGGGCTTTGGATTTTTGATCCTTTTCTTTTACCTAACATCTGAAATCAATCTTTAATACAAATATTAGATACATATGAATGGAATGGTTAAGTAATTATCAAAATATGGACAATGTATAACCTCTAGGTCAACATTCTCCCCCTTTTTGACAATGACAAACCATTCCTCAAACATATTGAAAAGGATATAGAAGTTATACCTTTGCCTTGTGAATTAAGGGGATTCAAGATGTGAACAATGTGAATTTCTTCCCCTCAATCTATGCTTCCTCTAACCTGCATGGTTAGTATATCTACACATAGTAATCATAGCATATATGCACTATGTGATCCTTTGCAAGTCACATGATAAAACAGTAAATGAACAAGAAAAGGATCTCATAAGCAAATAAGAAATAGTATAACAATGAATAACAATATGATTGAGTTTCAAATCATTGAAATATCTCTCCCCCTTTTAAAATTATTAAAAATGAGGGGGGGGGGGTAGAAGAGCAAAAAAAATCTAGGTCTTCTCCAAAACACAATCAACCAGATATACATGCAAGCAATCATATGGCACACAGAGACGAAAGCAACATACAATCTCAGTGATAATCAAAATATGGTAGAAGATGGCACCAATGCATAAGATATATCAGAGTAAATAGTAAGAGTGCACATCACATATTTTACAACTCAGATGCATGTTCTCAAGAAAACAACTACAACCAAGAAGCAATGAAAACATAGCATAAAATAGTACAGCTCAGATAAATGTGCCTAGATGACTCTCATACAAAATAGCCTAGAAAGATGTATATGATCAGCATGCTAAACTATAAACTAAGAAACAAGCTACACATCTAAACTATCAATATCAACAACTTCATCATCATCATCTCCTGGATCATAGTCCTCGTCTCCATCAGAGGGTGCAGCAGCAGTGCCTTCATCACCAGATCACGCACCATCATTAGAAGCGTCCTCAACATCACCATTGTCATCATCATCAACCTCAGCATCGTTAGCTTGGTCAGGCATCTCCTCATCAGTAGGAGGACCGAAAGCACGACCGGGCCAACAAGCATTCTGCTCAGCCCAAGACATACCAAGAGCGTGAAGCTCATTGGCCTGTGGAAAGGACAAAGCAGAGTCTCCAAGGCTGGCAAGCAAGGTGGCCAGGGGGCCAGCAGGCAATTGGAGGTAGGAAGGAGTAGAGATACCATCAGCAAAAGGTGGAGGTGGAGGTGGAGGAGCAGAAGCAGAAGGCTTGGGAGTAGGGTATGAATGATTGTATGCATATGAAGCATAATCACTACCTGGGTATGGCTGGTAGGTGGGGTAGGGTGAAGCACATGATAGGTTCAAGGTCGACATGATAGAACACAAATCCTAATGCAGGTGGTCTTGAATGTGTTGGTTGTATGCTTGTTGATGCATCATGTAGCCCATAAGGGTTTCATTTGATACACAGAACAAAGCACGTCTAGGTCTAGGAGGAGGCTGAAGAGGTGGAGCTGTGGCTAAAGAGGCAGGGGCTGTAGAGGATGAGGTAGAGGGAGAAGCACTAGGGGTAGAGAAGGCAAACACATGCACAAACTTTTGAATTGTGGTCTCACTGATACAAACACCCTTTCTGGATACTCTGTAATGAAAGTCAGAAAAGAGGGATTTCTCAGTGGTGAACTGGAATAAACAACAAATAAAATCTGGGTAGGGAGGGTGGGTGCCTTTGGTGTTCTTACTAGTGTCAAAGCAGGTCATGTGGTGTAGAATGTATCTGGCCCACTTGACACTGATGTTCTCTAAAGGGCAATACATAATGACGGTAGTGTTCTCTGCAATATCTATTTGATTTCTCTTTGGATGAATATTTCAATTGATCACTAATGTCAAAATGTGCTTCCTAAGGTCAAGGGAGGAGGAAGGAAGGGTGCTCTTCTTCTTGTAGGGAACATCAAGTTTCTTCAAGTAACGATTAATATCAGGGAGAGTCAATTTTTTTTGCTTGTAGTAACCTTCAGGGTCTAAAAGGTCGAAATACTCGCCATAATCCTTACGCTAGGTGTCTTTTTCCTCATCTCCAGAAAAGAAGACATTTAATATATCCTCAAAGATTTGGAAATGCTTTCCCGCGATCATCGACGTGAGTGATACTTGAGTATTAGGCAGGGGAATGAGGGAGTCATAGTTCCAACACAAATTAGTGTAGAACTCGTGAACTGCTTTAGTGCTCGACATGGAATTATTAAAGCAATCACATTTGATGGCCAAGGTGGAGAGGTGGTGAATGACAAGCAACCTAGAGACTTGATCTATAACCACTTGACACCTAGGAGATGGATCAATCAAGGCACAAAAAGGAAAAGGACTACTAGGAAGAAGTTCCTTATACTGATTAACAACCTCAATCGAGATAAATGAGGTATCGTCAAAAGGAATCAATTGATTAGAAGACGAAGATGAAGGTGCATTGCTTAGAGAAGGTTGTTTTCTCCTTTGGAATGCCATGGAGGCGAAATAGAGGAAGAAAATGAAAAAACAAGAAAAACAAGCCTCAAACGTCGTTCAAAAACCACCAGGGAGTGTCCGGGAAGGTCTAGGTCGAGCTATCTAGGTCAAATTAGGGCTAGGAGAGGGAGGTTTAGGGCTGCGGTTGAGAGCTTATTGCTAGAAGAAGATGAATCAGTCATCTATTCTCTAGTTGATAGGGAGAATAGTAGGCTGAACCTAACTATTAAGTGACTTCATCCTGCGGATCAGTCGAGTTCTAAGAGTCAGAAACTCGACCGATTGGTTCTCTGAAGAACAACTCTCAGCTCCTAATCGGTCGAGTTTGTCTTGGGGAAACTCGACCGATGGTCAACTTGACCTAAAACCATCAATCTTAATTTCTAGCCATATACATGCTGATTAAATTCTTTTTTCAAGTCTATTATGTACATTGAACATACTTAGGCACATATCACTCATCATTGGGTACTATTTTGTGATAAAACCAAGAAATAGAGAAAAACCCAAAAATAAGTAAAAACTAAGCATGTCAACAATCAAGTTAAGCATATTTCAAGCATATATAGGCAAGTAAGATGAGGAAGAACATGACAAAAACATATAGGATGGAAACAACTAGCTAGATCACATATCAATATCATCCAAAGAAACAATAAGAAGTTAAGATCAAATAAAGTTAAATTGATCTCTACCTAGAGGTTTAGTGAAAATGTCTGCCAACTGAGTTTTGGTGTCCACATGCGTGATATAAATATCCTTCTTGGCAATGTTATCATGAAGAAAGTGATGGTGAAACTCTATATGTTTAGCTCTACTATGCAATATATGATTATAAGAGAGATTGATTGCACCGGTATTATCACAATAGATAGGAGAAGTATCAAAATGTATGTTAAAGTCTTTGAGCATTTGCTTCATCCATAGGACCTGAGCACAACAACTCCCACCTGCAATGTATTCAGCCTCGGTAGTTGATAATGCCACGGTGCTCTGTTTCGTGGAAAACCAAGACTCCAAGCATGGTCCTAGAAGGAAGCAAGTGCCACTTGTGCACTTTCTATCAACCAAACAACCCGCGTAATCTGCATCACTATATGCCATAAGAGTAAAGTCCCTTGACTTAGGATACCATAGTCCAAAATTTTGAGTTTTGGCTAAGTACCTCAAAATCCTCTTAACGGCAATAAGATGTGATTTCCTAGGGCTAGATTGAAAGTGAGCACACAAGCCAACAGTAAACATAATATCAGGTCTAGAGGTAGTTAAATAAAGTAAACTTCCAATCACACCTCTATAGAGCTTCTCATCTACCTTCTCACCTTCTTCATCTCTATCAAGTTTGGTAGTATTGGACATGGGAGTATCCATCAACTTCATGCTCTCCATCCCAAAGTGTTTGAGTAGTTCATGTGTTTACTTGCCTTGATTGATGAAGTTTCCTTCTTTTGTTTGCTTAATTTGAAAGCCGAGGAAGAAAGTCAACTCACCCATCATGCTCATCTCGAACTCACTCTGTGTAAGAGAACTAAACTCCTTACAAAGATCAAGATCAGTCTCGCAAACAATGATATCATAAACATAAATTTGAATGATAAGAAAGTTGATAGAAGTGTGTTTTAGAAATAAACTAGAATTGACTTTGCCCATGACATAGTCATTGTCTAACAAAAAGTTCTTTAATTTCTCATACCAAGCTCGAGGTGTTTGCTTGAGTCCATAGAGAGCTTTTTGCAACAAATAAACTTGATTAGGTATCTTGTCATTTTCAAAGCTCGGAGGTTGAGCAACATATACTTCCTCCTCGATTGTACCATTCAAAAATGCACTTTTAACATCCATTTGATATAAAAAGAAATGTTTGTAACTAGCAAAAGCAAGTAACATTTTGATAGATTCTAATCTCGCAACAGGAGCATAAGTTTCATCAAAGTCAATACCTTCCTGTTGATTGTAACCTTGTGCTACTAACCTTGCCATGTTCCTTACCACTTTGCCTTGCTCATTTAGCTTGTTGCGGTAGCCCCACTTGGTGCCAATGATTTTTCTATCATTTAGTCTTGGCACTAGAGTCCACACACAATTCTTCTCGAATTCCTCCAATTCCTCTTGCATGGCTAGGATCCACTCATCATCACTAAGAGCTTCTTTGATGTTCTTTGGCTCCATCTATGAGATGAAGGTGTTGTCTGCTTATTCTTTTTTATAGGCAGCTTGTGTCTTTACTCTCTCAAATGGGTTGCCAATGATTAGCTTTTTGGGATGGTTCTTTGCAAAGTGAGGAGTGGAATCCTTCTTTTCTTCATCTTTAGCTTCTATCACCTGGTTACCTTTTTTGTCGATGTTGAGGTCTTTCAAGATAGGAATCAACTCATCTACAATATCATTATCAACAACATGCTTACCAACAACAAGGTTAGTTTCAATAAACTTAACATTAATAGATTCTTCAATTTTAGACAATTCAATGTTGAGGACTCTATAAGCCCTGCTTGTAGTGCTATAGCCTAGGAAAAAAGCCTTATAATATTTCCGATCAAACTTGTCAAGAGAATTCTTTGTGTTTAAAACAAAACAAGGACATTTGAAAAAATGAAAGAAACCAATGGATGGCTTTCTACCACGCCATAGCTCATAGGGGGTTTTCTTCAAAGAAGGATGTGTGAAAACTCAGTTCTGCACAAAACAGGTGGTACTAATGGCTCCGGCCCAAAACTTCTTAGGAATGTCATATTCAAGAAGCATTGTCCTCGCCATCTCTTGAAGCAACCTGTTATTCCTCATACCCCATTTTGTTGAGGCGTACGAGGAGAAGAGAAATTGTGTGAGTAACCGAATTTTTCACAAAAAAGTACAAAAGATCATTTTCAAATTCTCCCCTATGGTCACTACGGATAGAAACAATCCGGCAAGAAACTTCATTTTCAACCCATTTGCAAAAGCTTGAGAAAACATCAAGAGTATCACTTTTTGAAATGAGAAAGAAGGTCCAAGTATATCGAGAGAAATCATCAACAATAACAAGATAATACTTGAAACCACGAAGCATTTTCGTTCTCATTGGTCTGAATAGATCAATATGAAGAAGCTCAAGAGCTCTTTTGGTACTCATGACTCCTTTGGATTTGGAGGATTTGGTTTGTTTGCCTTGTGTACAAGGGTGGCATTCCTCATCCTTTTTAAAATCTAATTTGGGAAGTCCTCGAACCAAATCGTTTTTGCTCAACTTCTTCATTGATGCATATTAACATGACCCAAACGATGATGCCAAAGAGAAATATCATTTTTATCCACTACTAAGCATCTATCAAGTACGGGCTTAAGAGCATCAAGAACAATAACATAAATATTACCATTTCTAGTTCCCTTATATATGACATTGTAAGTGAGGGAATCTAGAAGCAAACATTCTAAAGATGTAAACAATGCAAGATATCGATTATCACATAGTCGACTTACACTAATCAAGTTGTGATGTAGGCCATCAACAAGCAAAACATTCTTGATACATAGATCATTGCCTACATCACCCTCACCTATGACCTTACCCTTTTTGTTGTCCCTGAAGGTCACCGATCCTCCTTTCTTCTTCATGAATTTGTTGAAATGGCTGAATTCACCTTCCATATGTTTTGAGAAGCCACTATCAACAATCCATCCCTTTTTAACCTGCAAGAAAGAAGGATGTCAGTGCCCAACTCAAACTTTGGGATCCAGGGTTAGCTTGGGGACCCATTTCATCTTTGGGTTGGTCCCCTTGGGCTTGTAAGGACAATAAGTAGAGTAACGATCATCATATTTACAATGAACACATACCATAGGGTTCTTAGAGCAGGAAGTCTCTCCATGTAAGATAAGAGGTTCCAAACTCTTCTTCTTACCCTTGTTCTTGCTCTTACCATTGGGAGCAGTCCCATCATATCCCAAACCACTAGTACCAATTTTTTTGGTAGAGTGTCCTAGGACATCATTGAGGGATTTCTTTCCCAAAAGAAACTTTTGCAAAGAAGATCTTAACTTGGCATTATCACCACTAAGGTTAATGATAGTAGTAGAAAGACTAGCAAGATCATCTCTAGCATGCAATAGGTCGGCCTCTAAATAGAGGGTTTTAGTATGTAATGAATCTCGTTCTAAATCTATGCTAGCAACTTCATTACTTTGCAAAATAGGTCTAGAAGATAAATCATTAACTTGAGAAAGTAACTTGGCATTTTCAAATTTAAGCAACAAAATTTCCTTTTAATAAACATGAATCTCTTACTTCCTAGTATCATCAATGAGAGTTAGTTCTACATTTTTAGTTTTAAGAACAACTAACTCATCTTGGCACTTTTGGTTGTCTTCCTTAAGATCTGCAATAGTCTTAAGATAGACCCCATTCTCAACCTCTACTCCATTATGTTGAAGCTCAAGGTCAAGAAATTTCCCTTGCAAAGAATCTATGCTATCAAGGAGCAGTTTTTCATTGTTATCAAGAATCTCAATTTTAGCATAAAGATCATCTACTATCTTACCTAATCTTTTCCTTTAAGATTTGCATTTAGTAAAAGATGACCGGCAATCATTAAGCATATCAATAAGAGTTTCCTTAGATAACGCATGCAAATTGACTTCACTTACCTCACTTACCTAACTTACCTCACCTACATCTTCACTTGTAGAGGCCATGAGAGCAAGGTGGCATTCTCCATCCTTGGAGCTTGAAGAGCTTGAGGACGACTCCTCCCAAGCTTCATGAGTTGCATCTTTGGATCTTCTTTCTTTCTTTTATTTCCTCTTATACTTGTCTTCTCTCTTGTACTCCTTGTCTTTCTTGTGGATGCTCTTGTGATGGCTCCTCTTGGCCTTTGTGCAGTCACTCTTCAAATGGCCTTTTTAGCCACACTCATAGCATCTCGGAGTTGATGAAGAAGGCTACCCCATGAAGTGCTTGCCCTTGGATTAGTTTGCTTCATGCTCATTTGGGTCTTCATCTTCACTTGAGGAAGGAGTAGGGGACTTGAGAGCAAGTTGTTGTTGCCGAACCATCTCTTCAATTTGATCTTTGAAGGTTGTGTCCTTGATCTTCTTGGACTCCTTCTCCTCTCTCTTTTCTTCTTATTCTTTCTTATCAAGCCTAGGTTCATGGGCTGGAAGGTTACCAACCAGCTCCTCGGTTGACAACTCACTTAGCTTTTACACCTCTTCAATGGATGTAACCTTGGGCTCCCATCTCTTAGGAAGAGATCTCAAGATCTTGGAGTTGATAGTTCCTGTGTCCATCACACTCCCAAGGGCTTCCAATCCATTGGTGATCACATTGAGCCTAGTGTACATATCAGCCATTCTCTCATTATTACCCATCTTGAAGTTCTCAAGTAGCCCACCAAGCATGTAGATCTTGGCTTCCTTTACTTGCTTTGTACCTTCATAGGTGACACATAGCTTTCTCCGAATTTCATGTGCGGTGTCCCAAGAAGATATACGGTTGAACTCAGATGGAGTGAGGGATGCGTAGATGATGCTCACTACTTTTACATTGAGTTGAGCTTGCTTCATTTATGCTTCAGTCCAAGTGGAGATTTCCCCCTTTGGGTCTTCATACTTGAGGTGCACCACCTTCCACATCTCATAGCTCACGCCTTGAAGGTAGAACTGCATTCTTCTCTTCCAATATAGGAAGTTGGTGTCGTCGAAGACTAGAGGTCTCATGGAGAATCTCCCTTCTAGGTTGAGGGATCTAAGAGACAAATAAGCCATCTTATCCTACTTGTTGAAGTAGCTTGGAGAAGACCTGCTCTGATACCACTTGTTGGATCAAGGGCTCTAGAGGGGGGTGGAAAGTTTCACAATTCTCACAAAAAGGATTAGACCACCAAATTATATTAAGTACAAAAACTTAAACAAACAAAAAATTTGATGTCTTAGCTAGCAAGTACAACAAGGATGAGAGACAAGGATGAGCAAGCATTTGGATGGTGGTTTAGAGTGGTTCCACGTCCTAACTAGGAGCAATGTCATTCCACTACCTAGAGGTGGTTAATCTCTAGGATTTGCAATCTTAGTACTCTTACATTCCATCATAAGATTACAAGACACAACAACCACACATCCGAGGGCTTAGTACCTCAAGAAAAGATCTTCAACATATAGAAGGAGCTTACCCACTTGAACCATGGAGTCTTCAACCATCAACATGGACTTACCCACTCCTTCTTCAAGTCTTCAGCCTTCATGGGATTACCTATCTTTCTTGAGCACTTACCTTGACTATATCCTTCACTCAAAGATATTGAACCCCTTGGCTTCTTCAACCTTGAAGAACAACAAACTCTTCTCCTTCACTCAGAGAAGATCTTCAACCTTTTCTTTGATAGGAAAGAGGGTAGGAAGATGGTGGAGGAAAGATTTACATCAGAACATGGAGCAGCTCTCTTACAAAGGAACCTATCTCACTCATACTCATGAATTTTACTTAAAGGTAGAGAGAGAAAGGGGCTCAAAGGGTTAGAACACTCTCAACTAGGCTAGGACCAAGCATGTAGTGAATGAGCAACCTTGGAATGAACTCCAAGAGGTCCTATTTATAGTTGAGGGTGACCCTTTAAGTCGTGGGATACTTAGATATGAAAGTAGCCATTTTTTTCTTAAAGCAACGACTCTATTTTCTCTCAAAACACACACCAACGGTCACAATCACTTTTTTTGCAAATTCTGTATAGTGCAATCGATCAAGTTTCAATAAAGGTAACTCGACCAATAGAGTAAAAGACAAAGCCGATATTCAAATCATCGGTCGAGTTTACCTCTGCAAAACTCGACCGACTAATGAAGTTCGATTTGGTCAGGTACTCGATCGGTCGAGTTCTGTGAAACCACAACTCGATCGATGCTATCTTCAGAAACTTGATCCAGGAGGATCGGTCGAGTTTGCAACTTGACCAATTGACTGCCTATGGTCAGTTTTCTAAAGTGCATCTCAAGTGATTAAAACATGGTGTTTAGTGTCCCAATCAATTTTCTCAACTAAATACAAGTCAATTCATCATTAGAAATGATTACAAAAATGTTCTAAGGTCTTTTACATAGATTTTCAAAATTGCACATTAGTAGCTCTTTTGACTTGAACTTGACCCAATGTAGGGCTTTGGATTTCTGATCCTTTTCTTGTACCTAACATATGAAATCAATCTTTAATACACATATTAGATACATATGAATGGAATGGTTAAGTCATTATCAAAATATGGATAATGTATAACATCTAGGTCAACATCTAGTCCAACTAATGATTGGACTGCTTCCAAACGATCTGTTGGATCCACCAGGCGGTCATTCGGCTCCATCGCTGTCCTCCATGATCCTCCAGATGGTTGGCTCGTCTCACGGACTGGTCATCTCATCTGACGATGATCGTCTTCCTCATCGTTGAAAGAAAAAAAAACTATCCTATTGCTATTAAACTATTACGTTGTAAAGAGAAACCTTGAGTGACATTCGAGGGGAGAAAAGGTAGCAAAGAATTAACTTTACATTAGGAATAAGGAGGTAGAGGTTCGGTATGCAGAATGAGATAAATAGGAATAAATCCAAACCATTCAACCATACATAGATATTGGGTATTGGCCATAACCACGCTACACATCCACCATCAAAACCATTTTTAGGGTAACGAATGTAAATTGCATATATATATCATATTATATATATATTAGTGTTGGGATTATGTGGTGTTTGATCAGATAACATATGAGACAGTTTAAATATTCACATCGTATGCAATAAAAAATGATTAATAAATCCAATCATAATGATTATCCTCAAACATGACGTGGCTTTGATACCCCTGTTGGGAAACACAGACACAGAGTATAGCAGTAATTTTTTTTTATCTATGTGTATTTCTAAAATTGCAAGATCGTGTCAACTACTATGAAATAGGAAGGATGGTTTAACAAGTTATACTTGGTCCTGGAGTAAGTCCAGTACAACAACTCACTTCACTACAATTGTCTATTAGTTTCTCTTGGACAGTGGTTGTACAGATCTTGGTCTTCACCACGAACAGTGAAAATGACAACATCTATAGTGACTCATGTAGTCTCGCCACATATTGTAAGCTGACTTTGGTCTCTTAGTAGCTTCCAAAGGACTCGTTCCTCTAGAGTAGTCCACATGGACCAACTAGAACTCCTATCATTCAACTAGAATAGACACGAAGGTGTTGTCCCTCCCGTTGGCGTACTAGTCACCAATTGCTCTCCCACAACAATGATACTCAATTGTTCTCTCATGTCCCTATCTCTCCCTAGTTAGGTAGGACTTGCCTGGGGTCTCTTAGTTATCACAACCAGAGCAGACAACAATTGTCAGAGCAATCAATTCTCAGTTGTGTTGTTGTTGTGCTCTAGGAAGCCCCCAGTACCCCTCTATTTATAGGTGGAGTTAGGGACAAGGTTCCTAGTCAGTTCGGGATCTGTGTAGGAGTGGAAGGAATAGGAATATCTTGAATTATCACAACTTGCGAGACATGAAATGGTTGTATGGTCACACGAGACGGTCGTCTCACTTGCAAGACAATCGTTTTGTAGTTTCCCAAGCGTACAAAATTAGTAATTTGATTCCCATTAATGTTAAACATTAATTTCTTGCATCATAAGTATTGTGTAGTTGAAATGAGTTTAGGAAACTTCCAGAACCAATCGATCCGTCTCACGTAGGCGATATGTCTATCTCATTCACCCAAATAATCATTTGGTGAGTCAAGCCAAGCCATCCGTTCATGCCTTAGTTTGGGCTAAACTTGGCCAATTTGATCTCTAATTAGCTTGACAATCCAAACAGCCATCTCAACACTTGAGATGCTTGTCTGGCTTCCCAAATGACCATCTCACCCTATGAGATGGTCATTTGGCAGTGCAGTCAGCCAACATGTTGTGTGAACTGAATACCTAAACACTTTAGTAATCAATCCAATCATCTTCAAGATTAAACTCCTCTTCTAGATGAGTTCCTATGTGTGTGACCCGATAGGTCCCATATCATGTTGGTAGTGAATGTCCATTCCTAACTTATGACATGACAAGCAGAGAGTAGAGCCCAGTCACACATTAGTTCTACCCAAGTGAATGGAATATTGAAGAACAAGTTCAACCTACAATATGTGTAAGGTGTTGTAGTGATCGTATAATTCCTTTCTCTATGTTATCCAAGATGAACTTGAGGCATGGAATTGTCATCCTCTCAACATTCAATCCATATTCCTTGAACCAAGAGCAGACTACCTGAGATAATGTGACCTCAATATCATAATTGATTCACATGTGCATGCACATGCGCTTCTTAGTCTCGCTTATTAAGTAGCCATGATATCAATCTCCTATAGGAGGCAAAAATTCAATATCTATCACTCACAGTCTATCCCCATGTGTCAAAGTCACTCAATCATCACTGTTATAACAACCCATGTTTTAGGATTGTGTTTGATGATGTCAAACCATAACCCAAAACATGTGACAAGTGCAATGATTTTAGGTGTAAGAATCACAATCACCACCTTCACAATGATTGATGACTATGACTACCATATGATAGTTTCCATGTGTCACTCTCAAGGTGGGTCTATCTTATACACCATTCTCTAACATGTATCTATGTACTTTGTTTGATATTTCCATATAATGAATAATGAGATTTTGTCATCAACCAAGCCACACTCTAGTCTTATGTGTTATTAGTTTCTATGTACCTTCCATAGTAACAACCGACTAGGGACATAATAAGAATTCACACACTCTTAAGATTTATATGATCTCATCCTCCATGTCACCTACTTGAAGACATATGCCAATTTGTATTGTCATTCTTTAGATATTTATAAGATTTCTCATTATCTCATAACTGAATAAAACAAAATGAATTGGAAGCTTGCTTTTATGAGTATTAATCAAATCCTTTATGGTTTATGCCATATCAATCACACATGAGTGGCTCTATAGGCATACTTTACCAACATAATAACATTTGACTCTAATGTCCTTCTGAGTCCTAAGGATTTCATAGGCCCTCTTGACAGTGAAGTTACCATAGTCGGTGTGGCGCCACTTTTGGATATCTTTACCGTCCTCCTGGGTAGGGACAACCATTACCACGATCCTCTTGAGTGATGTGTTTGGTAACCATTTTGTCTAGAACTCATGACCCCACTCTCCTTTTGGTTTCACCATATTGTTCATTGGAGATCTTTCAAGACCTCGAGTATATCTTATGTGACCTTTGTAATTAAAGCATAATCACATAGCATCATTTATCCATCCAAACATTGATTTCATTCCTAGTGAGTGGGGTCATGTAGCAATTGTCCTCGATCAAAGGTTTTCATTGCATTGTTGCTTTGCCATGTCGAAAGGCGTTTGGCTGCTTTGAGGGAGACATATCAATGCACTTCCTCCTTAACTTCTAGCACCATAGGGAATTCTTGTCTGAACTAAGGTCCCAGACATATTTTGCATTTTGAGCCAAGTTCCACTCCCTCAAGGCATTTGTGCCCAGTCCTTGTTGTTGGTTACATTTTTCCAAGCCACTGAGGATAGGGGATGCACTCTCTGATTACCTCCCCATAAAAAGGATCGAATGTTGTTGTCAGTACAGTCACAGATCTTAAGGGGGATGCCAACTCTTTTCATAATGTAGCTTGGAGTCACACTCAGGGTAGACATAGCTAGTCCCACCCTTCCTACCAACAAGAGAGTCCTAGCCAACCAAGAATTTATTCTTGATGTTACCTTGCAGAGGGTTTCTTCATATGTGTTATGCTTGACTCTTGAGTGTATAAGAGGGAGTCCCAAGTATTTACTGAAATCCGCCACTTCCTTCAAGCTACTTTTCTACAAGTGTCTCTTCTTGTGGATCGTGGGACGTTGTGTGTGAAGAAAATGTTCATCTTGTTCATAACAATGATTTTCCCATAGATAGCTTCAAAATGTTTAGGGAAATCAGTGATGACCTACTTTTAGTTTGGTATACCTTTGATAAATAGGAACATGTCATCAGTAAAGCAGAGTTGGGAAATGGTCAGTCCTTGTGCTGAGATCTTGATTAGGGATCGGTTCTTGGCAGCAACCAAATTCTCAATTTGTTAGATGAGACGTTCTGAACAAAAGACAAATAAGTAGGGCGAGAGGGGGTCTCCCGGCCAAAGCCCTAGTGAGTCTTTGAAGGATCCATCTACCCCTTTGTTCCACAATATATATGCTCTACCACCTGAAATATAATTCATAATGTACGTTGTTATACAACCATGGCAGCTTAACTTGTCTAACATATCTTGGACAAAGGGCCATGCCATTCTATCATAGGACTTTGAGAGATCCACTTTCATGGCCATTATCTTTGTAGAGCTTTTCCTACTCATATTGTATATGATTTCTTGTGTCTCCACTATGTTATCAAAAATGTGCTTCCCTGGTATGAACACGCTTTGGCTTGAGGAAATCCAATCAGTTAGATGTAGTTTAAGTCTTCCTACTATAACCTTGGTGTCTAGTTTCAGGTTGAGGTTGTTCAAGGAAATAATTTGTAGGTATTCACATCATTCTAGCTTTGAAATCTTGGGGATGAGGATGATGTTGGCATCACACATGATATCCTCTAGATTTCTTCCCTGCAACACATTCATATTGGAGTGAAGGATGGAGAGCTTGACAATATGCCAATTCGCAATTAGGAAATTTGCATCAATCCCATCTGGTTCTTGAGAGGGTTTGAGTCTCTCAAAATGTTCCAACTATATTTGAGTAATGAAGAACCTATAACAGAATTACATTGTATTTCGGTTAAAGTCTTTCAAGATTCCTAATACTCCTTTACTCCCTTGTCGTCCAGTTGTCCTGATGGAGTTAGTAGTTTGCTGAAATGGTTGCATACCATTTCCTTGATTCTTCATATGTAATCCAATTTCTCCTATTATGTTTGACCATTGTGATGGTGTTCTATCTATGTCTTTGATTCACGTACGCATGATAGAACCTAGAGTTGTTGTCTCCATTCGAGAGCTAGTTAATATGACTCTTTTGCATTAGGTTATCATCCTCTTCTCTCAATAGGAAGTTGACTTGAGTATGTATATTCATACATAAGTTGTGGGTAATTTCATTATAGCTCTCTACAAGACTAGCTTGAATGGTGTTCAAGATTTTAAGTATTCTCCTCTTCTCTTTCCCATGTCACTTTATCCTCTCTCCTCACTAAGGCCCAATTCAAGATATGTATCTTAGCCTTGGTCATAGTAGTTTTTAAATTAGCCTCCATGTCCCAATTCTCCTTTATCCTATTATAGAAGTCCACATTCTTGGGCTGCAAAGCCTTGACATAGAATTTTCTAATAGGATGATATTTCCCGCTAGCACGTATCAGACGGGGGAAATTGTCAGATTCTACCTTCAACAGATGGTCAACCATAGAGTTGTAAAATTTAATGAGGAACTATGTATTGGACAGAACATGATCAATTCATTCTTGAAGTCTGCAATAAATGTATGTGAACTTTTTACCTACAAAACCTAGGTCTGATAAACAACCTCTAGAAGGGTGTTGTTGAATGTCTACATTTCCTTATGGTTGTAGTATTTATTGTACTCCTTCTGATAGGGGTGAAGATTGGTGTGCAAATCACAAATCACCATTCATGGTTTCCTAAATTGTTGTCCCATATGAATGAGGTGTTTCCATAAAATCTTCCGAATGGGAGGATGTGGGTTAGCATATAAAAATGTGATAAAAATCTCCTCATTGATGATGCACATACTGAATTATATGTGACTATTGATGATACAGATTGAACACTCGATGTCTCTCCAGAAAATCTAGATGCCTCTAGAAATGTCCCAAGCCTCAACCCAGTGGGAATGAGTAAAACTTAACCTTTTAATGGTTTTCAAATCCTTTCTATAGCTAATCCTTGGTTCCTAGATCGTAGTTATGTTGGGTTTCATTGTCGCAATAATGTCTGTAAGGACCTATAAGTGTCAAGGTTGTCTATCCCTCTCGTATTCCAACAAAAGATATCTAACATTGTTAAGATTCTATCATAGATATTAAAGCCAAAAGTAGACTTACACATTCTAGAATGTGAAAGGAGTTTTGTTCTTTTTCTCTCCCTCCTTTTCTACCTCATGCTCCATCTGGTTGAGCATCAAGATCTTCTGGTAGTGCTTATAGGGAGATCGGTCTAGAATTCTTCTTTGTCCATGTGCCTTTGATTTTTCTCCCAAGGGGAAGAGGTTTCAAAGGTGCACTACCTACTCTATGTTCCTTTGGCATAACCCCCTGATCAGTCGGCGTAGTTTCTCCATTTTCCTCCCCAGACTTTGTCTAAGTATCTCTGGTCGACACATCCTCCCCCAAGTCCTCCTCACCCCTATTAACATCCATTTATGTCGCGTCTCTGACTGTTGATTTGTTTCCCTCTACCTATATGACTTCTACGACCACCTCATCTACCTCAAGATTAACTACCGTGTGGTTGTTGGAATTTGTGTCATCTCCTACCCTCTCAACATTTTTGGATGTTGACTTCTTCTCCTTGTTATCATTAATCTCCTAGAGGACTTCTCTTTTGTCCTCTATAGTTTTGATCTTCTTATTATGCCAAACCTTCTTATTTCTTGTATGGTTATCCTTCACACCTGAGTTAACAACAATCAAAAGGGTTTCCTGGGCACCTTCTTTATTTCTTTCCCAATTTACCTCCTAATTTGAAAGGTTGGCGAATTGGTTTTGGCTATTCTCTTTGGGTGAATTCAACAGCTTGTCTTGGGGTTGTTTGTTGTGATTTCTATGCACCAGTAACTTTCTACTTTGTGTCTACCAAGCATGTTTTCCTTTCCTTTCTTGAGTCTTATTAGCATATGTTCCTTTAGTCACTGCAAGTTCTGTACTAGTAGTTTTTTTATTGTGACACTTATCAGGGTGGTGTGCCAGTTTTCCACAGAGTGTGCACGGATCCTAGAATACCTCATAGATGACTTGGTACTCTACATCATTATTTTTATAGATGATATTGGGGTTTTTATATGTGTCTACCGTGACATCTAATCTTGTGAATTTTCTATAGACATAGTTTGGGCATCCACTTTTATTAGGATCCCGGGAGCTAGGCCAATGTAATGAAACATGGTTGGAACGTACAAATGTAGATATAGGTGTTGGTATATATGCCCAGAGAGCCAATCATATGATTATTGAAATGTGGAATCAGATACATGATTTGACAATAATAATAAAGGTAATTTTTTCTATTATGTTTGTCTCAATCTTGTGATGATGATATAGGCATAGTGTATTTCTAAAGAGTGATGTTACTCTATGACATATGTCTTCAGGTTGATGTCCTATACAATGACATCATACGTATGATAAGAGTACATGCATTCTTATTATTTCCATAGTCAGATATTATAGCAGAACAAAAATAGACAACAGTAATACATAAGACTAGAGTGTGTTGACTGATGATAGAGTCTCATTAGTCATGATATGTGATATCAAGTCAAGCACATAGATACATGTTAGAGAATAGTGTATCATATAGACCCACCTTAAGAGTGATACATGGATACCATGGAATGGTATTCAAAATCAAGTGTCATAGTGATAGCAGTGATTGTGGTTCTTAAACCTAAAATCACTACACTCATCACATGTTGTTCATTGTATTTAGACATCATCCAACATGACCTTGAATAAGGATTTCCATAAAGGTGATGATCACGTGCATTGTGACACATGGGGAATGTGTGTGAGTGATGTAGGTGAGATTTGTCCCTCCTACATGAGATTTATATCCATTCCTCTTGATAAGTGAGACTAAGAAATGCATGACCATACTGATGTGACTAAATATATGATATGTGAGCTTGCATGCATCTTAGGTAGTCTGGCCCAGTTCAAGGAACATGGATTGAATGTTAAGAGGATGTTGATTCCATGTATCTCGTTCAATCTAGATATCAGAGACAAAGAAACTATACCATCACAGTAACATTGATCATGGATTGTAGTTTGAAGTTGTTCTCCAACTTTTCAAACTACTTGGGTAGAAATGATGTGTTGATATATACCTCTCATTGTTTGTGTTGTCATAAGTTGGTCATGGACATTCACTGCCAACACAATTTGGTGTAATATTTAGAGGGGGTGAATGGATCTTTTGATAATTTTAAAATTAATTGAAAACTTAAATTGCAAGAAGGAGAGGGATACAAGGAAGAGGCTGACAATTTAGAGTGGTAGAACCCTTCGAATCGAAGGATTTCAGTCCACTACCCAATTGTCTCTAATTAGGATTTTGCAAGTGATCAATTTTATAACTTCTTAAGGAATTACAATAAAATACAATCACATCACCTCAACCTCTTCTTTATCGAGATGCAGAAGAGAAGCAAAGGAGCGGATGGCGATCCACCTCCACCACCTTAACACAGCCTTGACCTCCTTGAAGTAGCATCAATCACCTTGGAGCAACCTTCACACCATGAAGTAGCTCCAATCACATTGAATCATCCTTCATAACTTGAAGTAGCTTAGAGCAATCTCCCTCAAACGCTCTCCCACACTTGGAGTAGTCAAGGAGCACAATTACATCAACTTGGAGAAGTAGATTGGAAGAAGGAAGATTACACCAATGTAGCACAACACACTAATCCTATATCAAGCATTAGACCTCCTAACCACTTCAGGATCCACGTTTCTAGGAGATTTTAGCTATAGGACACTAACTAAATGCTCAAGGAAGAAGATAGAAAATGTGATTCATCTATTTTTCTCTATAGAAGGATTGCTCAAGTGTAGCTTATGTATTGTGGTATGCACGGGTGCTTTAGGTGTCCTAAGGTTTCTCCTATTTATAGGCATGATTTACAAGTTATTATGGATGTTGTAGGAAGTGTCTAGAGTGTTCTTAGTGCTTAACTAGCAATTAGGTAGAAAGTAGTTGGGTTGCAATAGCTAAAATGACCGTTCTCAATGAAGTTTCCAGAACCTTGTTCGATCGACAAATAGTTCAGCCGGAATTCTCTCGCTCAATTTTTTTTTTACTGAGGTATTGTTTGTGTGTACAAGCTAGTTGTAATTTAAACTTCATTAGTTAACGGTTAAATCTCAGATGACAAAATATTTGAATTGGATGTGTCTCAATCCACAAATTACTCGACCGGTAATGACTAAGCAAGTGCATTATAAAAAAATTTCTGATGCATTGAGTCTTCAACTGAGGGGTGTCTCAGTCGAAAATTTCCTCGACCAATTGTATCTCGGTTGAAAATTTTCTTGACTGAAAATATCCATGTTAATGAATGTGCAAAATTTTGGAAAGTTTATCAAATGATTTTTCTAATAAAGGATAATGACTCTATACTCTAGGGGGGTATCCTAAATAAGGGTTATGGGTGGATAGAGAAAATATAACGCTTGATTTTACATGACTTCTAGGTATTTGTACATCATACAAGATATTACAATTTGTATGAACATGTAAATACAAGCATTCAAACATGTTAACTTCATCTATCCATTGAGTCTGATTTCCTTTAATCCTGAAACACTTAAGTTGTGAATTAGATCCACAAGAATGAAATATTTGTCATCATTAAAATAGAGGATAAGCTAATGTCCAATTTAGCAAACAATCTCCCCCATTTTGAAGATGGCAAACATTTCCAACAGACAAGCAAAATATTATAAAGATGAGTTTCATACCTGAGAAAAACAAATATTTGAGTGGAATATAAATGTGTGCTAGTATGCTCAAAGGATATGGAACATGATATCCATATCGTAAAGCAATTTAGCATCTAATTTATACTTTCTAAGAGAGTAAATTTGTGAAACTTTCCCAAAGCTCAAGGAATGAAAATATTTTGCTTTGATTTTATTTATCCCCATTTGTCATCTCAAAAAGATAGTCAAATACGTGAATTAATATGACTCCCCCTGAATGGGATACTCCCCCTTAATAGATAACCCATGTTTTAAGGTATAGAAATCAAAGTAGGTACAAAATGTCCTATAAAAGCCACGATTTCAAGATGCATGCTAGAAACCAACAATAATTATAATACACATAGTATAATCAAGAATCTTGAGCAAATATATCAAAGAAAACATCTAGTAGAGAAATGAGTAACTTCCTTCTAATATATCAAAATTGATCCAAAGAAAGTGGTTTGGTAAAAATACCAGCCAATTGTTCCTCAGTATCAACTTGATGAATAGAGATGTTATTTTTGGCAATATGATCTCTCAAAAAGTGATGTCTAATCATAATGTGCTTGGCACAACTGTGTAGAATGAGATTATGAGCCAAGTTTATTGTAGTAGTATTATCACAGAAAATAACCGTAAAAGAAAATACAAAACCATAATTATTCAAGACTTGTTGTATATAAAGCACTTGAGCATAACATGATCCTACAACCATGTATTCAACTTCAGTGGTAGATAAGGAAATTGTAATTTTTTTCTTACTAAACCAAGGCTCTTCCAAGCAAGAAACAACCACCACTTGTTCTCTTTCGATCAAGACAACAACCAACATAGTCAGCATTGATATAAGGTTTCAAATCGAACAATTATCCCTTTAGATACCATAATCCAAAATTATAGTGCGAGTAAGATATCTCAAAATTCTTTTGACAACTTTAACATGAGAGTATGTAGGGTTCGATTGAAATATAGTGCAAAGTCCAATGGAAAACACAATGTTCGGTCTACATGCGGTCAAGTATAGCAAGCTAACAATGATGGATCTATATATGGAATCATCAATGGGTTCATCATCTTCATCCTTGTCAATTTTAGTGGAGGTAGCCATTGGACTGGTAGCATGTTTGCAATTTTCCATGTCAAACCAAGAAAAAATGTCAACTCACCCATAACACTCATTTCAAATTCCTATTGCATGATATCACTAAATTGAGTACATAAGGAGTCATTTGAATCACCAAAGATGATGTCATCAACATCTATTTGAACAGCTAAAGAATATGATTCATATAATTTGAAAAATAGTGTAGAATCTGACTTTCCAATAGAGAAATCATTATAAAAAAGACAGTTCTTAAGTCTTTCATACCAATTTTTGGGTTCTTGTTTTAGACTATAAAGAGCTTTATTAAGTTTAAAGACATGATCAAGCTTTTCTGGAATTTCAAAACTAGGTGGTTGTGCAACATAAACATATTCTTCTATGATTCCATTTAAGAAAGAACTTTCTACATCCATTTGAAAATGAATGATGTCTTTATGTGAAGCTAGAGATAATAACATATGAACGACCTCAAGTCTAGATACGGGCGCATAAGTCTCATCAATGTCTATCCATTCTTGTTGATTGTACCCTTGAGCAACTGTAACGACCCTCAATATTTAGTCCAAAAATTTCTTACCTCTACTAAAGATGAAACCCTAAGATGAACGAATTTGTCTTTCATATGTTGACTTAAGTCGAGACCATGCTTAATTTGTATTCCAAAATGAGCCAAAGATATCAAGTGGACCTTGAATTGAATCATTTACATCAATACTTTTTCACATCAATGCCATTTATAATGCACAAAAAACAAACCCTAATTAGGAAATGGTGACTAGTTATTGGTTAAATGATAGTGTGGATCCACATACATGTATAATGTATCCCACTAATTGGTATATGAGTAGATAATAGAATAATAGATCTTCCACCAAATTTTGGTAATAAAATTCCTTTTCAGTGATTATTAATGTGTTAATTGCCCTAAGTAGTTAATAATGTAAAATACAAATTTCCCTAACTCATATCTGAGATCGAATTGGATAATTGAATTCCTCATGGTCAAATTAGCTTGCCTACCAAATTTGGTTTGTATTGGATAATACTAGATGCCTCAAATTTTATTAGGAAGAAAGTGGAAGATAATGTCATTTCTATGATTAATCAACTTGATAATACATACGATTAGTCTGGGATTTTCCAAAGTACTAGATAAATGTGCATCACGAGCACCTTAAGAGAGTCAGACTCTTTGTGAGTCGTTGGATGCAGATCTGAGGGAAGGGCCTTCATCCCCTACCTCCCATAGTATCTGTGCGAGGGGGGGGGGACAGAACTGCGATCCCTTGCCCATCGATATATCTCTCCCTCCTCAATAGTTTCTTGTTATTTCAACACCAGTGAAACTAGGATATCACCCTTCATCCATTGATATATAGACCAAACCCTAATGTCTCTTGTGTGAGAGATGCCCAATTGGCCTTCATCTCTAGTAGTCGTGTCCACCACTCCCACATGACAAGGTTCTGTCCAGCCAACTCCCAACGGCCCAAAAAGTAACCACAGGATACAAAGGATCCTCATGTGTTTTAAATTTTAGACGAGACCAGCCGGCGAACCACCATAGACTTGATCTACTCTAGCAGCACCAACGATCTTGAGTGAGGGACTCAGGCTACTCCAGTTCAATTCTACCTCTAGTAAGCATCTTCAAACACTTAGCTATCTATAGAACATTGTCATTCAGGGTCGTGATGCCACTATATGCTCCGACCACGAACCCAATTTCAAACCGTCAGAACTCATCCTCTGACTAGGTCAGATGGTCACTTTTAGGCGATGAAAACTAGTCTTCAAGCTTCTATACATACCCATGATGATGATGACATAGTGGTTTTACTTGATAAGTCACTGAATGATAGGTTTGTATTCTGAGCTTTATACCCTATTTTCAATGATCTATGAGGTGTTTCAAAGGGATTTTGGTCCTTTGATATTGTGCATTGATCATCTATCTTGTCTAGTCCTCATGATTTCAGTTTAAGTCTCTGTTTGCTTCTCTGCATGGCATTTTGCACATTCTTCTTCCTCAACTCATCCTACCATGGCTGGAAGTATGATGTTTTCTCTTCATGACATGCCAGAGATTCATCAATGTCTCTTTAAGGCCGCACGAGTGTAGCAAAGGTCATGGAGATGTCCTCCTCAACCTTGGTCAAGCACACTTCGAGCTATGATGGGAACTTGGAGCTCCAGAGAGCGTAGGTCATGTTTTCTCCGTAAAAGAAGAAACCAGATACCAATTTTACCAGTTTAACCTAGTCATGTTAATCTATTTGTCAGGTTTCTATGGATATTATCGGTTTTTGAGTACCTTATTATTCATATCAATCATGCGTGCTTTTAAATGATGTATTGACCATAAATGCCCTAATATGTACAAACAATTTGATCCATAGTGAGAGGGCTACCCTATCTTTCCCATGGTTTTAATTTAATCAATTTCTAGGATGGTTTTTAAATCATTTTCTCACCTTTCTGATTGGTCAATATTAGTTTGATCTTTAATAAATAATAGAAAATAAACTAGAGCTCAGATGGGGACTATCCATATATGTTTTTTGATCAGTTTTTTGAGACCTATTGAATGGTCAAGGATTTAAATCCAGATTCACAACTTGCGTTCCATGATTCATTGAATACCATAAAACCGTAGGCTTAACCATGATAATTAATATGCTTATAAGATAGACAGCAATGACACACAAGACTAGATTGTGGTGTTGGTTGATGACAGAATATCATTAGTCATGATATAGAGATATCAAACCAAACACATAGGTACTTGTTAGAGAACAAGTGTACTGGAAAGACCCACTGTGAGTTTGACACATGGAACCATGAAATGGTAGTCACAGTCAGTACTCACAGTGATGGTGGTGAGTGTGATTCTTTGACCTGAAATCACTACACTCAACACATGTTGTTGGGCACACTTTGACATCATCAAATGCAGTCCTAAAACATGGGTTGTTATAAAGGTGATGATTGGGTGGCTTTGACACATGGGGCTTTTGAGGGGTGATTGATAGATATGGGATTTGTCCCTCCTGAGGGAGTTTGATATCCATGGTCGCTTGATGAGTAGGATTGAGAAAGACGTGCACGCATGTGTGAATCAGTATGTGATATTGATGGCATACATATCTCTTCCAATCTGCTCTGAGATCAAGGAAGTGAATGAACATTGACAGGATGACTGTTCCATGCCTTGAGTTCATTCAGGATATCAGTGATAAAGGAATTATACATTCACTCTAACACCATTCACGGATTGTAGGATTGAAAGTTGTTCTCCAACTTTCTATTTCACTTGGGTAGCACTGATGTGTGACTAGGCACCGCTCTTTGCTTGTGAAGTTATAAGTGTTATGGACTTTCACTGCCAACGTGAAATGGACCTATAGGGTCACACACATAGGATTTAACCTAGAAGAGGAGTTTTGTCCACAAACAATGTTTAGATTGATTACTAAAGGAGTTTAGTAGTTCAATTAAACACTCAATTAATTGATAGCTCAATGTCATAATGTTCAAGGTGTTGGACACATTGATTGGAGTATCAGATTGATTGAAACTACAATTGACTGCTTCTACACAATCTGCACTCCCAACTCATCAGCTCATGTGATGAACTGATTGGCTCAACTTGGTGAACCGATCGGCTCAGGTGGTGAGTCGATCGGCTCATGGATAGGGTGAAATTATTGATTCAAGTGTTGAAACGATCGGTTCAACTGATGCAACCGAGCAAGTTGGGAAAGTAGGATTGGTGAGAAATTTTCCTTTCGTTTCACTTTCCCAATTTGATTGGAACAAGGATTGGTATTTGGTACCAATTAGAAACAAAAGAGGAAAAGTCAATCGGGAACTGACCAGGACCACGAACTGACCGGTTTAGAAGTAAACCGACCATTTCATGGGTCCCAACCGATTGGTTGAGGTTTCAACCGACCGGATCAGGTCCCCAACCGACCATTTCATAAATGAAACGATCGGTTCAGGTTGCACAGTTGGTTGTTTTTGTGGAAAATCTCGAACACTTCTACTCCTGCTTTAGTCCCATGTTTCCTGGGATAGAGAACCCTATCCCATGACCCTCCTATATATATAGGGGTATTGGGGGCTTCTCAAAGAACAACACAGTGCAACCAATTGCTCTGTCAAGTTGTCATTCTCTCTAGTTTTGGTAACCGAGAGAGCCTGAGCAAGTGCTACCCAATAAGGGAGGCACAGCAAGGGAAAGACAACTGCAGAAAGCGACTGGTGGCAGGAGAGTGTGTCAGTGACTAGTACACTGACAGGAGGGTGTGACTCCTTCCAATTCCTTGTGGGACAAGGAGATTGGAGTTCCAGGTGGTCCGTGTGGACTACTTCAGAGGCGGGAGATTTCTGCCGCTCGGAGGACAGCTGTCAATCCTGACAGTCCCGGTGAGACCAGGAGTCGTCAGTCCCAGTGCGACCAGGAGCTTCATAGACACCGTCCAAGACCGGAGGTGAAGACCACACAAGCTGCGAGGTATTGTCACCGAGAAAGCCTCGGGACAAGGTATGATTCCACAAACCATCCTTTCCTATTGACTAGATGTTGACGCATTTCCTTGTTCTGGGTTTGAGGAGGAGAAAATTTTTGTTTCCGCTGCCTTCTCTACCTCCCCTAAAACCCAACAGTGGTATCAGAGCCACGTCAACTGCCCTATACTTTAGGAATATCGATATGATCAATTTTGGTTTGTCGCCTTTATTTATTGAATACGATGCGAATAAAATTGGCTTTATACATGTCCAATCCTAAATCCACAAATCCCAATTTACATATATGATATGTATTATGAATGCACTCGATACGCGTCGCCCTTAAAGGAGTTTTGTGGTGGATGTATAGTGTGGTTATGGCCAATAAACCCTATCTGTGTATGGTTGTATGTGGTTGCTTGCATCTCAATCTGCGCATCGATCTTCCTTCTCCTATTCCTGATGTAACTCGAAATAATTAGAGATTTCTTTCCTACCTTTGCTCCCCTCGAATGTAACTCGAGGTTTCTCTTTTTACAATGTAAAATAGGATAGAATTTTATTTCCTGTTATGTCAAAGAACGAAGGACATACTGATGACAGCTAAGATGATCAGTTCAAGGTGTGAACCGATCGGTTGACGTTCCACACGATCGGTTCAAGGAGTGAGCCGATTGGTGGATGATCGATTCGAGGAGTGAGATGAGCGGGTGGCAGCCATGATGAGATGCACGACGACCAGGCGAACTGATCGGTTGGAGGAGCCAACCGATCGGCTGGTGGCACTCTGTCGACCGGCCTGATGGCGAGCCGATCAGTCATGTGATGAGTTGATCAAACCTAGAAAGGCAAAGCACAGAGTTCATCTTGTACAGGTTGCATGTGATGTAGACCTAGATGACCGTAATTCTTCTTGGCTCGAGGAATCACATTAGCATGGCCATAATCATCACTTTTATCGTTTTGCATGTTTTTTGTGGGATATAGCATGTATATGATATGTACTATGTATTGTGGTGATTGGATATGTATATGTATATAAAACCAAATCCCTCATTAAAATATTAAGTCTTATATGCCTTCCATTAGCGGCATACATGAAAAACTCGATTGACCAAGCGTACGTTACGCCAAAGCATGGTGCGTCGTCTATCTTATGGAAATGTGAAGGGTAGACATGTAGGTTCTGCCAAAGCAGGGTGCATGTTTACCGTGTCGACTTTTGGGTTAGACTTAACTGGTGATTCTTAGAGAGTCTAAGCCCAGAGGCAAGGAATGTTCATGGCAAGGTGTTGTGCATGTTCATTCATTAAGAGTTGCATATGATGCAATTGGCATGATGGCCTACCTAAATAGTCAAGATTGTGGGCGATCAGCCAAAGCTGACTCATGAATTGATGAAATATGGATCTTGCCCACTAGAAGGTTGTATGCTGCAATCTTCCGAATTGATGGTGAGGGCTATCAATTTAAAGTAAAATAGTGGGAGTGATAATTAATTAAAGACCTAATTATATCGTCAACTTTTCAAATCAGTCAAATAAGTCAAAAATGAGTTTTGGACTAAAATTGCATATTTTCCTTTTGTACAATAAATGGTTGATCAACAATAATCACTTATTTGCGATCAGTCTTTGAGACCAACAAATTAAATGGGAATTTTTCCACAACTGGTTAGGACATTGAGAAGTGTTCTGAATCGTAGAGTGAAAGCTCTAAGTCCTAGTTATACCAGAACCAAATGAACTCGATCCCACCATATCAATGGCTGAAAGTATGCTTATGGAAGCATACCAAGGAAGACATTGATGAGGAGTGCTTGATGTTGTGTTCTCTGAACTATGAGTTGCAGAGACAACATGAGACATATGTTGTCTCGAAGACACTGTCCTAGTATGTCATGACAAAAGGAGATCCAGTAAGGTATTCACACACTCAATGTGATTGCGTATGTGGAAAACCTGACTAAGAAGGATTCCCTCTGAGCCAAGAGTTGCCTATTGGTATGATACTACTAATGTTGTGAGAATCATACAATTCATGATAAGCTACAACATGAAAAACGTTGACAAGTGTTGACAGAGTTGTTGGACATGTTAAGGATAGTAGAGGCAAAGATGAAGAAAGACAAACCATAATCTTTGATGTGATAAAAAAAGGTAATTCTTAAGGGCAAGGATAAGGGCAAAGCAAAGAAGTGTTCTGATGCTATCTAGCAATCCAAGCCGTGTTCAGCCTCAAGGAACATGGGGAAGGGTGTATGAGGGATTGCCCTTTATATATGGAAGAACAAAAGAAGAGGCAGGAGGGGATGGAGATCTCCACCTAAGGTATCATGAAATGAACTGCTTCTTTATCTGAGGTATATGATACCAAAATATGGATATGTCATATATGATATGCAATATCCACAAAGAAGTGATAGGCCTTTGTGAAAGGACCAAGAAAGGAGTACCCATCATTGGAGCAAGTGTTTCTGCCATAGATAGGAGTACCTTTTAGTTTATTTCAGCCTAAAGGGCACGAAATAGAGTTGAGAACTGCTATTTCATATTTTCCAATAGATAGAAACACTTTATTTTTGCATATTATATGACAATGATGGCAATCAATAAAGAGATGTTTCAATTTCTAAAGATATGATCTTTGTGGCAATGCCTTATTTATATTGTGGTATTTGATATGCATAAGATAAAATGATACCTAAAACTTATAGATAACTCAAACAATCAAATTAGCATCAATCATGAGAAATTCATTTATAGTTTCCATGTGATGGATAAATCTAGACTCTTTTGGTTAGAAGACCAGTAAGAGACATGAATATCTTGGACATGATTAATCAATCTTCACTAAAGGTAGTGGTAGAATGATCATCCTATTAGGTATGATACATGTGATGTATTTACATACCTATTGGAACAGATGCTAATACTTCAAATGGTGTTCAGAGAAATATCAATATGAATATCTTGAAGTGTTCAAGATTATCATAGATGAAGTGCAAATTTGGTAAAGTGTTAATTCTTGATGATATCAATGAATGAAATACTTGGACCAAATGTTTGAGATCCTTATGAGTAATTATGATAATGTATCATAGTGAACTCATCATTAAGGCATGGTGATGTCTAAATCAAGAAGGAATCATACTCTAAGGAGTTAGAGAATGATTATCAAATAACTGAATTCTTCTTAATAAAAGAATACCCCTCACTAATAAAAGAAATTAAGAATCACAAGGGTTGTGAATTCTTATATCCTTACACCTCAATTATCTATGGGATGAGTTGTTCATGTGATGAGTCAACTATCTAGATGAATATGAGGAACCAAATTTTGAGTTATGGTTTATGACCATTTAATCCTAAATGACATCCATGTGAACCATAAGGTATGACCTTGATGGTAGCACCCATTGGATGAAATCCATAAGTGCAAATAAGTCTTAAGTGTTAAGACACATGGATAACATTTTGAGAAGGATGATGCTTGTTGATTGCAACTTAATGACTAAGACATTTGGCATATGGATACTAAAACCGCATTCCTATGAGGAATAAAACAAGGATGTGTACATGAAACAACCTATAAAGTTTATGAATCCACTAATGAAAATGAAGTCTATAAGTTACAATGGACTAATCAATGAGATTGATTGAGTACAAGCAACTCAGAATTGGATCTTTACTTTGATGATAAAGTCAAAGAGTTTCACTAATATGTCAAAGATAAAGAAGGGATCTATGATTTAGTGGGAGCATGTTCACATTCCACATGTTGATGTGAAATGGAAATGTTCTAGAATGGAAATCCAAAAGTGGAAATTATCTTTAAGGAAGATAGAGATGTTTCCTATGTGATAGGAATAGAGATCTATAGAGATGGAAATCCAAAAGTGGAAATTATCTTTAAGGAAGATAGAGATGTTTCCTATGTGATAGGAATAGAGATCTATAGAGATAGTTCTCGAAAACCTCTTGACCTGAAAAGAGAAAGCATACATTAGCAATATGTACTGAAGGGTTCAGTATGCACAGATTCAGTGGGAGAAAACCTATCCATGTTACATGGAGTTATTATCCCAAGGCCAAGTGTCCAATTCTTATGAAGAATGGGAACACTAAGAATAGATATGGATCTATCATGTATGTAATCATCCCATTATCTTGCATGTATAGACATGGCAAGAACAAAATGCATTCATCATCTTGTATGTAGGACATGGCAATATGATAAGCTCATCCTGATAACTTGTATGTGGGACATGACGAGTGGATGTCTATCTACTTCCAGTAAGGGTTACTAGAATACCATGAGAACTTGATAAGTACTTGAGAAGTACTAGTTTTATGGAGATAAGGAAGAGTTCAATGTAAAGAGTTACATTGATGCGAACTTCCGAAAGGACAGAAAATTAATCACAAATTATATATAGGATATATAAAAGTGAAAGTTTGTTGATAATTGAAAGTGTTCCAATAAAACCATTTAAAAGGAAATGTCGATTATCTATGCGTTAGAGAACAGCAGTGGATACTATATGGATCTGGAAGTTCATGAGATGAACTTATAGATATTCCGGCCATTGATGACAAGTATGGAATCCTTGATCATGCAATGTGGCTAAAGGTTAGCAAAGGAATAATAGATCACATATTATGACAACTCCATCTCATACGTGTGACGTATAGTGAAGAGATGAGAGACATGAAATTTATACTGACTTTGGCAAGGCGTTTCCATAACTCACTATGTTCGCACTATAGCAGAGTAACATGTGGGACATGTTTGAAGATCACTATGAATATGATTCAAGGGTGATTGGCTCATAGTGCAAGTGGGAGTCTATTGGTATGTATGTCCTGAGACTCAATCATGAGATGATTGGTGGGATACATTAATATTGATTTGATAAACATCAAAGGCAAGCTTCTAATTCTTTCTGGTTCAGTCATATGAGATAGTGACAGAACAGATTGAATGTCTAGAGAATGACAATACTCAATGACGTATGCTTTCAGGTTAAGGACCTGAATGATGAGATCATACGGATGCTAAGAGTTTGTACATTCTTGTTATGTCCCTAGTCGGATGTCATTGTGGAAGGTAGATAGACATCAATGACACACAAGATTAGATTGTGGTGTTGGTTGATGACATAATCTTATTAGTAATGATATAGAGATATCAAACCAAACACATAGGTACTTGTTAAAGAAAAAGTGTACCGTACAGACCCACCGTGAGTTTGACACATGGAACCATGATGTGGTAGTCACAGTCAGTACTCAAAGTGATGGTGGTGAGTGTGATTCTTTGACCTGAAATCACTACACTCAACACATGTTGTTGGGCACACTTTGACGTCATCAAACGCAGTCCTAAAACATGGGTTGTTATAAAGGTGATGATTGGGTGGCTTTGACACATGGGGCTTTTGAGGGGTGAGTGATAGATGTGGGATTTGTCCCTCGTGAGGGATTTTGATATCCATGGCCGCTTGATGAGTAGGATTGAGAAAGGCGTGCATGCATGTGTGAATCATTATGTGATATATTGATGTCATACATATCTCTTCCAATCTGCTCTGAGATCAAGAAACTGAATGAACGTTGAGAGGATGACTGTTCCATGCCTCGAGTTCATTCGGGATATCAGTGACAAAGGAATTATACATTCACTGTAACACCATTCACGGATTGTAGGATTGAAAGTTGTTCTCCAACTTTCTATTTCACTTGGGTAGCACTGATGTGTGACTAGGCACCGCTCTTTGCTTGTGAAGTCATAAGTGTTATGGACTTTCACTGCCAACGTGAAATGGACCTGCAGGGTCACAGACATAGGATTTAACCTGGAAGAGGAGTTTTGTCCACAAACAATGTTTAGATTGATTACTAAAGGAGTTTAGTAGTTCAATTAAACACTCAATTAATTGATAGCTCAATGTCATAATGTTCAAGGTGTTCGACACATTGATTGGAGTATCGGATTGATTGAAACTGCAATTGACAAATTCTGCACAATCTACACTCCCAACCAATCAGCTCATGTGATGAACCGATCGACTCAGCTTGGTGAACCGATCGACTCAGGTGGTGAGTCGATCGACTCATGGACAGGGTGAAATGATTTCTTCTAGTGTTGAAACAATCAGTTCAACTGATGCAACCAAGCAAGTTGGGAAAGTAGGATTGGTGAGAAATTTTCCTTTCGTTTCACTTGCCCAATTTGATTGGAACAAGGATTGGTATTTGGTACCAATTAGAAACAAAAGAGGAAAAGTCAATCGGGAACTGACCAGGACCATGAACCGACCAGTTCAGAAGTGAACTGACAGTTTCATGGGTCCCAACCGATCGGTTGAGGTGTCAACTGACCGGCTCAGGTCCCCAACCGACCGTTTCATAAAAGAAACGATCGGTTCAGATTGCACAGTTGGTTGTTTTTGTGGAAAATCTTGAACCCTTCTACTCATGCTTTAGTCCCATATTGCCCGGCATAGAGAACCCTGTCTCATGACCCTCCTATATATATTGGGGTATTGGGGGCTTCTCAAAGAACAACATCGTGCAACCAGTTGCTCTGTAAAGTTGTCGTTCTCTCTGGTTTTGGTAACCGAGAGAGCCCGAGCAAATGCTACCTGATAAGGGAGGCGCAGCAAGGGAAAGACAACTGCAGAAAGCGACTGGTGGTAGGAGAGTGTGTCAGTGACTAGTATGCTGACAGGAGGGTGCGACTCCTTCCAATTACTTGTGGGACAAGGAGATTGGAGTTCCAGGTGGTATGTGTGGACTACTGTAGAGGCGGGAGATTTCTACCGCTCAGAGGATAGTTGTCAATCCTGACAGTCCCGGTGAGACCAGAAGTCGTCAGTCCCGGTGTGACCAGGAGCTGCATAGACACCGTCCAAGACCGGAGGTGAAGACTGCGCAAGCCGTGAGGTATTGTCGTCGAGCAAACCTCAGGACAAGGTACAATTCCACAAACCATCCTTTCCTATTGTATAGACGTTGACACGTTTCCTTGTTCTGGGTTTGGGGAGGAGAATATTTTGGTTTCCGCTGCCTTCTCTGCCTCCCCTAAAACCCAACACTTATATGTTGGACAGGATAATTAGGACTGATCAGGACTGAAACTTCTATTAGTGTACCTCCGCAACTTTAGGTGAGTGGATCATGCATACTGAGTATAATTATAGGGTTATGGGTGTACATTATTTGTTTATTTGGTTATAATTAATCAATAAAGTGCAACTATGCTATTATTCAATTTATGCTTATGAAAACAATGCAAATGTTATGAAGTTACATTTTTTACTAGTTTTATGAATATGCTTTCATTTGGAACACTACGAATCACTGCCATGATAATTGATCAAGAAATCATGATAACTATGTTCAAGTATAATAAATCATGTTATGTTGGTATAGTCCTCTCAATCATGTTATATGAGCCTTAATTGGCCTTATGTGAGCCGTAATTGGCCTTATGAGCTCTGTGGGAGCATTATGTGAGCCTTGACTGGCCTTATTTGAGCCTTAAATCGCCTTATGTGCACTGTAGGTGCAAAGCAGGAGAGTAACTATATCAACTCAAGTAAAAATCCATCTTATTATGAAATCATTTTCAGTTAATCATGTTCTCATGTAATCATGTTAATTATGTTATGTAATTATGTTCCAAGTTATCCCTCATGTTATTTCAATTACAAGCTATTCTTCTTATATAATTGCTCAGTGCCACTCACATAGTTTTACGTTGCCTTACATGGCTGGGGATGTGATGTACATAGACGAGGAGAAGGCGAAGAAGTAAATCTCAAGGACATCAACACAATCTCAAGGACAGATCCTACCTAGTGGGGTGCCATTCTAGATAGTTGTCTTTCCTTTAGTTATGATATGTTGGAGTTTCATTCTTTGAACTCTTTTATGTTGGACTTAGAGCCTTTTGTTTATGGTATGTAATAAGGTACTCTGGTAGTTATCTCTTTTATTCTATGGATTTTTCTTAGTCAATGATATCATTTCATGATTTTTCATGATCCCCAATATGTACAATGCTTCATCTATGGTTTTGTTATTATTATAAGAGAGGTCGTGACAAAAGTGGTATCAAAGCAATCTTAGAATGGCCACCATAGTAGGATCTTATGTGTCACTCCACATGCTTATCAAAGTCTCCTTTCCTATTCCAGATGGCCCCTAAGCGTCACCTTGAGCATGACAAGTCGCCCCCTCATTCTTATGTAAAGAGTGAGCATGATTTTGAGCACGAGGAGAACCCACATGGAGTAGACCCTCCCCTCTTGTACAATGTGTTGGTCAGAGCTTTACCAGATGCAATGGGAGGACGAGTGGGAGGCCATCATAGGAGGAGGAATGAAGTCACCTTAATAGACTTGCTCAAGGTGAAACCTAATACGTTCACAGGAGAAGAAGATTAGGACGTTGTGGGTAAGGCTGAGGCATGGATCCACAACGTGGAGCATTGATTCCATGAGTTGGACTGTTCTGAAGAGTCCTGTATCAGGTTTGGGACGCACATGCTTAGAGGACCAACTCATGTTTGGTGGGAGAACTTCCATGACACCAGAGACTCAAATGAAGAGTTCCTCACATGGGAGGAGTTTGCAGAGGCTTTCAAGAGCCACTATGTGTTAGAAGCGATGATGAACAAGAAGGAGTTAGAGTTCCTCCATCTACAAAAGCATGGTGACATGACTATTACCCAGTATGCCATGAAGTTTCACATCCTCCAGAAGTATGGGACTGAGATGACTGATTTGAAGCGAGCCAAGAAGTTCATTCGAGGTCTTAAGGATGATTTTAGCTACTTGCTTTCTAGGCGAGCCCACAAGTCAATGCAGGATCCCCTTGATGTTGCTTTAAAGCTTGAGGATCAACTAGGGAGGGCTTGGAAGAAGAACTCCCACAATGGACAACGTCACCACCATGGCCACAATAAATAGGACCAAACACCACAATGTTTACATGAAGTGTAAGGCCCCATAGGATCCTTTAATGAAGTATGAATGCCCCAAGTGTGATGAATCCCATGTAGGACCGTGCAGATTGGGCTTCGGTGTTTGCTTCTACTGTGGAGGAGAAGGGCACTTCAAGGACAAATGCTCTAGGTTAGCTGCAAAGAAGGGTATAAATCAAAACCCTAACCCAGGTCCCCCAGAGAAAAGAAAAGCTAGGATTTTCATGATGGTGGATGATGAAGGTAAAGTTTAGTTTTCAAATTTCACTAGTGACTCATGCACTCATTAGTTTTTCTAGTCATGTTAGATATACTGAAAAAGTTATCTATGTGAATGCCATATCATGATTATGCTTAGTGTTGGCTTATGAAATGTTATGATGGGACAATGGGATAGTGTACATATATGTGAAACCCTAAACTGTAGCTTAATATGACATGAAAATTTTGAGGACTAAATTTTTATAAGGTGGGTAGGTTGTAACGACCCTCAAAATTTAGTCCCAAAATTTCTTACCTCCACTAAAGATGAAACCCTAAGATGAAAGAATTCGTCTTTTATATGTTGACTTAAGTCGAGACCATGCATAATTTGTATTCCAAAATGAGCCAAAGATATCAATTGGACCTTGAATTGAAGCATTTGCATCATTATAATGTCATTTATAATGCACAAAAACCTTACCCAAATAATGCAGTGGAGACTAGTTAGGGGTTAAATGATAGTTTGAACCCATGTACATGTATAATGTATCCCAGTAATTCATCATGTACATGTATAATGTATCCCACTAATTGGAATATGAGTAGATAATATAATGATAGAGCTTATCATAGATTTTGGTAATACAATTTATTTTCAGTGATTATTAATGTGTTAATTACCCTAAGTAGCTAATAATGTAAAATACATGTTTCCCTAACTCATATCTGAAATCTAATTGGATAATTGAATTCCTCATGGTTGAATTAGCTTGCCTACCAAATTTGGTTTGTATTGGATAATCCTAGATGCCTCAAATGTTATTAGGAAGAAAGTGGGAGATAATGTCATTTCTTTGATTAATCAAATTTATAATACATACGATTATTTAGGGATTTTCCAAAGTATTGGATAAATGTGTGTCACGCACAGCTTAAGAGAGTCAAGCTCTTTGTGAGCCGTCGAATGGGGATCTGAGGGTAAGGCCTTCATCCCCTACCTCCCGCAGTATCCATGCGAAGGAGGGGGCGGGTGAGGAACATAACCCCGATCCCTTTCCTATTGATATCTCTCTCCCTCCTCAATGGTTTCTTATTATTTCAATGCCAATGAAACTAAGAGATCACCCCACATCCATTGATGTATAGAGAAACCCTAATTCCTCTTCTATGAGAAATGCCCAATTGGCCTTCATCTGCAGTAGTCGCGACCATGACTCCCACATGACAAGGTTCTGTCAAGCCTACTCCCAGTGGCCCCGAAATCAACGGTAGGATACAAAGGATCCTCCTCTGCCTTCAATTTTGGATGAGACCAGTCAATGAACTGCCACAGACTCGATCTACTCCAACGGCACCGATGAGCTCAAGTGAGGGTCTCAAGCTACTCCATTTCAATTTTTCCCCCAGTAAGCATCTTCATACACTTAGCTATCTATAGATCATTGTCATTCAGCGTCGTGGTGCCCCTATATGCTCCGACCACAAACCCAGTTTCAGATCGCCAAAACTTAGCCTCCAACTAGGTCAGATGGCCACTTTTAGGCCATGAAAACTAGTCACCATGCTTCTATACATACCTGAGGTGATGATGACATAGTGGTTTTACTTGATAAGTCATTGAATGATAGGTTTGTATTCCAAGCTGTATACCCTATTTTCAAAAATCTGTGAGGTGTTTCAAAGGGAGTTTGGTCCTTTGATACTGTAGATTAATCGTCTATCTTGTCTAGTCCTCATGATTTCAGTTGAAGTCTTTGTTTGCTTCTCCACATGGTATTTTGCATATTCATCTTCCTCGGCTCATCCTACCATGGCTGGCAGTATGAGGTTTTCTCTTCATGGCATGCCAAAGCTTCGTCAATGGCTCTTTGAGGCCACATGAGCATGGTGAAGGTCATGGAGATGTCCTCCTCGACCTTGGTCAAGCGCTCTTCAAGCTCTGACGGGAACTTGGAGCTCCAGAGAGCGTATGTCGTGTTTTCTCTATAAAAGAAGAAACCAGATACCAATTTTACCGGTTTAACCTAGTCTTCTTAATCTAATTATCACGTTTGTATGGATATTCTCAAGTTTTGAGTGCTTTGTTATTGATATCAATCACGTGTGCTTTTAAATTATGTATTGACCATAAATGTCCTATTACGCACACACAATTCGATCCATAGTGCGAGGGAAACCTTTTCTTTCCCGTGGTTTTATTTAATCAATTTCCAAGAAGGTTTTCAAATCATTTTCTCACCTTTC
The DNA here is from genome assembly GCA_963693085.1 of Alisma plantago-aquatica. NCBI lineage: Eukaryota > Viridiplantae > Streptophyta > Magnoliopsida > Alismatales > Alismataceae > Alisma > Alisma plantago-aquatica. The sequence continues at coordinate 1,132,411,106 of OY856412.1, read as the reverse complement.
TGATTGGTTAGTTTTAGTTCGATCTTTAATAAATCATAGAAAATAAACTACAACTCAAATGGGGATGATCCATATATGTCTTTTGATCAATTTTTCGATACCTATTGAATGGTCAAGGATTTAGATCTAGATTTACAACCTATTTTTCATGATTCATTGAAAATCATAAAACCCTAGGCTTAACCATGATAATTAATATACTTATTTGTTGGACATGATAATTAGGACTGATTAGGGATCAAACTTCTGTTAGTGTACCTCCACAACTTCAAGTGAGTGGATCATGCACACTGAGTATAATTCTAGGGTTATGGGTCTACATTATTTGTTTATTTGTTTATGATTACAAAATAAAGTGCAACTAGGCTGTTTTTCAATTTATGCTTATGAAAACCATGCAAATTTTATGAATTTACGTTTTCTACTAGTTTGATGAATATTCTTTCATTTGGAACACTATGAATCATTGTCATGCTAAGTGATCAAGAAATCACGATAACTATGTTCAAGTATAATAAATCATGTTATGTTGGTGTAGTCCTCTCAATCATGTTATGTGAGCCTTCATTAGCCTTATGTGAGCCTTAATTAGTCTTATGAGGTTTGTGGGAGCATTATGTGAGCCTTGAACAACCTTATGTGAGCCTTAAATGGCCTTATGAGCACTGTGGGTGCAAATTGGGAGAGTGACTATATCAACTCAAGTAAAAATCCATCTTATTATGAAATCATTTTAAGATAATCATGTTCTCATGTAATCATGTTAATTATGTTATGTAATTATGTTCCTAGTTATCCCTCATGTTATTTCAATTACAATCTATTCTTCTTATATAATTTCTTAGTGCCACTCACATAGTTTTATGTTGCCTTGCATGGGATGGGGATGAGATGTTCGTAGACGAGAAGGAGAAGAAGTAAATTTCAAGGACATCAACACAAGCTCAAGGAAAGATCCTACCTACTAGGGTTCCATTCTAGACAGTTGTCTTTCCTTTAGTTATGTTATGTTGGAGTTTCATTCTTTGAACTCTTTTATGTTAGACTTGGAGTCTTTTGTTTATGGTATGTAATAAGGCACTATGCTGGTTATCTGTTATGACCCCACCTTCCGGTAACCCCCAATTAAGGGAGACTGTGAGGTCAAAGCCGCACACATAATTTCCGGATCAAAGGTTCAACAATTAACCAAGAACAATTATTAAATTTTAACAGACTAAACTGGAAAGCTGTAAGGAAGTAAACTTTTGCATACCTTTTGAAATCTTGGATCTCTAAACTTCTATCCACATATGAATTCTACTCTAACTAATCCTCGTTGTATTTTAATTCATGTATTTCACAATATGATGATTTACTGTTTGTCCTTTAGGTTTTGTACCTAAAATGTCGGTCAGCATAAAGATGGTATGTGGGGGAACCAACAATCATGCAATTATTCATAACAATGTATTGCAGCCAATTACCATTTAACAAACAATTTTACATTTTAAATATAACTGTGTGATCCATGCATTCCCTATCCTCTGCGTTGTCCCTGCAGTGGACCTGGATACTACTTTCCTTATAGTAGCTCCCCATTAAACCCCTCATGGTCCCACCTATAGGTGAACCAGTTTCTAGGGTTGAGTCATATGGCACTACCCATAAGTAGCCCACTCCTTAACTCATGGCATGCTAAAGGGTCTCATGACACTACACTTGGTAGCCCAATTTCTAACCCACGATAACCTGGATCTTACTCTAGGTTACCTCTTTTTAGCCTTTACAAGCCACAGAGGTGGATTCGGATTTAAGCCAGTTATATATATATATATATATATATATATATATATATATATATATATTCAGGGTGATAATCATAGTCACTTTATAGTTGCATGAAATAAAAGGCATCCAACAGTTATTTTCAAACAACCGATAAACGCGTTCGGAAATCGCCGTGAAACTAAAGCGATTATTCATAAGCATAACCACATACCTGTTCAGTAGATTTCTCAAGATAATATCAATTCCAACCAAGAAAGAAATCCAAGCAAGTAATTCAACCACACAATCAAGAATCCTGAAAAACACATGTACTCTATTTACTACACACTTTATCAAGATTCATTCTATTCAACTTGAAATCTTTTCCTAAGGTTTCTGTATCCATTTTAGGGTTTCATTTTGCATTTAGGGTTTCACTTCATTTACTATTTTAAACCCTATTTCTATTCAATTACTTACAAACCCTAATTTCATATTAAAGGCACACTTAAACATTAATTAAGCCCATTATGCCTCTTTTATGTTAAAACTACCATTTTTATCCTTTTAATCCATGGCAAGATCATTATACTCATTTATCATCAATTCATAGTTCATTATGGCCTACTTCACAAATGAACTCTATATATCATTAAATCCACCTTTTATTCATTAGAAAACCCTAATTACTATATTAAGGGTATTTATCCATAATTAGGAATCCTTGTACTCAAAATAGATTAGAACCATCATATCTCATCTTTGTACATGAATTTGACCAATTAAAATCATTAAGGATCATAATTACCACAGTTAGGGTTCAAGGTTCATTAAATCATATGGAACCCTAAATTAATCAAATTATGCATGAAGATCATCCTTTTAAATCTAATATGCCCTTTTTATTAACAACAAGTTAATATCTATTTCAAACACTCGCATAACCCCTTTCTAATTCACAAATCATCAACGGATAGGGTTTTTCATTGATTAAACTATTGAAGATATCATCTTGATATATTTCTTGAATCAAAAGTGGAATAAGCTTCAACAATAATTTCTTTGTGTTCCTCTCATTCTGAGGATCAATTTTCATATATTTTTTGTCCTAATCAGAGTTAACAATATTTAATTACAAATTTAGCAAGATTTCACTTACTTGGGCCAATCAGATTGCACCACGTCACTTCACCCATGCAATGATCTCATGATTTGGAAATATAAGCAAAAGATGACTCTACCCCCGCTTATGTTTCTCGGCCTTCTTACCCCTGGAGGGTATAACCATCCAACGCCACCTGTGTTTCCATCAACCTCGCGATGCAGGGTTCCCACAGGTCCACGATGTCGATAGGCGTGGGACTACTCCCTGCCCAGCTTGCTCTCGCCCTCATGGGCCCTATGCACGACCAAGAAGGCCTCTCCTCCTCACCGGAGTTGAAGAGAACAACCGCTCTGCGGCTGATGGTTAGCGGTGACCTGGATCAACATTCCATGTCCGTAGGCCGTGACAGAGAAAGACCCACCCTCGGATCCATTGAAGACCTTCTCCAAGCACCTTCTTGCTCTGGTTAGGTAGGGGATACCTTCAGCAACCTTTCTGCATCCTCCCAGGTTCTGGGGTCGACGAGACTCCCTTGTGAACTTGCTTCACCGTGAAGATGAAGGTGAGTGTCGTCGGAATCCTCAGGGATACCTCTGGTTCTCGCACGATTTGCCACGCCAAAAAGGGTTCTGTTTCCATTTCACCCACTTGAAGATCCTCATGCCCTCTTGTATACTTCTTGATTGTGAGAGAAAGAGAGAGCATCAGCTATCAATGTCTAGGGTTTGAATGAAGAAGAAGAAGAAGGAATAGAGGTGCACATGGGATCCTCTCTGGACTTGAACTGGAGGGTCTACCCTCTTATATAGGGGTGAGAAACGAAGCCCTAAAGTGTGCATCCACGAGGACTCAAGTCTTTCCCAAAAGGAAACTTATATTCCTTAGTTAAGAAGAAACCTCTTCTCTCATCATTATCTTCTAATATAATTATATTATTTGGGTATTTATAAATTCAAAAACCTTTTCCCTTATTCTCTTTATTCTTGGCTTTTAATCCATTAGCCACGAAATTTATATTTCCTTTTTGTAGAAAATACCACTTCTTTAATAAAACCATAAAATTCATTAATTAAGCATCATATTATCTTCTTATTTTTCTATTCTTGGTATTTTCTCTTTCTTTCTTCTTTATTGGGACTCCATGGATCCTAAGAAACTCTAATATTTCGAAATCTTTTATTGGATACTTATTATCCTTCTAGATGCATCTAAATGCATTATTTCACATCATCTTGTTTATTTCTCATTAAAATATCTCTTTTTGAGGATTTCTCTTTATTTCTCTTTTATTTTCCTCATTGGTATTCCTTTTAATATTAGGAATCCTTGGGATACGAAATTCCACCAAGAATAACTCAATTATACCTCTTTTCACTTGTTTTCCCCATTTTACCATTTTTTTCAATTTCTTTCTTAATAAAGAAATACTTAATTGATCTTTTCTTTTCTTATTGCCTTTTCTTTGCAACTTTGGACTCCTTGGAACCCAAGGAACCCAAGAGGCAAGAAATCCCTCTTTGGATTTTCCTTCTAGAGGTTTCATCTCATTCTTTTCTCAAAAACTCAATTATTCATTTACTAATTGAATTTTCTTGTTATTTCGGCCCAATTGCCAATAAAGCCCACAACACAATCATCAAGGCTATTGTAAACAAAATCCATTTATTCAAAACAAATCATATCTTTATTTGTTCAAAAATCATTAATATGAGAGTGGGATAGGGAGAACATTATCTCGGCAAATGAACCCAAAAATTGGGGTTGTAACATTATCTCTTTTATTCTATGGATTTTTCTTGGTCAATGATATCATTTCATGATTTGTCATGATCTCTAATATGTAAAATGATTCCTCTATGGTTGTGTTATTATTAGAAGAGGTTTGTGACACCAACCAACCTAGATTTTTTTCTAACCATTTACCCAACTTCATGAAATTTATTTAAAAAAACCATTCAGTTCTAATAATAGTTTTGTCTTGAGGTCTCAGAATTGAGTCCCATACATTATTCTTAGTGAATTGATTTAGCTCGTCTTTCATAGAAATTATCTAGTAATCATCTTTTAAAGCTTCATTTATCTTTTTAGGTTCAACAATTCATACAAAGTCCATGTTTTGAACATCTCTAAAGGATGATCGAGAGTCTACTCTATCAAAAGGATTTCCTATGATTAGGTCTTGAGGATGATCTTTGATTATTCTAGGAATAGACTGTTGTAACTTTTTGTTTTGTTCAATTGCATAATTTTTATCATATTTTGTTGATATGGCTAAGTCCTCAATTTTATGTGCAATATAATTCAAATTTTCATTTTTAATTTCATTTTCAGCACTTTGTGTTGTAATTTCATGAAATATTATATGAATTGATTCCTCAACTTACTTAGAAATCAAATTGTAAATACTAAATGCTTTAATAGATGTTGAATATCCCAAGAAAAATCCTTTTTGTGACTTAGGGTCGAATTTGTCTCTATCACCCTTTGTGCTCAAGATATAGCAAGATGTACTAAAGGTATGAAAGTAGTCAACTGTGGGTTTCTTGTTAAAGATGAGTTGATAAGGAATTTTATTAAGATGTGAGTGAGTTGAAACACAGTTTAAGACATAGCATGTTGTATTTAATTCTTTGGCCCAAAATGTTTTAGGTGTATTATCTGCAAGTAGTATTGTTTTAGCCATTTCTTGTAGGGATTCGTTTTTCCTCTCAACTATTCAATTTTTTTGTGGGGTGTGTGGAGCTGAGAACTTATATGTATGCCCTTTAGATGTACATAATTCTCAAACATATGGTTTTCAAACTCTCCCCCCATGATCCTCCTAATGGTGCATATTTTGTTTCGTAGTTGATTTTCAATCTTAGAGCAAAATTGAATGAATATTCTAAATAGTATCACCTTTCATTTAAAGAAAATGCACCCAAATATATCTAATATAATCACCAACAATAACAAAACAATACTTTTTACCACCAATAGATTAATTTCTCATGGGATCATATAAATCCATCTCAATAAGTTCTAATGATCTAGTAGTACTAAGTAAAGCTTTATATTTGAAAGAAGTTTTCATTTGCTTGCCTAGAGTACATGGTTCACAATTTTTAGATTTATCAAAAGAAAGTTTAGGTAATCCATAAATAATATCATATTTAATCTGATTTCTAATAACATGTGATCTTGCATGATCTATAATTCTATTCTATAATTGTAAAGATTCATCATTTGTAAGAAGACATTTTCCAATAATAGCTTGCATAGAATTAGGTCTAAGTATGTAAATATTTCCTATTTTTTTCCTTCATAAAAAAAATTATTAGAGTTTTCTATTAGCAACTTGCAACAATATTTGTTAAACAAAACATCATAACCATTGTCACACAATTGACTAATACCAATTAAGTTGTGATTCAATCCATCCACAAGTAGCATATTTTGTATTTCAAGATTTGTAGCCACATTACCTTGCTCAATGATTTTACCTTTAGCATTATCTCCAAATGTGATAGTTCCACTCTTCTTTTCTTCAAGTGTATGAAATGCTTCCTTATTTCAAGTCATATGCTTGGAGAAACCACTATAAACCACCAATTCTGCAAGATATGAAGCTTTTTGGTACCCATGTGGTGGTCCTTTTGGTTAATAACATAAATATATATGCTTAAAGATTTTAGCATTTTGAGTATTTGAAATGATTCAATATGATAAGAATTTAAAGATTTATAATATCAATGTTAATAGAAAATGAATGATTTGAGTTACAAGAAAATAGTTCTGTCAGGCTTATTTTCTTTCGACCTTGACTTCGACTGGAAGGCCCCTCTGTCGAGGTACTGCTCGTCCGAGAGGCAATTTTGCAGATTTCTAGAAATTGCAGCATTTCTAGTGTGAGCAAGAAAGATCATTTTCCATTGTTTTAATCATGAGTACCACAAGTAAACAATCAAATACATAAAGATATACATTTTAAAGATCGTTTCAGTTGATATAAGACACATATGAATTTCACAATGAAGTTTAGGTCAAATCTCAACAAGGTGTCTCAAAATCTATAAGTTTGGGGTCTTGGAACCCAAATGACGTCCTTCTTCTTCTTGTATTCACAAGTGAATGAATATTGTCCTAGATATTGGCTATAGAAATAAGAAATACAGTCAATATGGTTTCTCTTCTTAACATTTTGGGTACGTTCTATATTGTTCTTGGGCACATAAATGGTCTTGGTTCTAGGGGCTTGTTTTTTTATAGCTCTATGCTTTTGATAAGATTTTTCTTTTGGTACATAGCCTAGGCCCCTTCTCCTGACATGTTCGGAAGTGCTTTCCAAGACTTTACCAAGGATATCACCATGGTTTAAACTATCAACATATTTTTGTAATTCAGCAATTTTAGCAAGTTTCTTTGTAATATGTAGATTGACTTGGGTGAAAGTTGAAAGTAAGGTATCTCTTTCTCTAACAATGATATCATAATCTGAATGAGTTCACATAATAGGTTGAGTGTGGTATCCAATTATCTTAGCAAGAAATCCAACCTTTTCTTGAGAGAGAAGATCATTATTATTTTCTAAGACAAGCAACTTGGCATTATTGTCATCAATAGAAGCTTTCAAATTATCATCTTTAGAACTAAGACTTTCATTTTCAGAAGTAATATCATATAGTTTAGCATGCAACTCATCATTAACTTTAGAGAGCTTTTTCAATTTTCTTTTGCAATTAACTTATTTATCATGATTATTTTCAAGACTGTTAACTAGATCAATTTTGGATAATTCAAAAATGTCTACCTCATTTGAGTATTCAACTTCATCTTCCTTAGCAATGAGACACTCCACTTCTTCCTCTCTACTTTGTCTATCATCACTTGATTCATCCCAAGCTACTTTGTAGGCTTTGTCTCCCTTACCCTTCTTCTTAAAAGAAGTTTTCTTACCCTTCTTGATTTTAGAACACTCATTCTTCACATATCCCTTATTATCACATTCAAAGCACCTGAGGGAGGAAGAGGAAGAAGCACCAGAATTTTTTTCAGATTTATACCTTCTATATTTCTTACCATTTACAATGAATGCATCCTCTTCATCATCTCCTTCACTTATCTCATCACTTTCTTGAGTAATGACTTTTGATTGAGCTTTAGTTGTAGTCTTTAATTCAATATCCTTCCTTTTCCCCTTTTGGAGTTCGGCCTTCACTCTTTCTTATTCTTTAAGGGTGACCTCATGTGTCTCAAGGTTGCTAATGAGCTGGTCCATCATCAATTTGGTGAGGTCATTGGCTTATTCAATAGTTGTCACCTTGGGTATGTACTTTGGAGGCAATGATCTTAGTATCTTGGATACTTGATCCTCTTCAATAATGTACTTTCCCAAAGCATTCTAGCTGTTGATGATAGAAGAAAACCTAGCATACATTTCACTCTAGATTTGTAAGGCAACATACAAAATTGTTCAAACTTTTGCTTAAGCATATTGATATTAGTATTCTTTACTTGAACAATACCTTCATGTGTAACTGAAAGTTGATGCCAAATTTCACAAGTAGTTTCACAAGAAGATATGCAATTAAACTCACCAATGGATATTGAACTATATAAAATGCTTACAGCCTTGGCATTCAGTTGAACCTTATTTATCGTCTCTGGATTCCATGTATCATATTCCATAGTTGGAAGTTCATATCGATGATTCACCATTCTCCATAGATCCAAGCTTACTCCTTGGAAGTAGAATTGCATCCACATTGTCCAATAGGTGTAGTTTGATTGATCGAATGGTTAGGTCTGGCTCACGTACATCCCTTTGAGGTTGAGGTTTCTAAGCAAGTTTTCCCCCATGCTTCAAGACTGGTAGGAGCTTCTTGAAAACCTTCTCTGATACCAATTGAAATATCTAGAGGGGGGAGTGAATAGAGATTTTGATAATTTTAAAATTAATTTAAAACTTTAATTGCAAGGAGGAGAGGGATACAAGGAAGAGACTCACAATTTATAATGGTTCCACCCTTCAAATCAAAGGATGTTATTCCACTACAGAATTATCTCCAATTGGGATTTTACAAGTGATCAATTTTATTACCTCTCAAGGAGTTACAATAAAATAAAATAACTTCACCTCAACCTCTTCTTTACCTAGAGGTAGTAGAGAACCCAAGGAGAGGATGATGATCCACATCCACCACCTTGACACATCGTTCACCTCCTTGAAGTAGCATCAATCACCTTCGAGCAGCCTTCACACCTTGAACAATCTCCAATCACCTTGAAGCATCCTTCACGCATTGAAATAGCTATGAGAAAGCTCCCTCAAACATCCTCCCACATTGGGAGTAGTCAAGGATCACAACTACATCAACTTGGAGAAGTGGATTGGAGGAAGGAAGATTACACCAATGTAATACATTGCTTTGATCTTATATGAAGTGTTAGACCTCCTAACCACTTAGGATGGACTTTTTTAGGTGGTGTCTAGGAGATTATAGCTATAGGAAACTAACAAAGAGCTCAAGAAAGAATATGGAAAGGGTGATTAAGCTCTTTTTCTCTCTAAAAGGATTGCTCAAGTGCATCTTATGTATTGTGGTATGCAAGTGTGCTTTAGGTGTCCTAAGGCCTCTCCTATTTATAGGAATGGTTTACAAGTGATTAGGGATGTTGTAGGAAGTGTCTAGAGTGTTCTTAGTGCTTAAATAGCCATTAGGTCAAAAGTAGTTGGGTTGCAACAACTAAAATGATAGTTCACAACAAAGTTTCAAGGACCTTGTTCAGTCGAAAAATAGTTCAACCAAAATTCTTTCGGTCGATGATTTATTTGATCGAGGTGTAGTTCGAGTGTACAAGCTACCTATAATTTAAACTTTATTAGTTAACAGCCAAAAGGTTATAAGTTCTTTTCAATGAGGTGACTCCCTCCCTAGCTCCTGTGATCGCTAGGGAGGTCTAGGGCTTGTCCCGTTGCCAACCCTGCTTAGGGGGAGGCTTCCAGTCGATGCATAGCATTTCCTCTCCCCCTGGGCTTCTTCTTCCTCAGTTGTCTCAAGGTGCCTTGATGATTGGAGCCTCCACCTACTTTTCATCTAGGACCCATCCTTTTCAACGATGATCTGCAGCGCTGGTGGTTTGGGCGGTGTGCCCTGGCGGTGCCTTGGCTCGCTGGGGTGGAGCGGAGAGTGGGCTACTTGCCCTGATCGTCAGTCCCTATGACATTTGAGACCTCCCGCCCGCATGCTTCTTCTCGGGCCTCCCTTTTTTTTCTTGTTTTCTTTGTGGAAAGTTCTTCTGCCCACTTCTCGCCACTCGTCGGTGTTGTTGTCACTACTTATCGGCGTTGTTGTCGCTGCTTTTCGGCACTGTTGTTCTCTCTATTTGAGAGCTACGAGTCTTGGCTATTGTTGGCCTCAATTTGTTCTATTCGGATGCATTACTGGGTCTATGGCTCTGCATGTAGCGGAAAACACTAGTCTGTATATTTTTCATTTGAAGGTTTATCATCCTCGATATATGCTCAGTTTAAAGGAATCTCTTATGAAAAGTTGCTTAAGTCAACCTAGTGGAAAAGAGATCAGTGTAGAAGCATTCTATTATCATTCCAATATGAGTTTTGGAGATCGGATAGCCTTGCTCTTGGTTGTATGTACTTCCAGAATCACTTTTCCTATGTATAGATGTTTTATAGCTTTTCAGTAATGAAGATGTTCGGATTGCTCAAAAAAAGTTAACAGCCAAATCTAGGTACAAACAATATTTGACTAGATGTTTCTCGGTCGAAAAATTACTCCTCTGGGAAGGACTCAGAGCAAGTGCATTATAAACATTTTTTCAGTGCACTGAGTCTTTGAACGAGGGATGTCCTGGTCAACAATTTCCTTGACCGAGGGTATCTCGGTAGAAAATTTTCTCGACCAAAAAAATCCTTATTAATGGGTGTGTAAAATTTTGAAAATGTATCAAGTGATTTTTCTAATAAAGGATAATGACTCTAGACTCTAGGTGGGATCCTAACTAAGGGTTTTGGGTGGATGGAGAAAATCTAACACTTGATTTACATGACTTCTAGGTACTTGTACATTATACAAGCTATTACAATCTGTATGAACATGTAAATACAAGAATTCAAACATATTAATTGTAACATAATGAATCTTAGATGTAATCTCCATATAAACATTTTTCCCAAGTTTCCCTTTCATTTCTGTCATTTATGTCGTTCATGTTTAATTAGTGGAATTTATAGTGTTTTGGTGAACATGTATTCACTAATTGTACCAATATAAGGGTTTATGCACAAATACCTCAATGCATGCTTAATTACCATAATTAAGTTCTCTAAACCTTAATCTAACTTTTTTATGTGTTTTGAAAACATAAAATGAGCCTAAGTTTCAAATTTGGTTCGATTTGGATGTTGTTTGTGCAAGTTTTGCAATTGTAGGTACATTTTGGACTTTTATGCAATTTACCCAATTGGGAGGTTTTATTTGCAAATTATCACCTGAATTTTAATCCAAAGATATTATCTTACCATTCTCAAGATTTTTAACCATGGGACACCTGGTTGCACCTTGGTTTGATGGTGTTTCTCGCCAAGGACATTATAGGGATTACCCATATTATAATTGAGCTTATCTTTAAAAGCTATCAACCAATGGGGTTATTTCTTTGATTGGAGAACGGTGGGGATGGCTTAGAAGCGTCCATGGACTTTTAGGACCAACCTTGGATATACAAGAAGGCTCTATGAGCTGTCCTCTTGCATGTCCACGAAGCCTTAGCCTAAGGACACATGAAAAGTCCCATAGACACCTCATGGTTGACCCCTTCTTTATAAAGCCATGCCTACACCTTCCCACCTCCCAATCCAAGAAGAAATCCTCTCCTTCTCATTCCCCCATCTTAAAGCATCGTCCCTTATATGTTTGTCCATGAAGTTTCTATCCCAAGGTAAAAGAGGGTGCCTACCTTGGTGAAGAAGGCACCTAGGGTTCCAAATTGCTCTATGTAGGATTTCTTAAGCTCCTCCTTGGTGATTTTGACAAAACTAGTAAGTATCCTCCTTTCCTTCCCTGTTTTCATGCTGTTAGTATTCCTCACACCTTCTTCCGGGACAAAACCATGACCTTCTATGGTAAAACTCCACCTAGAACCCTAAAACATCTCATCTCCATGCTCTTTTGCTAAGGTTTGCACCTCTAAAGTGGAGAAGGTGATCTTTGGTCAAGAAAGGAACTTGGCTTGGAGCAACCAGACCTTATAATCTTGGTATCCTTTCTATTTTTACCTTCTTACCTTCCTAGAGGCAAGTTTTGTTAACCCCCTTCTCATGTATTTCTTACTACATGCTTAAAACTCATGCTTCTATGTTTAAAATCGTTGATCTCCATCTCTATTTACAATGTTCTTCTAGGGTTTTGGTTTCTTATTTTTTTACCTTCTCTAGAAGCTATAGTTTGGTTACCTGTGCAACTTCAAGCCCGATCTTCGGTCAAATGGTGTTTTCTCCCTCTCCCACTCTCTTAATTATCCCGATCAATTTGATGATGTGGCAATTTCCTATTGGTCAGTATTGAAAAATTCATATCTTCTAATCTACTTATCAAAATTTGACAAATAAATATGTTTTAGAATTGTAAAATTAATGTCTATATAATAAAGATATTTTTGAAGTCTAATTTCATAGTTTGACGAAGGGTTATATTTGTAAAATGATTTTAATGCATAAAATCCATAAAAATTACATCTTAATCATCATAACTCCAAAATTAACATAAAAATATGTTTTCTTTATCAGGAGAACCTAATAAGTTCATTAGTGATATTTTCAAAATCTAAATCTGAGTTTTTCTAAAAAGTTCTAAAATTAGGGTTTCTATACATTAATGGTGCACTATGTACTCTAATACATGTTAATACATTGAAAATAGGTAAAGTGGAACTTGGACTCAATTAAAGTGGTGAAAGTTAGTAATTAATATCAGTAAGAGAGGTATGTACATTCCTTATAGCCTATGTTGAGATAATTGTAGCCAAATCCTATATTTCCCTAATTAAATGAACCCTAAATCTTCTATTCTTGAACCATAATGTTGTTCATGCCTCAAATCAGATTATAATTTCTTCTTATTTGGGTCTTATACCCCACTACCATGCTTATTGAATAATATGACTACTCTTTCCATGACTACTTTTCTAGCATGTAGATTTATGTTCTATTCAATTTAAATTAGTGGTTCTTATGTACAACCACCCATAGAGGACATGTATATAATCGCTTTGGGGAATGTTTTTATTCTCCCCTATATAATTGTGTAGGTGACTAGGAATGTCTTATTCTCCCCTCACCTATAGGTTAGAGGTCTGATAGGTGCCTCAACCCTACTTAGTTAGGTAGGCATAATTATCTTACATGCAAATCCTTTTTAATATAATTTTTAATGGCAAGTTTCTTTTGAATATAGCCTCATACGCTTGTTATCTTCATCCTATAAAGAACCCTACCCTGTTCTTATTTGCTTTACTTATCTTGTTATCCTAGACTAGTTTTGTGACATATACCTTATTTTCTTTCCCCTTTTTCTGGGTGATTTCCCAACCACCCAGATACTGGTGTTGAGCAACGAGCAGGGCGAGTTTGAAGGAAGTTATCTCAGGAGTAGATCTCAAGCTATCTGAAAGGATGTCTAGGTTGATATGGCTAGATCCTTTTCTCTTATATTTTTCTTTTGGGAACAATCATGTAATGAACAACGAAAGCCATGGAATAGGCTTAGTACTATTATTTCTGCTTCTATTGACAATTTATAATGTATCTGGTGCATGCTTATTTACTTAGAATATTATACATGCATCCCTCAATATCTTTTGTCTTTCTAAAAAGATGGATGTTTTATACATCCTTTAAATTTTAGTAAGGAGGTGATCTCGCCTCTTTACAACATGCTATCAGAGCCTTTAGGAAACTATTAGGACATGAAGTTGAAGAAAAGGTGTCTAGAATGGATCAGAGTTTTGAGGGCTGGCAATATTTTCCTCCACACCACTAGCTTAGTTTACGAGGAATCCCATGCCCATATGATTCCAGCATGGCTTGATTTGATACGAATTGCCAAAAATAGTATGTTTTTAGTCAATAGCATTCTAGATATTCTTTTCTTGTCTATGCTTCTATTCTTTTCTCATCTATGATTCAAATACTCCTGGGAACTTAATATATTAACCCTAGCTTTCAAGATAGGTGACTTGTTCGATAGTAGGAACGAGGGAAAGGAGTCAAACCCTAATGACTCCAATGTGGGAAACACTCCTATGACTCCTGCCAACCATAGTGTGGTCAACCCTACTACTCTGGGCACCCTCGCTTCACACCGGAGCAAGAGATGGCAATGTTGTGCTATTTTCTCTCCACCATGACCGGGCAGCTCCACACAATGGCCGCCAACGCCAACAAGTCGAGGGAGTTCAACCTCACCGACTTCATAAAGATGCAACCACCCTACTTCAAGGGTGAAATTGAACACAACATGGTGGGTAAAGTCGATGACTGAGTGTTGGCCTTATATCCGACCTTTGAGGGTATGGCATGCCCTCCTCACCAAAAGGTTTGGTTCACGACGTATGTGATGGATGGATGATCATGTGTCTAGTGGAATGGTGTCGCCCGTACTTGATACCCTTCTACCATGGAGTGGGATCAGTTCTTGAAGCTCTTCAAGGAGAAGTACATTTGTCCCACCTTCCTGAGAAAAAAGGAAGCTGAGTTCTATAGCCTCAAGTAGGGAGGCATGTGTGTGTCTGACTACATCCAACATTTCCTACTTATGGAATACTACACCACCAACCTTGGATCCAAGAGAAGGGAAACGTTGTTCTTGGAGGGCCTGAACTACCAGGTGGGCCGAAGTCTTATTTCGTAGCTTCCACTCACCTTCCAGCAGATGGTGGATAAGGCCCTGGTAATCGAGTACTACCCAAGATTCCAATCCTATGGACACAATAATGGATTCAACAATAACAAGAGGAAGAACCCTACCCAGAACAAGAATCGCGGACGTGATCGGTGCAATAGGTGTTCTCACCACCATCCTCTAGGGATATGTCCTTCCATCAATGCACCTACTCATAGAGACAACCGGCCTCCTCCGACCTGCCATGAGTGTGGCAAAGTTGGGCATATCTGACCACTCTATCCCCGTTTCTAGTAGGGACAGAATAATGCCCAGCAACCACAGAAGCCAAGGAAAAATCTACCTCTGCAAAACAATAATAACAACAACAACCAGAACCTGAGGCGACCGCCAGTGGAGGGCAGAATGGGAGAGTGTTTTCTCTCAATGTTGATAAATCCGGTGAAGATAATGAAGTTATTGAAGATAATTTGCATTTTAATATGCATCCTATAAAGGCACTATTTGATTCTGGCTCATCCAATACCTTCATATCCTGTCAGCTTACTTGTATGTTAGAAATAGAATTTGAGTATATGGATCATATATTAGATGTAAAAAACCCTAGTGGTAAGATCTTCTCTTGGTATCTCCAAACTTCGACCATGGACCTCTGTATATCTAGTATAATGTTTCCCTCGAATTTCATCTTACTCGAGATTGCCTTTGATGTCATCCTGGGAATGGATTGGTTGAAGAGGTACAACACTATTTTGTTTTGTGATGAATCAAAGGTTAGTTTGTCACATCCTGTTTAGGGAAGGTTGTGTGTCAAGGATAGGAAGCGAGAGGATCAACAATTTGTTATCTTCGCCATCAAAGCTGAAAAGCAAGTCTCACAAGGTTGTAGAGCTTTCTTAGCCTCTATAGTCCTCGAGGCTACACCTCCTTCTCTCAACCACATAGATGTGGTGAAGGACTTCCCAGGCATCTTTCCTAAGGAGTTACCCAGTTTTCCACCAACTCAGTAGGTGGAGTTCTCCATCGATCTTGTACTTGGAACTTCACCAATATCAAAGCCACCTTACCACTTGACCCCTACCGAGCTTGTCAAACTGAAGAAACAGCTAGAAGAGCTTCTTAACACGGGCTTCATCCACCCTAGTGTTTCACCTTGGGGAGCCCCTGTCCTGTTCATGAAGAAGAAGGATGGTTCGATGCAGATGTGTATGGACTACTGCATGCTTAACCAAATGATGGTGAAGAACCGTTATCCTTTGCCTCGCAAAGATGACTTGTTCGACCAACTGAAGTCAACCACTATATTCTCCAAGATGGATCTTCGAAGTGGCTACTACCAGATGCATGTGAAGGATGATGATGTCTTAAAGACCACATTCAGAACTCACTACGGGAATCACAAATTCTTGGTCATGCCATTCGGCTTGACAAATGCCCCTGCTACCTTCATGGAGTTGATGAACCGAGTGTTCTGCCCATACCTTGACAAGTTTGTGGTGGTGTTTATTGATGTCGTTTTGGTATATTTTGAGACGTTAGAACAACATAGTGAGCATCTACGTATTGTGCCCAACACACTACGAGAAAATCAACTCCATCCAAATTCTCAAAGTGTAAGTTCTGGACAAAGGAAGTGATGTTTTTGGGTCATGTGATTTATGTCGAACATATAGTTGTTGTTCCTGCAAAGGTAGAAGTTGTGACCAAGTGGAAAGCTCCAAATAATCCCTCAGAGATCCATAGTTTCCTCATCTTAGCAGGTTACTATCGAAGGCTTATCAAGAGCTTCTATGAGTTGGCCTTTCCTTTAACCAAGATGACGCAAAAGGAGGTCAAGTTCTCTTAGACACCAGAATGTGAGAATAATTTCTAAAAGATGAAGGGGTGTTTGACTTATACTCACATTCTTGCCTTGCCTGTTGAAGGCATACCCTGTGTCATCTACATTGATGCTTCTAAATAAGGCTTAGGGTGTGTTTGGATGCAAGACAGAAAGGTGATCACCTATTCTTCCTGCCAATTGAAACCAAATGAAGCTAATTAGCCTACACATGATTAGAGCTTGTTGCCATCGTTCTTGCTCTGAAAATATGACGACACTATCTCTATGATATGATGTTTGAAGTTTTCTAAGACCATAAAAGATTGTGGTACATATTGACATAGAAGGATCAGAATCTACGACAGCGAAGGTGGATGGAATATCTCAAAGATTATGACTTCACCATCACCTATCATCCCGGTAAACCAAACATCATAGTTGATGCTTTAAGTCACAAAAAGGATGTCATTTGTGTTGCTCTAAGATGTTCAGTGTGGGAAAATCTTGAATATGTGACTAGTTGGTGACCTCAACATGTCGATTTAGTGGACGAAGACAAGTTGTATGTCCATATGGCAAGTTTGACTGTTACACTAACTTGGATCTCAAAAGTCATTGATGCACAGTTGGAAAGCTCTAAGTTGGAAGAGATGAAGGCCTTGACCAAGAAACCACAATCTGACTTCTTTGTCGGAGTGGATGGTGTTGTCCGCTTCAGACAAAGGTTGTGGACTCTTGACGTGGGTGATCTGAGACAAAAGGTGTTGAGTGAAGTGTATGGGTCCAAGTACACTATTCATCCTGGCATAATAAAAATGTACAAGGACTTACAGTGAAGCATCTAGTGGAAGAACATGAAGAATGATATAGCTCTGTTCATCGTGAAGTGCTTGACATGTCAGCAAGTCAAGATTGAACATCAATGATTTGGTAGTCTTCTTCACCCTCTTGAAATTCTAGAATGGAAGTCATAGAAGATCACAATGGACTTCAGTAATGACCCCGCCTCCTAGTAACCCCCAATTAAGGGAGACCCGAAGGTCAAAGCCGTTATTCAATTAACAGGATCAAAGGTTCAACAAATAATCAATTATAATTATGACATTTCACATAACTAAACTGAAATTTGGTAGAAAAAAAAACTTTATTTACCTTTTTAAAACTTTGGAAATCTATCTATCCACTGCTTGAATTATTCTATCTAATCCTCCTTGCACTTTATTTCTTAATTTCACGATGTGTCATTTTACTGTTTGTGCCTTCAGGATTACACCTAAAACGCCGACAAACAAAACATCGATCAACAATTGCTGGTTTGTGGAGGCAACCAAAATTTCACAATTAAGTCTGAAAATTTAAATATTGCAAAGCAAGATATTTAGCAAGTCAATTTACATTTTCCATGTGACATTCCCCACCGCTTTTGCCCTAACCCTCGAATTAACCCCTTTAGGGTTTCTCGTTTTCCATTGACTTAAGGACACCTTCTCAATCCCAAGCTTGGTTCCTGAGAGTCACCTCTCATAGTCATGCATCATAGACCACCTTCTCATTCCCGAGCTTGGTGTCTGGGATCACCTCTCATGGTGCCCATTGGTCTACCCACCTGGGCCTGACCTTTATGGCATCTTCCATCACGATGGCATGTAGGTGTGGGAATACACATTTATATTAAATTGTTATAATCATAGTCACTTTATAATTGCAATATGAACATCCAAACTATTTAGTTGCATTCAATGTGATTAAACATCTGGGAATCCATCGGGAAACTAAAGTGGTTATTCATAATTAACCACATACCTGTTAAGCAGACTTGAATGCAAAAATAACCAATCAATCAGGAATCAAGCAAGCACACACACACAATTATTCCTAAAAAAGGCATCCAATTTCTCTATCATTAATCACGTCATCTTGATCCATTAATCCTAGTTGTTTCTTAGGTTATTTGCCCTTTTTAGGGTTTTGAGCATAATTAGGGTTCCACTTCATCTTTATTACTTTAAACCCTAATTTCATAAAATCACTTACAAACCCTAACTATTTCATTTTTCTTTTACAAAAGATTATAAATTCATCTTTTAACAAAAGGAACCCTAATTTCAGATTATAAGCACCTTTCTTTTCTTTTTCTCTAATTTAGGGTTTCTAAACATATTAATCAAATACTAGGTTAAAACCCCTAAACCTTGCAATTCTATCATCAAAATAGGTTAAAAAACATCTTTAACATTAATCAAGTTAAACATTCTCGAATTAACCTAACTACAAGATTAAATATATACTTTATCAACAATCAGAGTTTCTACCACAAATTAATACATTTTCTATCCAAAATAGGCACTTTTGCAAAAATATACAGATTTAGGTGTTCAAACCATTTTAATACATTCCTCATATTTTTCTGATCATTTTTCATGTATTAACTTTCTTCATCTGAGTTTTCTATCAACATGTACGATTTTTATAAGAAAACTCCCTTTAATTGATTTATTGGATAATTAGGAAATTCGTTGATTGCTAGATCCATGGTCCACGGTCCACTGAGCATCCAACGACCATGGACACGCGCGCCTAAGTTAGCGATCAGATAAGAGAAAGAACGAACTTGCCCTTACCCATTCTGAAGGTGCGGCGGGGGTAACTTAGTAATTTCTCTGGTTCTTCTTCTTCAACCTCCCGCGAGAGAGACAGGCTTCGGTGGTCAACCTATGAGTTGACTTCTAGCTCCTCTCCTCCTTTGCTCATGTCGGTTGTCCAGGAAGCTCTACCTCCCCTCTTCGAACTTGACGATGCCTCCAATCGCTTGCCAAGGACACACTAAGGTCGTCCCCTACTCGCCGGACTCTGGCGATGGTCTCCGAGATGCTGAGGGTGTGGGTCAAGACGAACAGGGAAATTGAACGCACCAAAGCACTCCTTGCTTCCCTCCGTAGAGTTTGGACTAAAAACAAAAAGGGATGTTGGTACCTTGTATCACCCTCCCCTACTTATAGGGTCGGGCAAGCATCTGCCAAGTTGGGTGTTTCCTGTATTGGTGACAAAACTCAACAAAAATAGGGATGTTTCCCTTCGTTTCTCTCTCCCAAATTCAATGGGACCAAAATCAGGCTGGTTCATCCACTGGATCATGAGAAAGTAGGTTGAGAAAGTTCCCCTGGAACTTGTAGAGTCCCAATACGCTTGGGACTAGATGATGAGCATCCATCGTTGTATTAAGATCCAACGGACCTCATACTCCACGTTCAAACAAAGGAAATATCTATTTCTTTTAATTTAGAATTAATTCCCAAATTGAAGATAACTTGCAAAATTTATTTCTCCCAAACCATAACTCCTTTCTTTCTCAAATTTTAAGGGAAGGTTTGCCTTGGCATTATCTAGCTTTGTACAAAATTTGGGAAGCCAATTTCAATGGATTAGAAGGCTTCCTTCTCTCCCAAGTTATTCATTAATTTATTCAAAATCAATTGTTATTTTTTTTTCTTTTGCCATTATCTTGTCCTTTGGGTCCCTTGGACCTCAAGAAATCCCAAAGGCATGGATTCCCATGTTGGGGAACATCTATCTGCCTTTATCCTCTTTTAATTATCAATTTCTCATATTTCTCTTTTTTTAATCAATTCCTTTTCCTTTTTAATTCACTTTTCTTTTCAATTGGGCTCAATGGCCAACAAAGCCCACAATCAATCAATCAAGGCCATTTCACACGAAATCCATCACAAATCAAAGAAATAGATTTTTTTTATTCATTAAAAGAGAATTACATCTTTCATTACATATTCAAGAAATTGAGGTTATAACATCATCCCTTCCTTATAGGAATTTTGCCCTCAAAATTCAAACAATCAAACAAACAATTCAGGGTATGTTTTCTCCATGTCTGCCTTTAGCTCCCATGTGGCCTCATCCTCTCCATGGTGCTTCCAAAGAACCTTTACCATCTCTATATTCTTGCATCTGAGCTCTTTCACCTTGGTATCTAGAATCCGCAAAGGTGACTCAGGATAAGTTAGCTTCCCTTGAAGCTCAATAGGTTCAACACTCAACACATGGCTCGGATCTTGCACATATTGCTTCAGGTTAGACATGTGAAACACATCATGCATCATATTATACTGAGGGGGTAATGCCAAACGGTATGTGGCTTCACCAATCCATTCTAACACCTCAAACGGACCCACATATTGGGGACTCAACTTCCCTCTATTCTTGGCTATAGCTCGGAGCATTCAGATTTTCAAAAACACATGCTCTCCCACAGTGAAATGCACATCAGTCCGCTTTGCATCAGCATATGACTTTTGTCAATCCTGGGCTCTCTTCAGCCTTTGCTTGATCAAATGCACTTTATCAGCATACACTTGGAGCTCATCTGACCTCAATAGGGTCCTCTCACCCACATCATCCCAGTGAAGTGGTGACCGACACGGTCTTCCATACAAAGCTTCATACGGAGGCATCCTGATACTGGCTTGGTAGTTGTTGTTGTAGGTGAACTCGGTTAACGGTAAGTATTACTCCCATGAGCCACCCCAATCGAGCACACAAGCTCTCAACAGATCTTCTAATGTCTGGATCGTCCTTTCTGACTGACCATCTATTTGGGGGTGATAAGTGGTACTAAATTTTAACCTTGTACCAAGTTCCTCTTGAACTTGCTTCCACAACTCGGTACTAAATTTTAACCTTGTACCAAGTTCCTCTTGAACTTTCTTCCACAACTTGGAAGTAAACTTTGGGTCTCTATCCGAGATGATCGATCCTGGTACCCCATGCAAACGCACTATCTCTCTGATGTACAACTCAGCTAGGTTTTTCACCTTAGCAGTGGTCCTTAGGGCGAGGAAGTGTGCTGACTTGGTAAGACGATCTACCACGACCCATATCGCATCATGACCTCTCTTGGTCCAGGGTAGACCCACCACAAAATCCATGGTGATCTGTTCCCATTTCCACTCTAGAATTTCTATCGACTGTAAATGTAACATCCCTAACCTGGGTTATGTACTAACCCTAGGTGTTTTACCTAATAAAGTTGATGAGATACTTGACCTTATCTTTTGGAATGTAATTAAGGCTTTTGAGGAACTTATATTTAATTTCAGTCCTTTTGAATAATGTTGAAACATTGTTTTGTTAATAATTGACTAAAGTGCAAATTACCCAAGTAGAGGGGTTAACTTGCAAAATTGCACATGATAAGATGTTCCTATAATGTTGAGACATCATGAGAATGAATATGATGTGGTGGTATGGATTCCACAAGCTTAGGCGCCAAGATAAAGCTTGTAGAACAATCCTTGTGTAATAAAAACTAGTTTTGGTGTAATGTGCAAATTACCCAAAACCCAGGGTTCGACATGTAAAATATCACCTCTAGAGGGTCTATCATGTTTCTTGGCATCAAGTGGAGCAAAGAATATGAGAGGGGCACCTCATGTGAATTATCTTGGAAGAGAAAGAATATTGACATTAAAATAATCAAGATTTAAGCACAAAAGGCTCTTTATATAACTTAATGCAAAAAGAAATAAAGTAATTATGGAACCCTTCAACCAAAAGTTGGAGGATATGTTTGCAATAGTTGGACAAGCTTGTGCCATGCTTGGGCACCAACAAGATCTTGGTTGAAGTGGAAGTTATTCATATTAATTATATATAAGCAATATCCAATAAAGGGGTGGATATTAATATACATCTCTTTAAGGTGCTTAGTTTCTTTTCCTTTAAACCTTGGATAATCAAGAAGTTTTGCAAGATATTAGAAGGTGGCCACATAGCCAAGAAGTGAAGAAGAACTTGGTGGATATTTTGGGAGGATAAGATTGAAGAACGAACCTTGGACAACTGCTGGAGCTCAAACCACCATTAAAGCTACGGAGCTTGGAGCTATGGATCAGTTCTAGAGGCGGGTTTTATACCACCAAAGGATCATTTCCTTAGTTTCTTTTCCTTATCACCTTGCTTTGGCCGACCAAGGAAGAGATCTGGAGCATAGGGAGGATGACCAAACCTGTTGGTAAGTTTGGATCATCTCCTACCTCGAATTCATGGTGGAAACCATAAAACAAGGATAGATTCATGGTTTTCTTCACACGATTTTTCTTTTCTAGCTATCTTGTTCATCCAAAGATTGAAGAACGAACCTTGGACAACTGCTGGGGCTCAAACCACCATTAAAGCTACAGAGCTTGGAGCTATGGATCAGTTCTAGAGGTGGGTTTTATAACTCTAAACCTTAAGCATTAGTATTGCACTCATTTCCATAAAAATCGTTGGTTATTCTTCTTTTTTAGATACTCTTATGTGTTCTTGCTGTAAATTCCATGAGGAACAACACCTATTCTTGGTTGAACAGAGGTAGACGAAAGTGATGTTAACTTTGATGATTATCTAAAAAGTAACTTTACCAAACGGTTTGCCTTTGTGCTCAAACGGTTTCCCAAACCGTTTGGGAGCAAATGGTTTCAAATCGTTTGATTGCAAACAGTTTCATCCAAACCACATAGAAGCAAACGGTCCAAGACCGTTTGGTGGCATTGACCAG
The DNA here is from genome assembly GCA_963693085.1 of Alisma plantago-aquatica. Lineage (NCBI taxonomy): Eukaryota > Viridiplantae > Streptophyta > Magnoliopsida > Alismatales > Alismataceae > Alisma > Alisma plantago-aquatica. The sequence goes on along the minus strand of OY856412.1, from coordinate 1,132,387,977 downwards.
GCGTTGACCGTTTGGAGGTCTGTTGAGAATAATGTAGACTAATCACCTATCAATAATTATCAATTAACTCCAAGTGGTTCACTAATTAAAGGTCCATCAACCATCTAAACCCTAATCGGGTTAATTGTTGATTTGATAAATTGTATAAGGTTGAGACTTGGGTTGAATGATCCAAATGGTTTCAAAACCATTTGTGGATCACCCAAACGGTCTCAAGACCATTTGGTGATCACCCAAGACCGTTTGGAGGTCTAGGTTTAAGTATGATTGACCAATTGAAGATCCAAAGGTTCTAAGTTGAAGTACAATCAAATGTTGATTTGGTGATTAACTCAATGGTCCAATCCATAATTAGTTGACTTAGTTTTTGGTGTTGACTTGGTAAAACGGTCCCAAGACCATTTGGAGGTTATCCAAACAATCCCAAGACTGTTTGGGGTCAGTTCATGACCAATTTGGATGATGGTTCAATGGGTTCAAATCAATTAGACTCACATTGAATTATGTTGAAGCGTCATCGATTCCAAACCCTAATCCAATTGATTCAAGCCCTAATTGATGATCAATTGAGGGTCCATTGAGGGTAAAATCAGTTGAAGTTTGACCTAAATAACTCAATTGAATGATGGCGATAGGTCCAATTGATGATTGATTATATATATAAAAGTGTTGAAGGAACCAACAATGGAAACCCTAATTCAATTTGAGGTGTTGGGACCATACTTGGTCCATGCGGTTTTGAGGTGGTTTGGACCAAACGGTATCAAGACCGTTTGAGTCCAAATGGTCCCAAGACCATTTGGGACCAAACGGTCTCAAGACCTTTTGGGATCAAACGATCCCAAACCATTTAGGCTCATGCGGTTTCAAGTAAAGTTCATGCAGTTTCAAAACCGATTGTATCCATGCGGTTTCAAAAGTCAAACTTTAGCAAACGGTCTTGAGTGTGCAACTTTACCAAACGTTCTCAAAGATAGTCCAAGACCACATGAAGGTCCAAATGGTCTTAGAACGTTTGGAGGTTTAGTATGTAAGACCGTTTGAGGTCTAAGATAGTCAAGATCGTTTGGGGCCTTAAGGGCCAAGATCGCTTGGTGGTTGATTAACCTAACCCCATGGGTACTTAAAGTGGTTAAAGGACAAAGTGATTAGTTAATTAATACATGATGTAATTAAAGATGATCATGGTACTTGTACCTTAATGAGATAGTGTAATTGAGACCCATGAAGTATAGTGTAATTGAGACCCATGAAGTAATTAAGCTCTAATGGTTACAATGGTAATAATATAAACCATGAAGTCAATTCTCTTTCTTGATTGAGTTACTTAACCTAATCAAGGTTGAAGTAAACATCATCCTATAGAGGTTGAGAGAGAGATGACTTGTTTTATAAATGTTAATCAATTAATGGACTTCCAATATGAATGAATATCTAATTAGGGTATGATCCTTCATAGTGAGATCATGAAAACCCTAATTATGATAGTTAATGAATCTTAACCCTAAATTGAGAGTAATAATGGAAGTATCCCTAATGCATGATGATAATGTAATCCTAATTCATAATGATGACATAGTAACCTTAATTAAAGGTACTTTGTTGATCACTCCTACTTGGGGTGAATAGTAAACCCTAATGGAGGGATATTAATGATAACCCTAATTAAGGGTGATTCAATATGAATAGTAAACCCTAACCCAGGGTGATGTGATGTGAATAGTAAATCCTAATTCAGAGTATGTTGAATAAGAACCCTAATCTAGAGTGATGTTATATGAATAGTGAATCCTAATATAGAATGATGTGATATGAATAGTAAACCCTAATTCCAATTAAGGTGAATAACAATGTGAAACCCTAATTCTGGGGGATGCTTTTAAGCATGAAGCTCTATGATTAGATAATGAAATGAGGAATCACTATTCCTATTTAAGCTAAGGGGTTGGTTAACCCTAATTGAATTGAAAAGGAAAACCCTAACCCTAGTAAGGGTATAGTGGGGCAACCCTTGAATAGTAAAGTCATCTTTGTTTTGCATTGTGCTGAAATAGAGATAATGTGCCTGTTGTCATTGTATTAACCATGCAGGTTTTTATGAAATAGTGAGCATAGACAGGTAAGAGCTATGAAGCCATATCCATTGAAAGCACTTTATAAGCTTTAAAAGCAATGATATGCTATGTTGCTTTGTGAGAGGTAACAAATGAGACTGATAGGCTGTATGAGCCATGTGAAATACCTGCATTACTACTATTATGTTTACATTGTCAAATGACTTGATGATATTGAGTTACCAGTTAAAGTGGTAACTTATATTTTGATGATCTAAGGGTTGAACACCCACATTTCCTTGAATCATGATGATGAGTTGATAAGGGATTGAGATCCCAATGTTAATAAAGCTGTGAAATGAACTTGATACAATTAGTACTCTTTCTTTATAGCAATTGTTTTAATGGTCTATGTTTGGAAACATGCCTGATGCTAAAAGAATGATGTAGTGTACTTAAATAATCAAGTATAATGATATCATGTAGAGCCCTGACCATAGATCCATCATCGTCAGAAGTTAAATGATGGTGAAACAGGTTTTCCTAAGGGAACTCCTGGAGAGCATACTTTTGAGTATGTGGGGGTTATGGACGTGAATATCCTTACATCCTAATGGAGGAAATGATGCGAGATAAATATTATATCTCTCGATCCTTCATTATATGTATATGTCGGGATGATGTATCACTAATCTTCCGATGATGTTGATAATGCCGCATCGATGTGATATAAACATGAAATCCCTCGATTGTGAAGAGAGTACATCATGCCAATGTAACTCTAATAGCGAGGTGCTAGAATACCCTGGACAACTATTTTGGCAGAGACACAAGATGTCCTGGATGTTGTTCCTTACACTGACTGAGGAAGATGAGGTCATAGGAATTCGGCTCTTTTGATGACCTATGTATGGTACCGATTGCGATTTCATAATGGTCAGTTGGAGTATGAGAGGTATACCTCATCTCCTCAGGGCATAAGTATGTTTGTAAAATGTAATCAGCCGTGTAGTATGATTTCTTAAGTAGAACTACGAGAAATAATGAATGATGATAAATTGTTTATTAAGTCCTAGTTGGACAAATATTATACATGTTCTTCATATTCCTTATTGATTAAATGACTTGCTAAGCAATCAAGTTATAATTGAAATGATTGCATAGAGAATACTGCTCTACTTAGCTTATTCAATGAATTTCCTACTGTTGAATAATTATAATTCTACTTCTTAGTGTTATTCTATTATCTACAATAACAATGCTTCTGGCGGAGAGTTATAAATCTCACTGGGACAATTTTCAATTATCTCACCTCCGTGGGATTCAACTTTTTAGGTAGACATCGAGGGAGAAGAAACCCTCCAGTGGGTGAGCAGCAACAGCAGCAACAACATCAACGATAGTAGTGATCCTCAGGTGGAGACATTGTCTGTCAAGTCTTGTATATAGAAATTCCTATGTGTCGTCTTTGTACTCTCAGGTCCTAGGAGTCAGTAGATGGTTTAATATAGATCTGAGATTTTGGCTTAATGCCTCGAGATTTTTATATACTGCTTTGTACAGTTTAACAAGAGAAGTCAATGTTGTGACTCCTGAGATGAGATAATACAGAGATGTACTGATGAATTAGCTTGTAAATAACTTACCATGTTTCATTATGGAAGAGTTTAACAGTTTGTGGTTTTCTTTACAAAAACTTTTAATTTTTAGTGATTTTCAGTAATTTCGCTGCTAATGATTCGCTTCCGCATTCGTTGATAACGTTTTGTTTGAACGAGATATCACAGTAAAAGTCTGCCGGGTCGTTGGTGTTCAACCTTCACCATCTGGCACGTAAGACAGCTGGCCACCCATGACGGAATGTCTTTCTTCATTCCTGGCCACCAGAAAAACCATTGTAGCTCCTTGAACATCTTAGCTGTTCATGGGTGAACAATGTATTTGGACCCATGAGCCTCTTGCAGAATACATTTCTTTACTGATGAATCCATTGGAACCCATATACATTTCTCAAACCTGATTCCTCCGTCTACTCCCACAAATAAGTGAGTATGTGGCTTCATCATCAAACCTTTCATCTTGTCTAGCTCTTCACTAGTCAATTGTGCTGCTATAATCTCACTCAACAACTCATATTGAATCCTAATATTAGCCAACCGAACTCGGTCCTCTAACGGTTGTGGAGTCCATTCCACAAGCTCCTCCAAACTCTTCCACTGACTGGACAAAATAGCTGCACACTTAAGCTGTTTTTGGCTCAATGCATCAACCACGACATTTGCCTTACCAGGATAGTAGGCGATGGTGAAGTCGTAATCCTTCATGTACTCCATCCATCATCATTGTCGTAGGTTCAAATCTCTCTGTTTCCACAGGTATTTTAAACTCTTATGGTCGGTGAAGATCTCGAAGGTAGCACCGTATAGGTAATGCCGCCATATATTCAAGGCATGGATGATAGCAGCTAACTCCAAGTCATGTGTTGGGCAATTCACCTCATTTGGCTTGAGCTGTCGGGAAGCATATGCAACCACATGCTGATCTTGTTCCAACACACAGCCAAGTCCCATATTAGAAGCATCAGTGAATATCATGAAACCCTCATTGCCAGAAGGCAGAGTCAACACAGGAGCAGTGGTCAGCTTCTCCTTCAATTCTTGGAAGCGAGCTTTACATACGTTAGACCACATGAACTTCACATCCTTCTGGGTCAACATGGTTAGCGGTAAAGAAGTCTTGGAGAAATCCTAGATGAAGTGACGATAGTATCCGGCCAACCCCAAGAAGCTATGAATCTCGGAGGGGTTCTTCGGTGCTGACCAGTCTCGAACTGCCAATACTTTGGCTGGATCTACGGAGATTGTTCCTCCTGAGATGATGTGTCCAAGAAACATGACTCGGTCCAACCAAAACTCACATTTCGAGAACTTTCCGAAAAACTTATGCTTTCTCAGGATATCAAGGACTCTACCCAGGTGGTCACGGTGTTGGTCTAGGTCATCCGAGTACACCAAAATGTCATCTATGAACACTTTCACAAAAGAGTCAAGGAAAGGTTGGAACATATTGTTCATGAGGTTCAGGAAGACACTAGGTGCATTGGATAATCCAAACGGCATGACCACAAACTCATAGTGGCCATAACGGGTTCTGAAAGCCATTTTAGGTATATCCTCACTCCTTACTCTCACCTGGTGGTATCCTGATCTAAAATCGATCTTGGAAAAAACTCGAGCTGATTTTAGTTGGTCAAGCATGTCATCTATTCTAGGAAAAGGATACTTGTTCTTAATGGTTGCCTAGTTGATCATTCGATAGTCAATACACATCTGAAGCCACCCATCCTTCTTTTTCACAAAGATAACTGGTGCTCCCCATGGTGATGTACTGGGTCGGATGAATCCTTTATCCAATAACTCTTGGAACTGGGTTTTCAACTCAAGCAACTTTGCAGCGGCCGTTCTATAGGGTGCCTTAGATATAGGGTTTGTCCTAGGAGCTAACTCAATCGAGAAGTCTACCTCCCTCTCAGGGGAATCCCTGGTAGATCATTTAGAAATACATCCGCATACTCCCAAACCACCTCCATTTCCTCTAAAGATTGTCCCTTAACCTCGGGTGCAGTAACTATGGCTAGGTAGGCTCGACAACCATTGGATAGCATCCGTTCAGCTTTCAAAGAGGATATGTAAAGACTGGTTGTCGCATCCTTCCTTCCTCGAATGGTGAAGTGTGGATAGCCGGTTTTCCTAATGAGAATCTTCTTCTCTCTACAGTCAATCTGGGCCCTATAGGTGGAAAGCCAGTCCATACCGATGATTCAATCTAAATCATTCATATCAAGAAGGATGAAGTCAGTGGGAAGCTCATGGTTCAGATACTTAACTGGAAACACATGGGTTTTCAAAAGAGAGGTATAAATACGACCACTCGGGGTTGTGACATCCAAAACATAACCCAAATCCTTGATATCCAAACCAAGCATAGTTGCTAAATTTCTCGAAATAAAAGTATTAGTAGAACCAGAATCAAAGAGTGCTTTTACATTTTGTCCCATGACTTCCAGCAAGCCTACATAGTTATTCCATATCAGAAAGCTATTACATGGTCTACCGAACTAAAAGAAAAAATCTATGGGTTATTACCCTCGATCAACCTATTAGCATTTGCCTAAGCTTCTGCATTGTCAATGGCGAACACCCTAGCTTGCCTTCTCTCTCCAGCTGGAAATGCTCTGGTTGGTGCTTCTGCTGGAGGTGTTGCAGCTACTGGCGGTGTTGCCATGGGTTGTGACCCCAAAGGTCCCTTCAGGTCAGGATGAGGGCAGTTGGTGATGAAGTGTCCTTCTTGCTGACATCTGAAGCACACCTTATTCTCAAAGCGACACTTCCCAGGATGTGTTTGTCCACAGGTTTGACACTACTGGAGGCGACCACGGGGCTTACCTTTGTGCCCATGCTTGTTCTTGTTGTGGTTGCATCCTTGTCCCTTCTTTTGTTCATTCATCTACCCTTGAGCTCCTTCAGTGAAACCCAAGAACCCTTTGGATTGGTTCTGTGCAGGTATCACCATCCTTTATATGTCCAAGGCAGTGTTGTAAGCTTCAACGAAGGTCTTTGGCTTACTAGCCATCACATGAGGCTTGATGGCAGGGTGCAAATGTTCCATGAAGTGGTCCACCCTCCTCTCTTCATCCAACATGTTTCCAAAATGTTCCAGGAGGCGGAACCTATGACCAAAGTCTACAAATGAAGAGCTTCCTTGAGTCATGCTAGTGAACTCTCTTTCTTTCTCCTTCTTTGCTGAGATGGGGAGGAATCTGGCGGTGAAGATGGTCTTGAAGTCAGTCCATGCCATCGGTTCCTCACTTAGGTATCTTCTCGTGATATGGTTCTCCCACCATATCTTGGCTGCACCTTCCAAAAGGTGAGCAGCAAACAGAACCGTCTTATTCGACTGCACCTCGAGCATACGAAACCCATTCTCGACTGTAAGAAGCCAAGCTAGCTTCATCCTTGTCGACTACTTCAGACTTGTCTTCTCCCTAGAACTTCTCGACATTCAGCTTGACGAAGTCCAAGATGGTGGCTCCCAGTCGAGGATGAACTGGAAGTGGTTCACCATTCTCAGCCCTAGCTATGTCCCTAAGGGCCAGGGCACGAATAGCCTCAGTCAGTTGCTTTTGCTATTCCATCCAAACTGCATATGTTGTGTGAACCACCATGGCTGGTTCTTGACCACCAGGCTGGTCCTCCTCCATTTGGGCTTCCTCTTCATGCACCTGGTACTCCTCATATTTGGGTCCTTCCCCTTGCTCTCGGTTGATGTCGGGCATTGGTTCAGGGTTTGGGGCCTCATGCATAGCTTCTTTAGGCATGTTTCTCTTCTTAGATGTCTCTCCACCATGGTTCCGCTTCCTCTTCTCGGAAGACCCATTCTCCTTACGGGGTGGTCCACCACCACTGGTGGAAAAAGGGATAGCCATGACTTTTGTACGAGCCATCTATACAAGCACACAAAAGACTTTTAGTCTATACTTTAACCATTTATACTTATGTCGATGACATCTTAATTACATATCTTTTATAAAATTGGTGGATGATCTCTTAGACCTTAGCAACCTTAACCCATACCTCAAGAGAGTGAGGAGGAGAGGGAAAGACCCTAATCCTTAAAATCCTTAAAAGAATTTTGAGTTGAGGTGAGATGAACAAGATGAGAGAGTCCTAAAGGTATCTTATTTCGAGTCAAATCCTAGGACATCGGCCAGGAAGCCACACAATCCAGGAGTCCTCGTATTCCGACTAGCGGTGCGGAGGAAAATTTTGCCAGCCCCCAGAAGTGATCCTTTTCTAGACACCTCAGTCTTTCGAAAAATCCTCTAATAACTCCCTCAGTTCTATGGAATTTGTAAAATTTAATAATTATTAATGATTAGATGAAGAACCTACGCTCTAATACCAATTGTAACGACCCCGCCTCTCGGTAACCCCCAATTAAGGGAGACCCGAAGGTCAAAACCATTATTCAATTAACAGGATCAAAGGTTCAACAAATAATCAATTATAATTGTGCAATTTCACATAACTAAACTGAAATTTGGTAGAAAAATAAAACTTTATTTAACTTTCTAAAACTTTGGAAATCTATCTATCCACTTCTTGAATTATTCTATCTAATCCTCCTTGCACTTTATTTCTTAATTTCATGATGTGTCATTTTATTGTTTGTTCTTTCATGATTACACCTAAAACACTGACAAACAAAATGTCGGTCAGTAATTGCTGGTATGTGGAGGCAACCAAAATTTCACAACTAAGTCTCACAATTTAAATATTGCAAATCAAGATATTTAGCAAGTCAATTTACATTTTCCATGTGACATTCCCCACCGCTTTTTCCCTAACCCTGGAATTACCCCCTTTAGGGTTTCTATTTTGCCATTGACTTAAGGCCACCTTCTCAATCCCGAGCATGGTGCCTGGGAGACACCTCTCACGGTGCTCCATAGTCATGCATCATAGACCACCTTCTCATTCTCGAGCTTGGTGTCTGGGGTCACCTCTCATGGTGCCCATTGGTCTACCCTCCTGGGCCTGACCTTTATGGAATCTTCCATTAGGGTGGCATGTAGGGGCGGGAATACACATTTATATTAAATTGTGATAATCATAGTCACTTTATAATTGCAATATGAACATCCAAACTATTTAGTTGCATTCAATGCGATTAAACATCTGGGAATCCATCAGGAAACTAAAACGGTTATTCATAATTAACCACATACCTGTTAAGTAGACTTAAATACAGAAATAACCAATCAATCAGGAATCAAGCAAGCACACACACACAATTATTCCTAAAAAAGGCATCCAATTTCTCTATCATTAATCATGTCATCTTGATCCATTAATCCTAGTTGTTTCCTAGGTTATTTGCCCTTTTTAGGGTTTTGAGCATAATTAGGGTTCCACTTCATCTTTATTACTTTAAACCTTAATTTCACAAAATCACTTACAAACCCTAACTATTTCATTTTTCTTTTACAAAAGATTCTAAATTCATCTTTTAACAACATGAAAACCTAATTTCAAATTATAAGCACCTTTCTTTTTTTCTCTAATTTAGGATTTTTAAAATTATTAATCAACATATTAGGTTAAAACCCTTAAACCTTGCAATTCTATCATCAAAACAGGTTAAAAACCATCTTTAACATTAATCAAGTTAAACATGCTCAAATTAACCTAACTGCAAGATTAAATATATCTTTTATCAACAATTAGAGTTTCTACCACAAATTAATACATTTTCTATCCAAAATAGGCACTTTTGCAAAAATATATAGATTTAGGTGTTCAAACCATTTTTAATAATTCCTTATATTTTTATGATCATTTTTCATGTATTTACTTTCTTCATCCGAGTTTCTATCAACATGTACGATTTTTATAAGAAAACTCCTTTTAATTGATTTAATTGCTAATTAGGAAATTTGTGGATCGCTCGATCCATGGTCCGCGGTCCACTAAGGATCCAACGGCCATGGACACACGCGCCTAAGTTAGTGATCAGATAAGCGAAAGACCTAACTTGCCCTTACCCGTTATGAAGGCGCAGTGGGGGTAGCTTAGTAATTTCTCTGGTTCTTCTTCTTCAACCTCGTGCGAGAGAGACAGGCTTCAGTGGTCAACCTATGAGTTGACTTCGGGCTTCTCTCCTCCTTTTCTCATGCCGGTTGTCCAGGAAGCTCTGCCTCCCCTCTTCAAACTCGACGACGCCTCCAATCACTTGCCAAGGACACGCTAAGGTCGTCCCCTACTCGCCGGACTCCGGCGATGGTCTCCGAGATACTGAGGGTGCGGGTCAAGATGAACAAGGCAATTAAATGCACCAAAGCACTCCTTGCTTCCCTCCGTAGAGTTAGGACTAACAAAAAGGGATGTTGGTGCCTTGGATCACCCTCCCCTACTTATAGGGTTGGGCAAGCATCTGCCGAGTTGGGTGTTTCCTGTATTGGCGACAAAACTCAACAAAAATAGGGATGTTTCCCTTCGTTTCCCTCTCCCGAATTCAATGGGACCAAAATCAGGCTGGTTCATCCACTGGATCACAAGAAAGTTGGTTGGGAAAGTTCCCGTGGAACTTGCAGAGTCCCATTCCACTTGGGACTAGACGATGAGCATCCATCGTTGGATTAAGATCCAACGGACCTCATACTCCACGTTCAAACAAAGGAACGATCTATTTCTTTTAATTCAGAATTAATTCCCAAATTGGAGATAACTTACAAAATCGATTTCTCCCAAACCATAACTCCTTTCTTTCTCAAATTTTAAAGGGCAGGTTTGCCTTGGCATTATCTATCTTTGTACGAAATTTGGGAAGCCAATTGCAATGGATGAGAAGGCTTCCTTCTCTCCCAAGTTATTCATTAATTTATTCAAAATCAATTGTTATTTTTTTCCTTTTGCGATTATCGTGTCCTTTGGGTCCCTTGGACCTCAAGAAATCCCAAAGGCACGGATTCCCATTTTGGGGAACATCTATTTTCCTTTATCCTCTTTTAATTGTCAATTTCTCATATTTCTCTTTTTTTGAATCAATTCCTTTTCCTTTTTAATTCTCTTTTCTTTTCAATTGGGATCAATGGCCAACAAAGCCCACAATCAATCAATCAAGGCCATTTCACATGAAATCCATCACAAATCAAAGAAATAGATTTCTTTTATTCATTAAAAGAGAATTACATCTTTCATTACATATTCAAGAAATTGAGGTTATAACAACTTCGTTACTAGTTTCTCCAAGTCCAAGAAAGGTTATGATGATGTTTGGGTGGTTATTGATCGGCTTAATTACCAAATCTGCTCAATTCTTGCCTTTCAAAACCAATGAAAAGTTGTGGCTATGGCTCGGTTGTACATTTAGTGGATCATATGCATGCGTGGAGTACCTGAGGTAATAGTTTCTGATCGTGACCCAAAGTTTACTTCTCATTTTTGGCGTCAGATTCAGGAGGAGATGGGTACGGACTTGTGGTTCAGTACTACTTACCACCAATAGACTGATGCTCAATCTGAGAGAATAGTTCAGATTCTTGGGACTTTCTTTATGCTTGTGTGATGGATTGGGGTGGAGCATGGGATCGGTATTTGCCATTAGCTGAGTTTGCTTACAACAATAGCTACCAAGCTAGTATCGGTATGCCACCTTTAGAAGCTCTCTATGGTAGACCATGTCATTCACCTTTGCATTGGGATTATGTCAGTGAACGTTCTCTAGTGAAGATCAATGACATGAAAATGATGACAGAAAAGGTACAGTTGATAAAGAAATGCATGTAATCTACTCAAGACCGATAGAATATGTATGACGACAAGAAAAGGTCTGATGTTAACTTCCTAGTGGGTGACTATTCATTTATGAAGATCAAGCCTATCTATTCTATTGCTAGATCTAAAGTTAAAGGAAAGTTGAGTCCCAACTATGTTGGACCATTTGAAATCTTAGATAAGGTTGGAGACTGTGCATACCGATTAGCTTTACCTCCTTCCTATGATAAGATTCATAATGTGTTCCATGTCTCTATGCTAAAGAAGTATGTGAAGGACTCTTCTCATGTGATTACTGTTGAGCCTTTGGAGATACATGAGAATCTAACCTATGACGAGCTACCTGTGAAGATCCTGGACTCCAGAGTAAAGGAACTGAAGAACAAAGAAATTGAGCTGGTAAAATATTGGTGGAAACAACTTCCAAACTAGTAAGTATCCTCCTTTCCTTCCCTATTTTGATACTTTTAGTATTCCTCCCACCTTCTTCCAGGTCAGAATCATGACCTTCCATGCTAACACTCCACCTAGAACCCTAAAACATCTCATCTCCATGCTCTTTTTCTAGGGTTTGCACCTCTAAAGTGGAGAAGGCGATCTTTTCTCAAGAAAGGAGCTTGGCTTGGAGTAACTAGACCTTCTAATCTCAAGATCCGTGTTGTTTGTAACTTCTTACCTTCATTAATACATTGAAAATAGGCAAAGTGGAACTTGGACTCAATTAAAGTGGTGAAAGTTTGTAATTGATATCAGTAAGAGAGGTATGTGCATTCCTTACACCCTATGTTGGGATAATTGTAGACAAATCCTATATTTCCCTAATGAGGCTTAAATGAACCCTAAATATTCTATTCTTGAATCCTAATGTTGTTCATGCCTCAAATCAGATTATAATTTCTTCTTGTTTGGGTCTTATACCTTACTGCCATGCTTATTGAATATTATGACTAATCCTGCCATGACTACTTTTCTAGCATATAGATTTATGTTCTATTTAGTTTAAAGTAGTGATACTTATGTAAAACCACCCAAAGAGGGCATGTATTTAATCGCCCTGGGGAATGTTTTTATTCTCCCCTATATAGGAATGTCTTACTCTCCCCTCACCTATAGGTTAGAGGTCTGGTAAGTGCCTCAACCCTACTTATTTAGGTAGACATAATTATCTTACATGGAAATCCTTTTTATTATAATTGTTAATGGCAAGTTTTTTTTAATATAGCCTCATACTCTTGTTATCTTCATCTTATGATGAACCCTAGCCTGTTCTTATTTGCTTTACTTATCTTGTTATCCTAGACTAGTTTTATGACACATACCTTGTTTTTCTTTCTCCTTTTGCTGGGTGATTTCCCAGCCACCCAGGTGCTGATGCTGAGCAAGGAGAAGGACAAGTTTGAAGGAAGTCATCTCAGGAGTAGATCTCAAGCAATCTGAAAGGATGTCTAGGTTTCTATAGCAAGATCCTTTTCTCTTATCTTTTTCTTTTGGGAACAATCATGTAATGAACAACAAAACCATGTAATAGGCTTAGTACTTTTATTTCCTCTACTATTGACAATTTATAATGTATCTAGTGCATGCTTATTTACTTGGAATATTATACATACATCCCTTAATATCTTTTATCTTTCTAAAAAGATGGATATTTTGTACTTCCTTTAAATTTTAGTAAGAAGGCGATCTCGCCTCTTTACATTAACTTCGTCTATGCATTGAATGTGATCTCATTGAACCCTAAAACATTTAAGTAGTAAATTGGATCCACTAGAATGAAATATTTGTCTTAATCAAAATTGAGGATGAGCTAATGTCCAATTTAGCCAACATTTGAGACCTATAGGGTCATACACATAGGATGCACATGGAATAGGAGTTTATTCATGAATGATGTTTAACTTGATTATTAAAATTGTTTAGGTAAAACATTGAGGTTCAAATTTGACTGATTGGAATTTGAACTGACTAGTTCAAGTGTGAACCAATCAGTTGGAGTGTCAAGCCAATTGGAAACATAATTGGATGAATATTTGTCTAACCTGGACATGTGAAATGACCATTCCACATATCAAATGACCGCTTGATGATGTGAAACAACTATTTCATGATGTGAACTGACCGGTTCGTCATCTGGGTTGTCTGATCCAATGATCAATATGATTGGATCAAAGGTTGATGTTGATGTCATGATTTTGCATTAATTGATTATTAAATGCCAATTTGATTCTGGATAGGAAACTATTGAATCGATAGGGTCACCTTTGAACTGACAAGTTGGATAATGAACCGATCGGTTCACCATTCATAGTTCCTAGAAAATTCATTAACTCCATCTCTTCAACTCCCATATGGAATGGAAATCTTGACCCTAGCCTCTCCTATATATACAGTGGTATCAGGGAATTCCCAGACACGACAATAAGCACTGACAATTGTTGTCCTCTCTGATTGTGGTAACCAATAGAGAGCCTGAGAAAGTCCTAGACATAAAAGGTAGGGATAGTAAGGGAGAGACAATTGAGGGAGAGAGAATTAGGGCAAGTCCATTGATGTTCGAAGGGACAAATCCTTCCCATTGGCTGTGGTAGTGCAACATAGAGTTCTCACTGGTCTGTGTTGTATACTCTAGAGGCGGGGAGTTGTTCTAGCTAGGAGAACGCCATCAACCACCGTCCATGGTGTTACACTAGGAGGACATTGTTGACGATTTTTTGAGTGTTGATGCCTAAAGAAGAAGCACACTACAACTTGGAGAAAAACACACGCTACTGCAAGGGTATTGTCACTAGACTTGCTCAAGGATTAGGTATAAGCTTGAAAACTTCTTTCCTAGATGCATTGTTCTTGATGCGATCTACTAGTTAGGGAATTGGGCTTTAAATTTTTATTTCTACTGCCTTATTTGTTACCTTGATTTTCCAACAACAGATCCAAGATCCTGACCAAAGTCACAAGGAACTTTGGTAGGTCCTCCTCCGATTTTGAACATTGGGAACCACTGCCATACACCTAAGCAACACTCGAACATTTTCCATGGACCCCTCGTGAGAGCGATGTCAAACTCTCTACTGCATGAGAATTGAACTACATAGTGTCGTAGGGAAACCTCATACATGTTGAAACGATGAGAGCGGTTCCACATGGCTTTAATCCTATCTCTCATAGTCATGTAGCCAACGTCGGACCCAATTAACTGGATAAGCGTCGTGTACCTCCAAGTTCTAGCGAGACCCTCCTCAACATTGGGGTCAGTCTCTAGGGCCGGGTTTCCATCTACATTCTTCATCTTGATGTCGACTGTCGATAACTTCATTTCATACAGACTTTCCAGGAACGATTTTTCCCCCATGATTGCTAGAGACTACGTTGTTGAACGACTTCGTCCCTTTCACCTCCATTGATTTGCTTACCCCATTCTTGGTCGTTGGGTCGGTGTGGGTTTTTGCCATCTCCTCGTCCATGGAAAAAGTGTCCATGATCGGTAGAAAGTTATTCTTTGGCATCACCTTGGCCGGTTCAGAATCAGGGCCCTCCGTCGGCGATCCCTCAATGTTTCCTCCGTGCATGACTGTGTAACTGAAACTGATGCCAACTTCTGGAATAAAAATCCTAATCCCTTCTTTCGTCTTTCCTCTAGGGTCCATTGGTATGCCTTGACCTTTCCCATGATTGTTCCCCTCCTGACGATGATCCTTTATGAAGACATATTCCCCCGATTGATCCCCTGACGTGCTCCTTCGCCAAACTTGTAGCCACCACAGCTGCCTCCCCCATGCTCCCTGCTACCCCCGTCATTTTTTCTTCATTATTTCTTATTTCTTTCTAATTGGGCTGTACTTATTGTCATGTATGTACACTTAAGTGAGGATCCATCCACCCACTTAAATATACCCATGTATTCCTGGATTCCTATATATAGGAGAAGCAGAATATCTTTACATGTGACTGAATCTATAGTTATTTTATTTTACATGGTATTAGATGAAGTACCCTAGCCCTAGTTCTCCCTAACCGTCGTTTCCCCTCTCCTTTTTTTCATTTCTCCCTTTCCGACGGCTGGCGCTACAACTCCAAAGACCACTGCCCTAATCGTGCGGTGGGTGGATTTCTTGTTGTGTGTGTGATGTGGTACGGACACAAGTTCACCGTCCCTGATCTTGTCATCTGGTTTTTCAAGCCTTTGCGACACGTGATTGTTGTTTAATAACTACTAGCTTCATGTGCCTCTGTCAAAGTGGAGTACAAGCACCATATATAAACGACTTGCTACTATGCTTCGTCCTTTTTCAATTGACATGCTAGTGTGCAAGGCTACTTGTCTCTTCTGCATGGTGCTGAATAGTTAATTCTTTGAGCGGGTTGCTGATTTCAGCCGTCAAGGATATTATACTTGCTAGTGCTCCGCATTGACGCTAGGTTATGTTTTTTATTCAGCTCTTGTCTCTGTGTGTGCTGGAGCAATATTAAAAAAAAAAGCGTGCACAAAAGAGCCTAAGTTAATTTATAAAGCACTTAAAAAGTAAAAAGGGGTAACTTTTTTTTGTTTTCCGTCTCCAAGTTGTTTCCTTATCTCATATGGTTGACCACCTTTCTTGAATTAGAGATCTAATTATGCACATCACAATGCCTTTAGTCATGTGATTTATCCTCCCTCTTATCGTACTTATTCTGGTAATGCATTCTTTTTTCTTCCTATCATGCTTATTCTAGTAGCTCTTCTCCTAATGTGCTTATTCTGGTAGTGTCTTATTTTTTATGTTGTATCTTCAATCTAGTTTTCCCTTTTATTTTATAATGTCTAAAAATAAGACTATCATCTATAATGATATGCTACATGTTACATCAATTAAAGTTAATCGTGATAACTACTTGTTGTGGATGAATGTCATCACTACTTTTTGTGAATCTCATGAAAGAGTAAAATTCATCAAAGAAGATGCACTTAAAGACCCTAATGAGGCGTGAATCACAGAAAATAGTCAGACGCTCTCTTGACACTTGGGATGCATAGAGCCTGGAGTGGCTATCAAATACATGTGGCATAAAAATACCAAGCTCATGTTGGAAGAGATGAAATAGTTTTATTCACAGGAGGACAACTACCTTAGGTTGTACAATGCAATGGATAAGATTTATTCTGGAGGTTAGGGTGAGCGTTCTTTATCCAAGTACTATGATTCCGTGAAGGCTCCCGCAAATCAACAAAATTTCTTCTCACCTACAACCTCTTCTGAGTGACCAACGAACAAGATAATATTATTACTAGACATTTTCTTAGTGGCTTTCATTCTAGGCATGCTTCCATTCTCAAGGTTCTTCTTGTTGGGACCATGATCCTGTGTATGGATCAAGATTATGCCCCTCTATCTCAAGTCAAGATGTCTTCCAGTCAAACCCCTCCTCATGATGTGTTTGAAGCCCAAACTACAATGACAGCTGCTACCGGGGGCCATGGATGGGGTCGTGGCACTCACAGCGGTCTGAGACCAAAATGTACCTATTGCAGAAAGTAGTTCATGTTTAGGATGTCTTCCATTCCAAACATGGCTATCATTCTCATTTTGGATGAGTGTGTGGATAGGGTTTTCTGCATGTTGCTCAAACCTCAAAATCCCTCCTTGGCCAAGGTCCTCCAACAAAAACTATGACTCCTACCCTAACTAGACAACCCAAACTTGTTTCACTTACAAAGGAGGAGTATGAATGACTTCAAAAAACTGCACACCAGTACGGTGACTCACCTCTTCACAATAGCATGGTAACACCATCCCTAAATGGCAGATTGGTGACCTGGCTACTATGACATTGGTATCTCATCTCACTGCTCACCAAGGTAATCATGGAACCTCTATGATATCCACTCACTCTATTTGGATAGTGGATTTTGGTGCCACTCAACATATGACTAATATGCCACATCTTGTTACATCCTCTAATTTTTTTATTTCTCACACAAGTGTCACACATTGGTAGATGACTCAGTCCAACATGTGTCACAATGTGGCACTGTTCCCATTTCCCCATTACTTAAACTTTTTGTTGTCCATTTTCTTCCCAACTTTCCATATAATCTAATGTCCATGGCTAAACTTGTTGATTCCTTTCATTGTTTCATGACTTTTAGACCGACTAGTGTTGTGCTACAGGACTAGAGGAACTTGATGATGATTGGCAAGGGGGTGCACTCTAGTGACCTTTACTACTTCTCTAGTCCTCTACCTCAGACTGGTGCTCTTATTGTAGCCTCTCCTCTCTAGCTTTCAACTTTTCTTTGGTCACCCATCTCTGGATAAGCTGAAGATTTTAGACAAATCAATTTCTACATATTCATCCATTTCATGTGATGTGTGCAATTGGGAAAACATCACCGTGCACCTTTTCCTTCTCGTATTGTTAAACGCTCTATGAAACCTTTTGACTTGATATATAGTGATATATGTGGTCCCTTTCAAACAACTAGTTATAATGGATTTATATATTTACTCATGTTTGTGGAAGATTGTTCTCGAATGACATGGCTTTATCTTATTCAAACATGTGATGTGGTTTTTACCCTTATCTATGCCTTCCACAAAATGATTATTGTTCAATTTCCTACATCTATTAAAATTTTATGCACATATAATGCTCTTCTATACAATTAATGTGTTGTTTCTTCTTTCTATCAAGAAATGGGAATGATACACCAATATTCCTATGCCTACTCAACAAAATAGAACGATATTGCAGAATGGAAAAATTGTCATCTTCTTGACGTCACACACTCACTCACCATTCACTCCAATCTATCTAAAAATGTGTGAACTAATGATGTTCTCACAACCTATTTTTTTGATTAAATGACAACCATCATCATTTCTTCTCAACCAAACTCCTTTTTCCATTTTGTATCCAACTTCCAAACCTTTTTCTTAACTACCATGGGTGTTTGGATGTGTCACCTTTGTTCACAACTTTGATCCTAAGCTGATAAGCTATCCCCAACGCCATTCAAATGGGTTTTTTAGGATAACCCTTTTCTTAAAAAGGTTACAAATGCCTTGACACAAAAACTGGTTGTATCTATGAGTCAAATGATGTAACTTTCCATGAGAATGAATTATTTTTCTCCTCCATTCCGTTTATATCTACACCTATACAGGATTTGGTTTCTCTCCCTGAACCTTTTCCTACAATTCCAGTTTACTTACCTTCCGAGCCTAATTGGTGCATGGAATATGGTCCTCAACCAGCAACCCCACCATCATCCTCTCTTGAATATTAGTCCCATTTACCAGTTGCACTCTATAAAGATAAACTCTTCTGCACCATTACACATCTATTTTCTATAACATGTTGTTTATCTTTCCTTTATCGAAAGGCTTCTACTTTTGCCAATTTTTTTGACACCACATCTATTCCCAAGTGTCTTGAAGATGTGTTGAAACACCCTTGGAGGAAATCTACCATGCAGAAAGAGATGCAAGGTCTACATGCTAATTATAAATGGGATTTGGTTGATCCTCTATTTGGAAAGAATATTGTTGTTTGTCATTGGGTTTTCACTATCAAACATAACATGGATGGATCTATTGACAGAATAAAGGCCTTCCTAGTTGCAAAAGGGTTTACTCAAATATTTGACATGGATTATTTTGAGACATTCTTTCCTGTTATGAGGATTTCTTCAGTCCAAATTCTTATTTCTCTAGCAGCACATTTTGACTGGCCACTCTTTCAATTAGACATCAAGAATGTCTTCCTACATGGAGATCTTCTAGAAGAGGTCTATATGTAACAACATCATGGTTATGTTACTAAGGGGGAGTCTTATCATAAAGTTTGTCTCTTTAGAAGATCCTAATATGGTCTCAAGCAATCTCCCAGGGCCTGGTTCAACAAACTTAGCATAATACATAAAAAAATTGGGTTTCTAAAGATCAACCATCGATCATTCACTATTCTCATCAAGTCCCTATGTGGACATATTCTGCTTGTTGTTTTGGTTGATGAAATTGTTATTATAGGCAGTGACACCATTGGCATTAGCAAACTGAAATAGTCTCTACATGTCCATTTTCATAGAAAGGACTTGGAAAATTACCAGTATTTTCTTGGGATAGAAGTGCTTCGCTCATCGCCGGAGATCAATTTTATCCCAATTTTGCTATGTGTTGGATTTACTCCATGAGATTGGGATGAAAATACTAAGCCTGTTTTCACCCCTATGGATTACCATATGATGGATCCACTTGAGGGGGATCTATTTCCTGATCTAGAAAAATATCATAGAGTAGTTGGAGAATTAATCTACCTCACAGTTACACAGCCTAAATAACCAATGATGTGGGGGTTGTTTGTCAGCACATGAGTGCACCCCTCCAACAACATTGGTGCAACATTCAACGTATCCTTTGTTATCTCAAGAGTGCTCCAAGAAGAGGACTATTCTACAAACGACCTCAAGAGAAGACTATCACAATTTATGCATATGTTGATCCAAATTGCGCAGGAGATGCCGCAGGCCGTCGGTCCACCTCTAGATTTTGTGTCATGATTAGGGATCACCCAGTGTGCTGGAGAAGCAAAAAGCAATTTGTAATTTCTCTCTCTAGTATCGTACACTACAAGAAAAAGGTTAATTAACTACATATAATTTAGTTACATTTGCTTTACATGTAGCTATAAATGGCCTTTGTTTACATTTTATATAGATTGTAACCATTTACCTTTCACTACGGAATTGGTTCGGGAGAGCTCTGGCATCCTGAGCGACGTGGGTAGGGCTTCTTCGCGTGTGGCGGCGGGCTTGGGGGAGGGGGCTCTGGCCGCTTGTGGGCGCCGCCTCGCTCCCCCCATGCCTCTCCTCGCCTGGCGGCACATAGGATTTGGCTACAGAAGTTGGGCATGGCTCTTGGCTGATCCCCTTGACTCCAACGTTGGGGCTTCAGGTCCTTCCAGCCCTATTTTTTCCGTAGTGCTGGTGAGACGCTATTGGGGGCCAAGCGGTGTTTTGGTTTACCCCAAGCGTGGGCGGTTTGTCTATCTTCTTCATGCTACAAAGTTCTACGGCATCGGGCTCCTCCTTTCTATCTTCTTTTTCCTTGTCGTGCTTTAGTTTAGTTGAATGTTGTTGGTCGGTGGCTGTACTCAGCCTAGTTTCTCGCCGTCTAATTGGTGTTTGTTACTCGTCGTTTCATCAGCGTTTTGTGTCTCTCCTTCGTGAGAGTGTCGTTGCTTCTAGTCTCGGCTTGAGCTCGGATTTTGATTCAGATTAGATATGTTGCTTTACTGTATGTCTCCGCGTGTAGAGGTGAACACCCGTTGGATCACAGGTCTTAGAATGCCCTTTGTCTACAGATCTATACTCGTGTTGAAGGAATCTCTTAAGAAAAGCTGGTTATATCGGCATCGAAGAAAAGAGATCAATGCAGAAATGTCTTATTCGCATTTCAATATGAGTTTTTGTAAGATTATGGGTGTGTCCATGATATTTGTATGTTGTGATGGTTGTTCTCCCTCTTTATGTAGATGTTGTATGGCTAAGTGATGTATTTAATATGTTTTGCTCTCAAATATATATATATATATATATATATATATATATATATATATAGATTGTAACAAAAAAATATAGCCTTGGTCTGGGTTCCCATTTTACATTTAAATTTTGTCATCCCGCGAACCACACACCCAATTTCCCTCGCATTTCTGATTTGCACACTTCCTACTTTCCTCGTTACCCCCACCCAAATTCGTGGCTTCATTTCTCCGCCACAAGCTACGCACTAAGAGAAGAAGCACGTCTCCATTCTCCACACATAGAAACTAGCCATTCATCCTTCACTTCGCTTGTATCGCCCTATTCTCTTACCTCCTATGCAAGCACAATTTCTTTGCCTGTAAAACACCTTATCCATCCAACCCTCCATCACTTCAGTTTCCCCTTTTAGTTGTGGCGGCAGCTATAGGATTTGCTTCCATAACAGAGAGGACAACTATCCACGACGATCTGGGCAAGGAAGAAATCGGCGAGAAGTTTTATCTGTGGCAGCTGTGACAGGGCGTAAGTAGGTCTTAGCGTTGTGTCTCTATTTCTCTTCTAGGCCTTCCGTCCTAGATTGAGGATTGCTGCTCCATCATTTATAGAAAAGTCTCCGCTGCATCTTTATTTCTTCATTAACTAGGCCGGTCTTTTATTACTCTTCTGCCTTTCCTTTCATGGTATCGGTATCTTGCTAATGCTATTTGAATGTCAGGGAAATATTCTCTATACTGTAGAGTAGTACCATCTAAAAAACCAATTACGGATGATTATATGTTAGTTATATTCTCTCCCCCGTCCGAACCCTAGCGCTCTGGCGACTAGCGAACGACGGTGGGAGTTCTTCCTCTTCCCCCGTGGAAAACCTACGTCTCCCTAGTGGTTACCCTCCCTCTTGCAGGTTCAAGGCGGTTTTTGTGCAGGTTATCGTCTCCGCAGACTCGGTTCCTCTGAGATGGCAGAAGACTTGGCTAATCGGTGTGCACATCTGGGATTGGAGGACGACGATGGCGATGACATTGTTGATCTTGGGTCGGAATTACAGGAGGGCGAGGAGAGTCACGTCGGCCTGGCTCTGGCCGCACGCCTCCTCACGGACAGACCTTTCAATTTTTGGGCGATGAAACGGACGTTGACACAGGCGTGGGCGCTATCGCAAAAGGTGTTGTTCAAGCAAGAGGATTTGGTGGTCTTCATTATACATTTTCTACATTGGAAGGATAAGAAGAAGGTTCTTGAAGGTGGCCCGTGGAATTTTGAGAACAGGCTTCTTCTCATGAAGGAGATCGAGGACGGCGACAGGCCGGAGACAATGCTGATTAAAGAATGCGCCTTTTGGATCAGGCTCTACGGTCTTCCTTTGTGCCATAGATCGGAAGGCGCCATACGGATGATAGCAGGCAAGATTGGAACAGTGATGGCAGTAGACAGAGATGAACTGGGCTGGGAAGTGGCACCGCGAATCCGAGTAGGACTGGATGTTACCAAGCCGTTGAAAAGGGTGCAAAGGATCAAAGATAAAAAGGGCAATGTTATCCCGCTGGAGATTAAGTATGAAAGGCTACCTAGTTTTTGCTTCCTATGCGGTCTGCTAGGTCACGTGGACAAGGACTGCACGATTGAGGCGGAGGGGGAAGAAACGGTGCGGAACTGGGGGGGCCTGGCTTAAGGCCTCGCCGAGGAAACAAAGGCTAACAGTGGCGGAGGAGATCTTCGGGGAAGGCACGACGAAGAAAGCTATTACGTTCATTACTAAACCGGCGATCACGGTGCCTTTGCACCTGCCACGAAGGGATGGCGGCGGTGGGAGTGTGAGGGAAGGGAGTAGCGACACGTCAAGGCGCGGCGAGGAGAACCCTAGGAGGAAGGGGGGAACGAGCGACTTGACGCAGCTTCTCTGCATGGCAATGTAAGGGAGGCGCCGAGAACTGAGGGTGTGTGCAGTAACCCTAGGCGGGAGGTCAACGAAGCACGTGTGGAGTTGCCGCTGGAGAAGTCAGCAATCGCAGATACGTCGGGGACACACCAGTCCATGTTGAACGTCAATAATGCTCCAGTGGCGGAGGGCGTGGAGATCACCGGTGTATCCCCAATTATACAGAAAGCAAGGAGGGACAGTAGCTGCTCGCTGGGGTCGCAGGGGGGCACGGGGGGTGTTGTGGTTATTACAGACAAGGAAGTGCTGACGGTGCTACCCGGGGTGTTTGATCGGCAGCCGCAGGGCCACACAACGGAGGAGGAGGCATACTTAACTCAGCAGGGACCTCACGAGCAACCTGAGAGAGGTATCAACTTTGACGGTGGATGGGTGGAGACTCGGAAGGTCACGAGGAGCCAAAAGAAGAAAATTTCTCCTCATCGTGTGGAGGACAGGGCAACTACTGAGAAGAAGAAGGAATACAAGCTACGGAAGCCATATCTCGTCAGAAGGAGAAGACTAGTGTAGGAGGATGAACCCTACATTGATGTTGATCTGAGGAACAACATTGGGAAGAGAATCAGGCCCGAGGACCCTATGATCGTGGATGAAACTGGGTGCAATATACAAGGTGAAGTAACAAAGAAACAGGCTATGGGTGAGGAGACGGCACCATCGGGATGGCTCACATCTCAAGTAGCGGGCTCTGGTGTTGACCGGGCTCGCGAACAGCAATGAAGATATTAGCTTGGAACTGCCAGGGGATGGGTAAACCTGGCAGTTCAGACGCCCTCCGGAGCTGGTGCTGGAGGGAACGCCCGTCCTTGGTCTTCATCTCGGAGTCCAAGATTAGTGACTCGCAGCTAGAAAAAGTTCGTCGAACGTGTGGCTTCACGGAGGGGGTATGTATCCCTAGTGTGGGGCGAGCGGGTGGTCTGGGGATGTGGTGGAAGGATATTGACGTGACTTTGACATCTTTCTCACAAAGGCACGTGGACCTGACAGTTAAAGATGTGGTGAATAACTCTACCTGGAGAGCTATTGGCATATATGGGTGGTCCGAGCAAGTAAACAAGCACAAGACCTGGGATTCGATGAGGGAATTGAAAGCACAGAGCACTCTTCCGGCTATTTTCTTTGGCGATTTTAATGAAATTACATAGAACGAAGAGAAGCTTGGGGGTCCACCTAGAGCTGAGAGGTGGCTCCAGGATTTCCGGGATGCCATTGATGACTATGATCTCCTTGATCTTGGGTTTTCGGGCAGCCTCTTCACCTGGGAAAGGGGTCTTACTATGGAGACGCTAGTTCGAGAAAGACTTGACAGGGCACTGGCTACGTTTGAGTGGAGACAGATGTTCAGTTATTGCAAAATTCTACATCTATCGAGATATAAATCTTACCATTCACCGATCATCATCTCCTTTGACAAACGATGTGAACAGGACAAGAAGAAGGAAAGATTTTTCCATTTTGAGCCGTTTTGGCTGTAGGACCCGGAATGTGGGCAGATTGTAGAAGAGTCATGGGTACAAGGGATGGGGGCTGGCATTCAAGCAAATATTGCAGGGTGTGGGTTGAAACTTGAAGAATGGGCGGAGAAAAAATTCGGACACATGAAGAAAATGATAAAAGAGACAGAAGATGCACTGAAAAAAGAACAAGCAAGGGCCCCTGATAATGCAGTCCTGGATAGATGTGAAGAGCTCTCAAAGAAATTAGAATACTGGCATAGACTAAAGGATGACTACTGGTGTGCTCGTGCTCGAGTAAATGAATTGAAGGGTGGGGACAAGAATACCAAATACTTCCATCTTAAGGCGTCGCAGCGGAAGAGGAGGAATCATATAGAGGGTCTCAAAGATGATGAGGGGAAGTGGTGCACCGAGGAGAAAGATATTACTGCGGTCATCCTTAATTTCTTTGAAAAGCTCTTTAAAACCAGCAACCCTTCGGGTTTTGAGGAGGCTACCATTGGCATCACTAGATAGGTTTCTGATGAGATGAATGTTATGCTTGAGAAAGATATTATTGATAAAGAAATCCTTGCTGCATTAAAGCAAATACATCCGAACAAAGCCCCGGGTCCTGATGGGATGAAAGCGATGTTCTTTCAAAAATTCTGGAATATTGTTGGTGAGGATGTTTCAAATTATATTAAAGGGTGGTGGAAAGGTGAAGTGTCTATTGATGAGGTGAACTCGACTCTTGTTGTGCTTATTCCAAAGGTGGAACATCCGAAGGGTATGGCTGAATATCGACCGATAAGTTTGTGCAATGCGGTGTACAAAATCGTCACAAAGGTCATGGCAAACAGGCTGAAGCCTATGATGGACAGGATTGTCTCACAAAATCAGAGTGCTTTTATTCCCCGCAGATTGATTACAGATAATGCCCTCATCACTTATGAGCTTTTTCACAAAATGAAGCAAGGAGCCAATAGGAAGAAGGGAAGTATGGCGATCAAACTGGATATGTCGAAAGCATATGATAGGGTCGAATGGAGCTTTTTCGATCACATTATGCTCAAGATGGGTTTCTCTTCCTTGTGGCATCGTCGTGTTCTGGATTGTGTTTCCTCGGTTAGTCACTCCTTTTCCATCAATGGGGACCGATCTACGGAGATGAAGCCTTCCCGCGGCCTGCGAAAGGGTGACCCACTCTCCCCCTATCTCTTTATCTTATGTGTTGAAGCTTTTTCTACAGCTATTATTCATGCCTCTGACAGCAAGAGCGTGCACGGGCTTAGTGTGTGCCGCCTTGCTCCACATATTTCACACTTGTTCTTTGCAGATGACAGTATCCTCTTCACTAGAGCAACTCAGAGTGAATGCTTGACCATAGCTAATATTATTAGCCAATATGAACAAGCATCGGGCCAGAAAATCAACTATGACAAGACTGAGGTTGTTTTTAGTAAAGGGGTTACTACGGAGGTTCGTCAAAGTCTGCAGGAAATCCTCAACGTGAGAGAAGTGGACAAGCATGCGAAGTACTTGGGTCTCCCTACTGCTATTGGAAGATCTAAGCGTCTAGTTTTCAGCTTTATTAAGGAGCGAGTATGGAAGAAGTTGCAGGGATGGAAGGAAAAATTCTTGTCTAAGCCGGGGAAAGAGGTTCTCATTAAATCCATCGCATAGGCCATTCCTTCATATATTATGAGTGTGTTCCAGCTTCCTTCGACGCTTATTCAAGAGATCCACAGTTGTGTAGCCAATTTTTGGTGGGGAGCAAAAGGTAATGAGAGGAAGATAGCTTGGCAATGTTGGGAACGGCTATGCAAACCAAAAAAAGCAGGCGATATGGGATTTAGAGACCTACATAGTTTCAATCAAGCTCTTCTTGCAAAACAAGTATGGAGGTTACTTGTAAAACCAACTTCTCTAGTATCACAGGTTCTCAAAGCAAGATACTATCCACATTCATCCATTTCGGAAGCGCATAGAGGATACAGCCCGAGTTACACATGGAGAAGTCTGTGGGGAGCGAAGGCACTGGTACGTGAAGGGGTGAACTGGAGGGTGGGTGACGGAGGATTAGTTGACCTATGGAACAACAGATGGGTGATAAACCTACAAGGCACGTTGGGTGATCTCTGTCTGGATGTTCAGGTGGTGTACCCGTCACTACGGGTCAGCGATCTACTCGATCGGGACAGCTGCGTTTGGAAGGAGGAGGAGATACAGACTATTTTTCCGCGTGCTGCCGCAGATGCTATTGTTTCCACACCGCTCAGCTCAAGGAGACCACCCGACATGCCCTTCTGGTGGCCGAGGCCGAGGGGAGATTTCACGACTCGCTCAGCCTACTGGTTGGGTCATCTAGGCAGGGAGGAGTATCTACGCAGCCGTAGGGAGCAGAACGATCCGATATGGAGATGGATATGGAGGACACAGTGGCCTCCACGCCTCGCGCATTTCCTATGGCAGGTTTGTACGGGCAGTATGGCCACGATGGGAAGGCTCTATGATCGTCACTGCAATGTGGATTTTCTTTGTCCGATATGTCACACAGAGAAAGAGACCATTGATCATCTTTTGTTTGAGTGTCCGGAGGTGAGGCAGCTGTGGAGTAACCACCCTTTGAAAGATAAGATCCTACAGTCGGGCAACCGCCAGTTAACTGACCGGCTTCAGTTCCTTGCGGATAACCTTTCCGGGGAGGAGCTCGAGATGGCAGCAGGTGTGTGGTGGGGGTTGTGGCACTGGAGGAACAAGCGGGTCTTCGACCAGGAGATTACGGAGAAAAGGGTCATCATCAGCAGGTACACGGGCATTATCGGCGAGTACAAAGACACCATGGCGGCACAAGCTACCGGAGCGGCAGCACGTGAGCAGCTGCAGCTGCAGCGCTGGGGTAGACCGCCCCGGGGGAGATTGAAGCTGAATACCGATGTTGCTACGGGTCCTCGTGGCGCTATTGGGCTTGGAGGTGTGCTGCGTGACCACTCGGGGAGGGTGGTCAAAGCTTTCAGCCAGCGGCGGGATGCCATGGTGGCGGTGGAGATGGGAGAAGCTCTCGCTCTTCTTTTCTGCTTGCGGCACGTAGCGGCGATGGGTTGCATGGACCTGATATGTGAGACAGATTCTCAAGTTCTACACCTGGATCTCATTGGACCGACGCAACACATGGATCATTTGGGTCTTATTGTAGATGATATTCATAGTTTAGCTTTGTCTTTTGCTTCTATTTCCTTTGTTTTTGCTCCCAGGAGCTGTAATAAAGTTGCTCACGCTATGGCCAAAAGGGCCCTGGTTGATGACAACGTCTATGAACAGTCTGGAGAAATGGTACCTTCTTCCATTTCTCTGCTGGTTTTGTATGATTCTGGTGATTAGTTGAATACAGGACCAGTCCCAAACTTCAAAAAAAAAAATCTAAAAAACCAATTCATATATTCCGTATCAGTGAAAATTTGTTAGAATCTTATCAATGTAGACTAGGACAACATTTGATTTGTCAATCGATGGGTGTTGCCTAAAGTTGCATTTTTATGGGAGGGTAGATGAAAATTTACATGTATGTAGTTTAGTCATAAAAGATGAGCTATTGCGTAAGGGGTTAGTATATGAGTTAACCTCAAACCGGTAAATGGTAACATCACATTCTTTTTTTTACTCATTATCTTGCATACAATAAACTTCACATATATGATGGAAACATGATGTTAATACTTGTTAGGTTTATGCACCACAGACATAGTGTCCTTTATGGCATATTCTACAATATTGCTTTATTTTTATGTTTTTTTCTTTACCTTGAAAGGATTCACATCTAAGTAGACTAAATTAATAATTTCCTTGACTACTTCTTGTTTAAGAATCAGGCAACTTTTTATATGATTTGATTCTATGCCATGGTGATATGCGTGATTCATTAGGAATAGATGCCAACCGACACTGTTATGTTTGGACCAGGACGCTTTGCATCTTCAAAACATTTGATCTTTGGCCCCTCTAACTTCAACTCAAGCAAGTGGAATCTTTATCATATCAACAACATTTTTAGCATCTATGCAAGTATTACTACCACAAAAATCCGGAATACTAGAGTATTTATCAATCTGGAGCATCACCCTGTCACTGCTTTGACATTTAGGCTGTGTTTGTTACATGGTGAATCATGGTGATAGGGAATGATGGTGAAACAAAAATGTTGTTTGTTTGCCATGGTGATAGGGAATCATGGTAAATCCATGGTGAATTCGTGGTGAATTTTGATCTATTTTTGTCTCCATGAAAAAGCATGGTGAATCGTGGTGAATCATGATGAAAGAAGTTTTCTTTCAAGACTCCACTACGTATTTAGAAAAATGTGCAAAAAAAGTTCTAATACATATGATTCTTACTTTTGTAGAGTGTTTTTTATTAAAAAAAAATCTCCTCTAACAAACAACAATTTGTAAGTTTTTCACCATCATCATTCCTATCACCATGCACATGTTACCAAACAACACATTTTAATAAATTCTCTATCACCATCACTGTCTCTATCGTCATCACCGTTGCCATCACCATCACCATCAATTTTATCACCACGTACCAAACACAGTGTAAGCACTTCCTATTTGTTACACTCATGCTCACCTTTTATTTAAAATGTACAAGCTCACAATTGATGGTTCCTCAGAACTTACTTGTAGTAGGTTCTTAAATTAATATGATATCATGAGAACATCATGTTCTGTGTGGTACAACCGTATAAGTAGACATGAAGAAAATGTATAGTCATATTTCATGGCGTCCCTTCCATAGGAGTTCTGAATTCTGCGTCTCTCTGTAATCTCATGTGAGCTGCTATTTTTTTTAACAGTGTATGCACATGTTTTGAAGAGTGTTTGCACATGTTTGTTTTTTTAAAAGCAAACTCAAGCCTACACAATCCATCCACGGTTACACAAAAGACTTTCTTACACCTCCTGAGTCCTCTCCATCCACACTATAAGTAAAATTTAATAACAAGATGATATTAAAATGTCATAATAGGTAGGTCATGACCAATGTAATATACTTGCTCAGTTGGTAGAAATTTTTTGTATACAAGGCTAGTGGTTTAACTATATTCCCCAGCAACAATAATACTTGTTTCCATCTGATGCTAATGGTCAATGAAGAATGTTGGGCATAGTGCCAATGCAGTGCTTCATTTAAATATAAAGATATCTAATCTGAAGCAGAGTGGCAGATTGATGAATTTTTCAATATTAAGAAAATTACATGATTGGAGCTACCTTATTGTGTATCACATTAACCATTATGTCATGTGGTGGGTCAGATGACCCCCAATATATGGGCTAACTACCTGGTAGATATGTACCTGGAATTTATTATCAAAATAGGATTCCTACTCTTTGATACCCTCCACCTTTCAATCCTAGTACTTCGCAATGTTTTATTAGTATTCAAATGCCTTTTTTTTACATGGCTCATCAATGAGAAGGTGTTCACTCCCTGCCTTTTTGTGAAAAGTGTGTACTGCATATGTAAGATTATGTCAAACTATGTAGTAACCAAAATCATTGTCCATGTTAGTGGTTAATTTTCCTATTTTAATGGACCCATGGTATTGATGAAATCTTTTTAAGTTGTTATTTTGGTGAGAGCTCCTATTGTTTGGTTCCTAGGCAGTTGGATGGTCCACTCGATACAAATTCTTATGATCACGACGTTGTGTTTTGATGGATGCCATATTTGGCTTGGGCTATTTTTTGATGCTTTATTTATTTCAAGCATAATGTTTCCTAGATTATTTTTGTCAGTTTTATATCTGATGATCTATCCTAGACCTTCTTGAAGTTCTTCCAATGCGAATCTTGATCTTGGCTAGAAGTTGTAGGTTGATTGTTGATGTTATGATTAACAGAGTCCTTTGAAGCTAAAGGTGTTCTTTCAACTTTGGAAGAGTTGATGGTCGTATTTTGATCTTTCTATTGTCCTCTACAAATTAGATAATTAGGTTGGCTTGGTTTCTACTCTTTAACTTGTTTTTGCAAACCCTTCTACAAATTATGTGTACAGCTAGAGCTGAAACCAACAAATGACTACTAGACTTTATTTTTTGACAGTTGGATTTATGTAGGAGTCTCATAATATTTTCCATATATTTGGGTTATTATCTAAAGCATTGAACAATGATTATTTTGATGTTGTAGTCATGGTGTTGCTAAAATGGTGGAAACTCTATAGGAGCTCTTCTTTTTGAAATCTTTATATTTTATTCTCAATTTGCTTTTGAAATCCTCATTTTCATATAATTGGAGTTTTCTCATCTATTAAAAAGGAATTTCTATAAGTTCAAGGATTATTTAAGGGCGATAGAAGATGACCCCTACTATGCTATCGACATGTAACACCCATCCTCTGAAGGATTTAAAAGATCCATGCTATTATAGTACTTGTGTGGTTAAGGAACTGAGAGATCATGCTTATTGTATTTACAACAATATTGGCATCATCAATACCATTTTTAATTACACTAGCAGGAGGAGCCTAATCACTTAGTTGTAACCTTTTTATGTTTATGGTATTTGAAGTCAGTAGTAGCCCAGTTCCCATGAGCTATCCAATGCGGAGGAGGGCTTTTCTATGTAATCTATGATTTCGACGCAATCAATCTTCCAAGCAATTGGAGAAATTTTTTACCAGCTTAATACCGCTACATTTAGTAAGAGCCCAACTTGTGAAGGATACCAACAAAGGAAGTTGTCTATAGTAAGATCCCAACACCTATAAGTGCTTCAAATTGTAGCAGCATGAGGGCTGCCAAAAAGAACATGTGTAATGGATTCCATATTAGTTTACAAACATTGTAACTTATTCAATGGTGAGCTGAAATCATTGCATCCATTTTTTACAAGTTTTATTCAATGGTGAGCATAAACCAATGTTGTATGCTATGATTTTGATATTTCTGATTTGCCAAAATAAATCTTAATATAAGGATCTATGTTTCCTATTTAATACTAAGATATATATAGCATGTCTTTCTATGTTATAGTGAATTTGGTGCTCGATTGATCTTGGGTTGGGATTTCACTTTAGATGTTTTTAATGAAGATGTGGAGTCAGTATGAGGATTTTAAAACAAGGTAAGAAACTTATATCATATTAATATAGTCTCCTACAAGAATGTTTATGTTGATTTTAGATTGTAAACAATGCTTCATGCCTTTTTCTTTATTTCTTGTTGGCATTTGATAGCTAAAATTGCATGACCTTTTAGGAATTTGCTCATGATAACAGTGTAGAAAATTGACTTGTGAGGTTTTTACTTTGGCACAATCAGAATTGGGTCGTCTAGTTTTTCAAGTGTGTTTGAAAAGAGGACCCCTTTGTGTAAATATTTTGTTCTAGCCACACTTGTCTTCATCTCTACAAAATATCATTGACCCTATGCTAGTGAACAATTCTAGCTTCCTTCTTATACCCTATAGGTAGTGTAACATCCCTGACCTGGGTTATGTGTTAACCCTAGATGATTTGCCTAATGAGGTGGAGTAGATGCTTAATCTTATCTTGTGAAAAGTAATTAGGACTCAAGAGGAACTTATATTCCATTTTGGTCCTTTTTGAATAATGTTGAAATAATGTTTTACTTGTGTTGGACTAAAGTGCAAATTACCCAAGTTGAGGGGTTAAATTGCAAATTTTGTATGATGATATGTTCCTCATGATTTGAAGCATCATGATGATGAATATGATGCAGAGGTATGGCTTGTGGTAGCCTGAGTACCAACAAAGAGCTGATAGAGCAATGTTTGTGCATTAAAACCTAGTTTTGGTATAATGTGCAATTTACCCAAAACCCAGGGTTCAATATGCAAATTACCACTTCAATAAAGTCCCTAATATTTCTTGGCATCATGTTGAGGCAAGAAAATGAGGGGGGAGCCTCATTTCTGTTGGGTTTTAGTGGAGGCAGAGAAGGCAGCGGAAACAAAACATTTCTCCCCCAAACCCGGAACAAGGAAATGCGTCAACGTCTATATAATAGGAAAGGATGGTTTGTGGAATCATACCTTGTCTCGAGGCTTGCTCGGAAACAATACCTCGCACCTTGCGTGGTCTTCACCTCCGGTCTTGGACGGTGTCTTTGCAGCTCCTGGTCGCACCGGGACTTAAGACTCCTCTCACCG
Source organism: Alisma plantago-aquatica (assembly GCA_963693085.1). Lineage (NCBI taxonomy): Eukaryota > Viridiplantae > Streptophyta > Magnoliopsida > Alismatales > Alismataceae > Alisma > Alisma plantago-aquatica. The sequence goes on along the minus strand of OY856412.1, from coordinate 1,132,355,513 downwards.
GGACTGTCGGGATTGACAGTTGTCCTCCTGAGCGGAAGAAACCTCCCGCCTCTGAAGTAGTCCACACGGACCACCTAGAACTCCAAATCTCCTTATCCCACAAGGAATTGGAAGGAGTCGCACCCTCCTGTCAGTGTACTAGTCACTAACATGCTCTCCTTCCGCCAGTTGCAACTGCAGTTGTCTTTCCCTTGCTGTGGCTCCCTTTACGGGTAGCACTTGCTCGGGCTCTCTCTCGGTTACCAAAACCAGAGAGAACGACAACTTTGCAGAGCAACTGGTTGCACTGAGTTGTACTTTGAGAATCCCCCAATACCCCTATATATAGGAGGGTCATTGGACAAGGTTCTCCGTCCCGAGAAATGCGGGACTAAAAGCAGGAGTAGAAGGGTTTGAGATTTTTCCACAAAAGCAACCAACTCACAACCTGAACCGATCGTTTCACAAGTGAAATGGTCGGTTGGGGACCTAAACCGGTCGGTTGGGACACCTCAATCGGTCGGTTCACTTCTGAACCGGTCAGTTGGTGGTCCTGGTCGGTTCCCGATTGACTTTCCTTCTTTTGTTTCTAATTGGTATCGAATACCAATCCTTGTTCCAATCAAATTGGGCAAGTGAAACGCAAGGAAAATTCTCACCAATCCTGCTTTCCCAACTTGCTCGGTTGCACCAGTTCAATCGATCGTTTCAACATTTGAAGCAATCATTTCACCCAAACCATGAGCCGATCGACTCAACACTTGAGCTGACCAGTTTACCAAGCTCAGCCGATCGGTTCATCACATGAGCTGATCGGTTGGGAGTGCAGATTGTGCAGAATCAGTCAATTGCGATTTCAATCAATCCGATACTCTAATCAATCTTTCCAACACCTTGAACACTATGATTTTGAGCTATCAATAAATTGAGTGTTAGATTGAACTACTAAACTCCTTTAGTAATCAATCTAAACATTGTTTGTGGACAAAACTCCTCTTCCAGGTTAAATCCTATGTGTGTGACCCTGCAGGTCCATTTCACATTGGAAGTGAAAGTCCATAACACTTATGACTTCACAAGCAAAGAGCGATGCCTAGTCACACATCAGTGCTACCCAAGTGAAAGTAGAAAGTTGGAGAACAACTTTAAATCCTACAATCCGTGAATGGTGTTACAACGAATGTATAATTCCTTTGTCACTGATATCCCGAATGAACTCGAGGCATGGAACAGTCATCCTGTCAACGTTCATTCACTTTCTTGATCTCAGAGTAGATTGAACGAGATATGTATGACATCAATATCACATACTGATTCACACATGCATGCGCACACCTATCTCAATCCTACTCATCAAGTGGCCTTGGATATCAAACTCCCTCAGGAGGGACAAATCCCATATCTATCACTCACCCCTCAAAAGCCCCATGTGTCAAAGCCACCCAATCATCACCTTTATAACAACCCATGTTTCAGGACTGCGTTTGATGATGTCAAAGTGTACCCAACGACATATGTTGAGTGTAGTGATTTCAGGTCAAAGAATTACATTCACCACCATCACTATGAGTACTAACTGTGACTACCATGTCATGGTTCCATGTGTCAAACTCACGGTGGGTCTGTCCAGTACACTTGTTCTCTAACAAATACCTATCAATTTGGTTTGATATCTCTATATCATGACTAATGAGATTCTATCATCAACCAACACCACAATCTAGTCTTGTGTGTCATTTTTGTCTATCTACCTTCCACAATGACATCCGACTAGGGAAATAACAAGAGTGTGCAAACTCTTAGCATCCGTATGATCTCATCGTTCATGTCCTCAACTTGAAAGCATACGTCATTGAGTATTGTCATTCTCTAGACATTCAATCTGTTCTATCACTATCTCATATGACTGAACCAGAAAGAATTGGAAGCTTGTCTTTGATGTTTATCAAATCAATCTTAATGTATCCCACCAATCATCCCATGATTGGCTCTCAGGGCATACATAGCAACAGACTCCCACTTGCACTGTGAGCCAATCACCTTGAATCATTTTCATAGTGATCTTCAAGCATGTCCCACATGTTACTGTGCTCTAGTGCCAACATAGTGAGTAATGGAAACACCTTGCCAAAGTCAGTATAAATTGCATGTCTCACATCTCTTCGTTGTACGTCACACGTATGAGATAGAGGTGTTGTAATATGTGATCTAGTATTCCTTTGCTAACCTTTAGCCACATTGCATGATCAAGGATTCCATACTTGTCATCAATGAGCAGAATATCTATAAGTTCATCTCATGAACTTCCAGATCCATATAGTATCCATTGATGTTCTCTAACACGTAGATACTCATCATTTCCTTTTAAATGGTTTTATTGGAATACTTCCAATTATCAACAAACTTTCACATTTATATATTTTGTGATTAATTTTCTGTCCTTTCGGAAGTTCACATCAATGTAACTCTTTACATCGAACTCTTCCTTATCTCCATAGAACTAGTACTTCCCAAGTACTTATCAAGTTCTCATGGTGTTCCAGTAACCCTTACTGGAAGTGGAGAGACATCCACTCGTCATGTCTCACATACGAGTTACCAGGATGAGCACATCATATTGTCATGTCCTACATACAAGATGATGAATGCATTTTATTCTTGCCATGTCCATACATGCAAGATAATGGGATGATTACATACATGATAGATCCATATCTATTCATAGTGTTCCCATTCTTCATAATAATTGGACACTTGGCCTTGGGATACTAACTCCATGTAACATGGACAAGTTTTCTCCCACTGAATCTGTGCATACTGAACCCTTCAGTACAGATTACCAATGTATGTTTTCTCCTTACAGGTCAAGAGGTTTTCGAGAACTATCTCTATTCCTATCACATAGGAAACATCTCTATCTTCCTTAAAGATAATTTCCACTTTTGGATTTCCATTCTAGAACATTTCCATTTCACATCAACATGTGGAATGTGAACATGCTCCCACTAAATCACAGATCCCTTCTTTATCTTTGACATATCAGTCAAACCCTTTGACCATATGTCAAAGTAAGGATCCAATTCTGAGTTGCTTGTACTCAATCAATCACATTGATTAGTCGATTGTAACTTATAGACTTCATTTGTATTAGTGGATTCATAAACCTTATAGGTTGTGTCATGTACACATCCTTGTTTTATTCCTCATAGGAATGCAGTTTTAGTATCCATATGCTTAAACGTCTTAGTCATTAAGTTGCAATCAACAAACATCATCCTTCTCAAAATGTTATCCATGTGTCTTAACACTTAAGACTCATTTGCACTTATGGATTTGATCCAATGAGTGCTACCATCAAGGTCATACCTTATGGTTCACATGGATGTCATTTAGGATGTAATGGTCATAAACCATAACTCAAAATTCAGTTCCTCATATTCATCTAGATAGTTGACTCATCACATGAACAACTCATCACATAGATAATTGAGGTGTATCTGTCAAGGATATAAGAACTCACAACTCCTTGTGATTCTTAATGTCCTTTATTAGTGAAGCGTATTATTTATTTAATAAGAATTCAGTTATTTGATAATCATTCTCTAACTCCTTAGAGTATGATTCCTTCTTGATTTAGAAATCACCATGCCTTAATCATGAGTTCACTATGGTACACTATCATGATCACTCATAAGGATCTCAAACACTTGGTCCAAGTATTTCATTCATTGATCTCATCAAAAATTAGCACTTTACCAAATTTGCACTTCACCTATGATAATCTTGAACACTTCAAGATATTCATATTGGTATTTCTCTAAACACCATTTGAAGTATTAGCATTTGTTCCAATAGGTATGTAAATACATCACATGTATTATACCGAATAGGATAATCATTCTCCCACTACTTTTAGTGAAGATTGATTAATCATGTCCAAGATATTCATGTCTCTTACTAGTTCTCTAACCAAAAGAGTCCAGATTTATCCATCACATGGAAACTAGAAATGAATTTCTCATGATTGATGCCAATTTGATTGTTTGAGTTATCTATAACTTTAGGTATCATTTTATCTTATGCATACCATGTATCACAAGATAAACAAGGCATTGCCACAAAGATCATATCTTTAAGATTGAAACATCAACTTTATTATTGCCATCATTGTCATACAATATGTAAAAATAAAGTGTTTCTATCTATTGGAAATATATGAAATAGCAGTTCTCAACTCTATTTCGTGCCCTTTAGGCTGAAATAAACTGAAAGATACTCCTATCTATGGTAGCAACACTTTCTCCAATGATGGGTACTTCTTTCTTGGTCTTTCACAAAGGCCATCACTTCTTTGCGGATCTTGCATATCATATATGATAGATCCATATCTTGGTATCATATACCTCAGATAAAGAAGCGGTTCATTTCATGATACCTTAGGTGGAGATCTCCATCCCCTCCTTCATCTTCTTTTGTTCTTCCAGATATAGAGGGCAATCCCTCATACACCCTTTCCCCATGTGCCTTGAGGCTGAAGACGGCTTGGATTGCTGGCTAGCATCAGAACACTTCTTTGCTTTGCCCTTGTCCTTGCCCTTAAGAATTACCTTTTCTTTGATCATATCAAAGATTATGGTTTGTCTTTCTTCATCTTTGCCTCTACTATCCTCAACATGTCCAAAAACTCTGTCAACGCTTGTCAAAGTTGTTCATGTTGTAGCTTATCATGAATTGTATGATTCTCGCAACATCTGCAGTATCATACCAATAGCCAACTCTTGGCTCAAAGGGAATCCTTCTTAGTCAGGTTTTCCACATACCCAATCATATTGAGTGCGTGAATACCTTACTGGATCTCCTTCTGTCATGACATACTAGGATAGTGTCCTTGAGACATCATATGTCTCATGTTGTCTCTGCAACTCATAGTTCAGAGAACACAACATCAAGTACTCCTCATCAATGTCATTCTCGGTATGCTTCCATAAGCATACTTTCAGCCATTGATGTGGTGGGATTGAGTTCATCTGGTTCTGGTATAACTAGGACTTAGAGTTTTCGCTCTTTGATTGAGAACATTTCTCATCATCCTAACCAGTCGTGGAATTATTCCCATTTAATTTGTTGGTCTCAAAGACCGATCGCAAATAAAATGATTTGTTCATTAACCATTTATTTTAACAAAAGGAAATATATGCAATTTTAGTCCAAAGCTCTTTTGACTTGTTTGATTGATTTGAAAAGTTTACGATAAAATTAGGCCTTTAATTAATTATCGCTCCCACTATTTTACTTCAAATTGATAGCCCTCACCATCAATATGGAAGATTGCAGTGGGAAAGATCCTGAAATCCTCTAAGTCATGGACCAGCTAGGGTTGTCACCCACAACTTAGATCTCTCAGGTAGGAAACTCTTGCCAATTGCATCATATGCAATTCTTGATAAGATGTCATATGCAACTCCTTGCCATGATCATCTCCATGCCTCAAGGTGCTAGATCCTATCTAGGTCACCTTGTTAAGTCCGACCCAAAGCAAACACGATGAATATGCACCCTACTAGGACAGACCCGCACATTCATCCTTCATGCTTCCACGAGATAGACGGTGCACCACGCTAGGGCATACCCACACTTGGTCGATCAAGCTTTTCACGTGTGTCGCATTTGGAAGGCATATAAAACTTAATATTTAATAAGGGATTTAGTTTTTATATACATATACATATCCAATCACCACAATACATAGTACATATCATATACATGATATATCCCACAGAAAACATGCAAAATGATAAAAGTGATGATTATGGCCATCCTAATGTGATTCCTCGAGCCAAGAGGAATCACGATCATCTAGGTCTACATCACATGCAACCTGTACAAGATGAAATATGTTCTTTGCCTTCAGAGTAGATCAACTCATCACATGATTGACTGCTCATCCCGGCCCGGTCGTCTACGTGCCACCAGCTGATCGGTTGGCTCCTCCAACCGATCAGTTCACCTGGTCGTCGTGCATCTCATCATGGCCGCCACTCGCTCGTCTCGCTCCTCGAACCGGTCATCAACCGATCGGTTCACTCCTTGAATCAATCGTCTGGAACGTCAACCGATCGGTTCACGCCTTGAACCGATCGTCTCAGCTATCGTCAGGATGTCTTCCATTCTTTGACATAATAGGAAATAAAATCTATCCTAATTTTACATTGCTTAAAAGGGAAACCCCGAGTTACATTTGGGGGAGCAAAGGTAGGAAAGAATCTCGAATTATTTTGAGTTACATCAGGAATAGGAGAAGGAAGATCAGTGCGCAGACCGAGATGCAAGCAACCACATACAACCATACATAGATAGGGTTTATTGGCCATAACCACGCTATACATCCACCACAAAACTCGTTTAAGGGCGACGCGTATCGAGTGCATTAATAATACATATCATATATGTAATTGGAATTTGTGGATTTAGGATTGGACATGCATAAAGCCAATTTTATTCGCATCGCATGCAATAAATAAATGTGACAAACCAAAATCGATCATATCGATATTCCTAAAATATAGAGTAGTTGATGTGGCTCTAATACCACTGTTGGGTTTTAGGGGAGGCAGAGAAGGAAGCGGAAACAAAAATTTTCTCCCCCAAACCCGAAACAAGGAAACACGTCAACGTCTATATAATAGGAAAGGATGGTTTGTGGAATCATACTTTGTCCCGAGACTTGCTCGGAGACAATACCTCGTGCCTTGCACGGTCTTCACCTCCGGTCTTGGACGGTGTCTGTGCAGCTCCTGGTCGCACTAGGACTGAATACTCCTCCTCTCACCGGGACTGTCGGGATTGACAGTTGTCCTCCTGAGCGGCAGAAACCTCCCGCCTCTGAAATAGTCCACACGGACCACCTAGAACTCCAATCTCCTTGTCCCACAAGGAATTGGAAGGAGTCGCACCCTCCTATCAGCGTACTAGTCACTGACACACTCTCCTACCTCCAGTTGCAACTGCAGTTGCCTTTCCCTTGTTGCGCCTCCCTTTGCGGGTAGCACTTGCTCGGGCTCTCTCTCGGTTACCAAAACCAGAGAGAATGACAACTTTGCAGAGAAACTGGTTGCACTCAATTGTACTTTGAGAAGCCCCCAATACCCCTATATATAGGAGGGTCATTGGATAGGGTTCTCCATCCCGGTCAATGCGGAACTAAAAGAAGGAATAGAAGGGTTCGAGATTTTTCCACAAAAGCAACCAACTCGCAACCTGAACTGATCATTTCACAAGTGAAACGGTCGGTTGGGGACCTGAACCGGTCGGTTGACACCTCAACTGATCGATTGGGACACCTCAACCGGTTGGTTCACTTCTGAACCGGTCGGTTGGTGGTCCTGGTCGGTTCCCGATTGACTTTCCTTCTTTTGTTTCTAATTGGTATCGAATGCCAATCCTTGTTCCAATCAAATTGGGCAAGTGAAACGCAAGGAAAATTCTCACCAATCCTACTTTCCCAACTTGCTCGGTTGCACCAGTTGAATCGATCATTTCAACATTTAAAGCAATCGTTTCACCCTGACCATGAGTCGATCGACTCAACACTTGAGTCGACCGGTTCACCAAGCTCATCCGATCGGTTCATCACATGAGCCGATCGGTTGGGAGTGCAAATTGTGCAGAATCAGTCAATTGCAATTTCAATCAATCTGATACTCTAATCAATCTTTCCAACACCTTGAACACTATGATTTTGAGCTATCAATTAATTGAGTGTTTAATTGAACTACTAAACTCCTTTAGTAATCAATCTAAACATTGTTTGTGGACAAAACTCCTCTTCCAGGTTAAATCCTATGTGTGTGACCATGTAGATCCATTTCACATTGGCAGTGAAAGTCCATAACACTTATGACTTCACAAGCAAAGAGCGGTGCCTAGTCACACATCATTGCTACCCAAGTGAAAGTAGAAAGTTGGAGAACAACTTTCAATCCTACAATCTATGAATGGTGTTACAGTGAATGTATAATTCCTTTGTCACTGATATCCCGAATGAATTCGAGGCATGGAACAATCATCCTGTCAATGTTCATTCACTTTCTAGATCTCAGAGTAGATTGAATGAGATATTTATGACATCAATATCACATACTGATTCACACATGCGTGCACACGCCTATCTCAATCCTACTCATCTAGTGGCCTTGGATATCAAACTCCCTCAGGAGGGACAAATACCATATCTATTACTCACCCCTCAAAAGCCCCATGTGTCAAAGCCACCCAATCATCACCTTTATAACAACCCATGTTTCAGGACTGCGTTTGATGATGTCAAAGTGTACCCAACGACATGTGTTGAGTGTAGTGATTTCAGGTCAAAAAATCACATTCACCACCATCACTGTGAGTATAGACTGTGACTACCATGTCATGGTTCCATGTGTCAAACTCACGGTGGGTCTGTCCGGTACACTTGTTCTCTAACAAGTACCTATGTGTTTGGTTTGATATCTCTATATCATGACTAATGAGATTCTGTCATCAACCAACACCACAATCTAGTCTTGTGTGTCATTGTTGTCTATTTACCTTCCACATTGACATCCGACTAGGGACATAAAAAGAATGTACAAACTCTTAGCATCCGTATGATCTCATCGTTCAGGTCCTCAACCTGAAAGCATACGTCATTGAGTATTGTCATTCTCTAGACATTCAATCTGTTCTATCACTATCTCATATGACTGAACCAGAAAGAATTGGAAGCTTGCCTTTGATGTTTATCAAATCAATCTTAATGTATCCTACCAATCATCCCATGATTGGCTCTCAGGGCATACATACCAACAATTTGTACCTCTTTGGAGGAGAGAGAATCTTGATATTAAAATAATCAAGATTTAAGCATAATTGGAACTTTACTTCAATTTAATGCAAAAATAAATATATTAATTGAAGTGCCCTTCAAGAAAAATTATGTTGGTTTAAAATCAAAAAATTTGTACGTCCTTGTTCCTTGAAAAGGCAATGGAAATATCTTAAGGAGGTGAAGAACCCACTCACCTTATTATAAGAAAAAGAAATATCCACTCACATATGGATATTATTATAAAATGATTTAAGGTGCTTAAATTGCTTTCCTTTAAATCATGGATAATTGAAGGGAATATGAGGCAAACAAGATATCCTCGGATCCAAGGAGTTGAGGGGGGAGAGGCGGCACTATTTTTGGGATTAAATAAATTTTTATAAGGCATTTTCTCTCTCATTGATTTTCTTATAAAAACACCTTTTACAAGCCAAACCAAAGGCTATTTCATTTCCACTTCTTTTCCCTTGCTTGGAAAACGAACAAGGAGCTTTGGAGGATCAAGAGGACGACCCACAACCTGTTGGTAAGCTTCTTGACCTCCTTTCACCTTGAATCCATGGTGAAAATCGAAAATCAATGTATGAATTCTTCATATCTCGATCCCCTCTTCAATTCTAACCATTCCCTTTCACTCAAAGCTTGAGGACAACCCTTGTAATAGTGAAAGGAGTGGCATACACCATTATTGACGTGATATTGAAGCTTTAGAGCCCAATTGGAGGTGGGTTTTATAACTTGAACCCTTAATTTTATTATTGCATTCAATTCCTTATCAATTGGTGATCCTTTCTTCATTTCCGAAATTTATTTTGGTTGAATGATGCAATCACCATGAAATCACAGCAAGTTTCATGGTTTTGGAGCTTGATGATTATGACATCATCATAAGCACACACCTCCCCAAACATCTATGGCAAATGGTTTCAATGGTTTGGTCCAAACGGTTTCACCAAACCGTTTGGAGATTTGGACTCCAAACCATTTAGAGGATTTGACCATTTGGATGGGTTGACCGATTGAGGTCTGAACCCTAGTATGTGTTGGATTATGATCCAATGGCTCCAATTGATTAATTCAGCATATGGACAATCCTTCAAATAGAAATCCTAATCGGCTAAGTGTAGATTTTGCAATTGATTAAGTTGATGTTTTGGGTTTATTGACCCAAACGGTTTCAAAACCATTTTGGAATCACCCAAACGGTCTCAAGACCGTTTGTAGGTCAACCAAGACCGTTATGAGGTCTAGGGTTGAGTATCGTTGGGTATTTGAAGACCCAAAGATACCAAATTGAAATGCAATCAATTGCTAATTTGATAATCAATCCAATGATCCAAACCCTAATTGGATGTTATGGATTTTAATGATGAGATGGGAAAATGGTCTCAAGACCATTTGGAGATCATACAAATGACCTCAAGACCATTTGGGGGTCATTCAAAACCGTTTGAGGTCAGGTCATATCATGTAATGGTGATAGTTCACTGATTCCAATTAGATTAGTTCCATAATGTTAACCATTGATGGATCCTCGATTTCAAAACCCTAAGTGATGGTTTCTTGATTATCAACCCTAGTTCAATTGGGTTTAAAACCCTAATTGAAGGTCTAATTGAATGGTGATTTAGTGGTTCAATTGAAGAATACATTATAGGTCCAATTGATAGTTGGTTCATGGATTGGAACCTTGAATCGATGAAGTGTTCAAAACCCTTTTTGGTCCATTTGGTTTTGAGAGGGTTTGGACCAAACGGTCTTAAGACCGTTTGAGTCCAAACGGTCTGAAGACCGTTTGAGACCAAATGGACTGAAACCATTTGGAGCCTCAAGTTCATTCGGTTTCAAGATGTGTTGTTTAAACGGTTTCAAGGACCAACTTTGCTAAATGGTTTCAAACCGTTTAAACTTAATTGGTCAAGACCGTTTGAGGCCTAAGTGACCAAGACCGTTTGAGGTCTAAGTGACGAAGAACTTTTGAGGTTCAAATTGGTTTAACCATTTGGACACCTAATATGATCAAAGGTCAATTTGCTACTTGGTTATTAATGATGTAGATCAATGGTGATTATGAAGCTTAACCCTAACAGTGTGTATATAATTGAAGGGTTGACCTAGATCAATCTTGGAGTAGTTAACATCCTAGAGAGGATGAGGGAGAGAGAGAAAGAATGAGCGAGATGATTTCTTACATAATAAGCTCTAATTCTCTCATTATGAATAAATATGTAATCAGGGCTTGATCCATAATGATGAGATCATGAAATCCTCATTGAAAAAGATTGATGTACCTTGACCCTAATTTAGGGCAAGGTTATGTGAAACCCTAATTTAAGGGCAAAGCTCAGTGAAACCATAATCTAGGGTGATGATGTAACCCTAACTTAGTGTAAAAATGTAAGAAACCCTAATTTGATGGGAATTGTACATCCTAACCCTAATTGGGTAATGGGGTATGAGGAACCCTACTTGGTTGTGAATGGTAAACCTTATATCCTTAAAATGGGGTAAAGGTATATGAAGCCCTAATATAGGGTAGTGCCACTAATGATAGTGAAGCTTTAACACTGGGAGTTGTGTTGTGAAATCTTAATTTCACATAATACTAGGTGAAACCCTGATATAGAAGGATGATTATGAAAAACTCTATTGAAGAGCAATACTATGTGAAATCCATAAATGTATGGAAGACACTATGTGAGTCCTCAAATTATAAATATGAATAATCCTATTCCTAGTAATGGAATAGTGATTAATGTTTTGACAAATGTAACACCTAGAGAGGTTGATAATGGATATCCTTATATCAATAGTTCCTAACTCAAGTATGAGTCCATATTATTGACAATGGTTGTATATTCTAAGTGAGTGACTAATGACCAATACATTACATGATAAATGTGATAAACTGGTGCACAAAGTATTAGGATGGGGAATACCCTAATACAAGCTAAGTGGATGAACTAAAGTAAGATAAAGGTGTTAAGGGAAGTGATACATCAAGATATGATAGATGTCACATCCAACACCCCAATAATGATATACCTTGATGTGTTATAAGTCCAATATAATTGGATGAGTGACATATGAAATGTGTCATGTCAATTGTTACACTGAGATGTAATGCACTTTAATGAATGTAGGCTAACATGCCTTATGAAAAGGTTAATCCAAACTTATAAACTATGATGTAATCATATTCTGGCAAAGATGAGAGAGAAACTCATACTGTGTGTTGATAATTCATTTAATGATGAATGATGAGAATAAATAAGTGTGATTGAATACTTATATTATCCATATTGATTCCTTGCTTTGTGAACCCTAATACAGGGTAATGCTATGTGAAACCCTAGTACATGATGATGCTATGTGAAACCCTAGTACATGATGATGCTATGTGAAGTCTTAACATAGAGTAATCCTATGTGAAGTTCAACTACATGTTGATGAGTTATGTATATAATGAGAAGACCCTTGTATTGCATGGTACTGATATATGATTGTTATCATGAGTACTAATCATGCATATATGTTGAGATAACGAGCATAGCCAAGTATGGGCTATGATGCATTGTATACTAAAAAATGTTTCATAGGCCTTATAAGCCTTCATATGCTTTATTACTTAGTGAGAAGTAATCTGAAAACTTATGAGCCCTGTGTGCCATATGATGTTTTACTTATTGAAATTGGTTATGAGCTTCATAAGCCATAATGTGCCTTGTTGCTTATTAAGGGGTAACAAAAGGTGATATTAGCTTTGTGAACTATGTAGAATACTTTTTGTAGTAAGATTCATAATGTCCTTGGTCAGATGACCTGAAGGTATTAAATTACCTAATAAGTGGTAACAAGTATTCTGTGATGAGTTGAGGGTTCAAATACCCATATCCTATAATCATGATGATGAACTTGTTAGGAAATGGAAATGTACTTGATGAGATGAGGGCTTAAGATCCCAATACTTTGTGAAAAGGGTATGGCTACAAGCCATGACTCCACAAGACAATGCCAGGCATTAGATATGCTATCTAAGCCTGAAGAGAGTATATGCTATGATAGTGAATAAATATCATACATGTTCTTCATATTCCTTAATGGATAAGTGACATGTTGCTCTATCAATCTATAACTACAATGCTTTTGATAAAAATAATGTTCTAATCTGATAGACATTGAACTAACTGATGTCAAACAATTATGATTCCTCTGTGCATATTTATCTTCTTAAGCTGCAATAATAATGTTTCTGGAAGAGAGTTATATCTCTCGCTAGGGAAATTTATAATTGTTTCACCCCTGTGGGAACCACATTTTTAGGTGGACGCGGACGGGGAGGCAGGAATCATTCAGTAGGTGAAGAACAGTAGCAGCAACATCAAGAACAAAAATGAAGTCTCAGGTGGAGACTCTGGCTGTTATGCCTTGCATAGATGTATATATAGAGTCCTATGTGTCATATTTGTACTCTCAGGTCCTCGGAGTAGTAGTTAGTGCTTTCGAGATTTTAGCTCAGTGCCTCGAGATTTTCATACTACATGTGTTTGGTTTATCAGAGCAGTTGATGCTTGTAATTCTCAGAAAGAGATCATACAGGACATGTACCTTTAAACGAGAATGTAAAAGTGTTACTTTAGTTCTATGTGAGAAAGTTTTCCTTTAATGGATCTCTTGGTAAAAATGTTTTAAATTTTAATGATTTTTGGTAATCCGCTGCTTAGTGAACGTTTCTGCATTAGTTAATTATGTTTTTTTGTGAGTTGTATGCCACAGGTAGTACTTTTATGTATCACTCTCTTTTTCATGCATTAAGTAGACGTTTGGAGTTGTGGCTCTAGTTTACAAATTTAATACAAATATCTATGAAAATATAGATGTTAGTTGGATTGCAGTCCATGAAAATTGTAGTCAGGTTGTTCCTTTATCTGTTGTATGCAGAAGCCTACGATGTCCTTGATTTAGCTGTTGTAGCATTTTTTTTTGCATATACACATGTCTACTTTGGCTGACAGAACTATGAAAAATATGGTCTTTAACTACAAAAAAAATTGTATAGAAAACCCCAAATTTTGTAGCTAAAAGCTTTGGCTACATTTATCCTTACATTTAGAATATGAAGCTAATACCCATGTAGCTAATTGTTTAGGCTACATTTTTCAAAGTTGTAGTTAGTTATTCCTAAGCATACAAATTCATATGTAACCCTAATTGTAGGTAAAAAATGTCCTTACATATAAAAATGTAGTTTGCATTGTAGCTAAATATATGACTACAATTCAATTTGTAGCTATGATATGTAGGGAGAGATGACATTGGTTATCATTTGTATATGTAGTTCATGTATAGAAAAAATTAACACTTACTACACATGTAATTATAGCTAGTGTGTTGTGAAAGACACCATGTACTACACATACATATGTAGTAAGAGATATTATGTATCAAGTCAGTCGCTTGCCAATATAGAGGGGTTTTCAAAAAGATAAAAGATGAATGTTAATAAAGATCGAGTTGTGCTTACAATGTCAAAAACAATACTTTTATTTATATTTGAACAATGATTACGCATAGGGAGGACATTAACTTGGCCTCTATTTTACAATATGGATCGAAAAAAGATACATGTATACAATATCTTCTTCTAACTGCCTCTATCCACTGCAGACTCTATATGCCACATGATCATCTGCATCTTCGTCTATCTTGATTTTTCTTTTGTATAAATTCTGCCACTTGTATCATCAACGAATATGATAACATTGATCAACTCATAAGAAGAGAAAGATTGCTAACATATTGCTCTTCTTGATTGAAAATAGAGAACTTCTTCATGCTCGACTTCTGATTGGCCATAGGAAGCTCCTGTAGTTGATATTGATATTAATGTAGATTCTTGAAAGACACATCATTCTCATCATCAATTGGAATTTCCACTGGATCCCCAAGTTTGAGGTTTCCATATATATCAACACATATTTTGTGAATCTGAGACTATATATTGGATAATTCCTTTGTCCTCTCTTCCTTTTGTTGTGGTAGTTGTTCTCATACAAGAGATATGGCATCTAGCTATAAATTAACCTGTAGTAACAAAATTTGTGTTATGCGGGTGAAAGTAAGAGAGTATGACACTAATTTTGATAAAATGATGTGTACTGGAACAAACCAATGAAATTATTGCATAGCTTGTCCTTCACATGTACATGAACACTAGTTTATGATACTCCAATCAAAGTTATGCAATGTGTTATTTTGTCTAGGATGAAGATGTGATATGAAGGCCTTCTCTACAATCATTCTTGGCATCAAATAACCTGACCTGCAAAAAAGGTCATAGCGAATGATCAAGTTGCCTTGCTAAAAGTTATACATATCAAAATTTATATAGGCTCAGGAGGATCCTTCATGGATAGCATATCAATCATATTAAGTTCATTATATGATGATTCATCTGAGTTATCACCTTAAGATGAACTAGTTTCAGGATTCTTCTTCTGAGGGGCTCCACTGCAGCCTTCTTGGGCTACACCAATGCCTCTTCAGCTTCCTTCTTTTATTTCTTCACATTGATAGCCTTCAATGGTCTCCTATGAATCTCTCTTACCTTTATTTCAATATTGAACCATGAAAAGGGTGAAAACAACCTAAACACAATAGTAACCCTCTTCCTTCCACAATTTAATTTGAAAATCAATTTATGAATGCTCACGAACTTTTCCATCATCAAATTTAATCACAAGGCTGCACTTGATCATGAAAATTGAAACAAACGGTTCAAGGATCAATGAGGATGTTTCACCGATGAACATTACAGCCACGATGAGTTGTTTTAGACCTCCTCTAGTCTTCTGATTGCACTGATCAAACTACCCTCAAAGACCGGCGTCATCTACATGATCTGGTAGAACTTGGATCCTTTAGCCTAGGCATACACAACTTTCATGGTATCGGGTCTGACTGACTACACGAAGCTCTCTACATCAATCTGGACCTGACGCTGTTGTAATGTCATTTTTTACTAGAGCTACATAAATGAGCACAATTACTACCTAGCTAGTTTGTAAGGCAAATGGAATACCTTGCATTCAATCTGAACGTTAGCCATTCTCCTGGTTGTATCTTGTAGTTGGGTGAAAAGAGACTCTAGTTCATCCCTAGGCTCATCTACAATGTTGATCTCACATGCCACCTTACCCTTCATTTCCACAACATCACCCTAGTAATGTACCTAAATTAAATATTTAATATTAAGAATTGAGATAATATACACAACTTATAAAGATGGGACATGTTGTAAATCACAACTCTAAAAAATCATATGGCGAGCATAGTAATAGAACATCTTTAGAAAAGAAAATGAGTTGTACAGTTCAGTAGAAAAAAAATCAAAGTTACTGAAACATTTGTGTTAAAATTGAAACCATATTACACTTTGTGGGGGTGTCTACTATACTCTAGTGAGTGAGGAAGGAAAACCAACGTGGGGTATTAGACCAAGAAAACATTGTGATGGGCGAGGATGGGTAGGCAGTGCGATTGGCATTATCCTCTCAATGGACATTGACTGTGATACCCTGAAACTATTTATTCTTTTCTTTGCAACAAGTTGTCCCCGAATTAGTATAAAATCACTGATTCATCCATGGAATCATCTAGTGCCAGGCTGCAATGGCATCTGGAAATGTACATAGTAATTTACAAACTACTATTGGAAAAGAAATTCAGATCCGGAATGGTAAATTAGCAATTTTTGGTTCTCTAGACAATAACATTTCAGATAAACAAACACAGACAAATGTAGACTCCAACTATATTTCAGATTCTATAGATATAAAAGACTCTATAAAATCTAGCTATTTTTAGAATAAGAAAAAAACATAGCCAACATATTACCTATAAAAATAAACTCCAATTGATAAGATCATCAATACAAAAATGATGAAGACAAATGACCATAACAGAGCTACACAACCATCACAAAGAGACATGCATCAAAACATATCATATAACAGCTCGATCCACTATAAATTAGATCAACCAACTTTCGTTGATAGAACATAGGACATTATGGTAACTATAGGTGAAAAAAACACTAAATTGGCATCAACCATGTCAAAATATAAGGATATTAACTTTCTGAAGAACCAATGAGACAAAGATCCATGAAACTCAATCAGCTTAACAAACATATATCTAATATAAAATTCTAGAATAAGTAGCTTAACAAAGTGGCGAAGAGAAACAAAACCTAATTGAGAACTTAGAGAAAGCAATTATTGAAGTACTGGTGATATGAGGATTCTAGAAATTGTGATGTGTGATAGATATTGTGCAGATGGTTGAGCCATATCAGGTGCACTATTAGTTAGTTGGCATTCTCATCATTTTGTATCCCTGTGAATATGGTAGCATCGGGATCATATGCCTGCATTGGAATCTTGCACCAGCATAACCTACAGGACTTAAAACACAGGTGAAAAAGGAAACAGTGGTGCTCCTACATATACAAAACCTATTATTCTACATTACTTGCAACTGGATATTGTTTTAGAAGTGGATACAAAATTGGAACCATTTAGCAATCCATGAAAACACTTAATGCATATGAACACCTATCTTTTCACCAATTGACTATATTTTTTATCTCAGTCTATAAGTGTTCAAACTCATACTAACTACTCAGAGATAGACTTTTATGCAAATTAGATAAACTATGCAGACTGTCTTAATTTAACTAGTCATAACATGTCATAAATCTTGTCAATATTTTAAAGGGGGGCTTGTAGCATTTCAAAATTGCATCAAGCATCTTTCTTGATGGAATAAATGTAGGTCCCTTACACACTAGTGGACCGTGCTCCACACAAGTAGTAAAATTGGCACTAATATCTATGAAGCTAGTCACTGAGAATGATCACAACCATATAGCTCACGTTTTACTTCTAGTAAATGAGTTTGAAATGGGGATACATAATATGATAAGTTTTCAGTAAACAACAACATAACGACAGATATCATATTAAAATTAGTGAGTAGTTGGCTGAGGAAATGGGCACCATGTGTATGAATGAAACCATGTGTGTATATCAACAAGCAACCTGTAGTAGCAATATCACAAAATCAATAGGAAAACTAACACCCAACAGCCCAAACAAAAGATCATGTCAGAAAGGGTGTACAAAGAGAAGTATTTCAACCAAGTCCTCAACACAAAACAATGCCATGCAGACAGATCTAGAGACCAGAAGCCATTCATCATTGCAACTCATAGAAAAAGAGAGGAAGAAATGTGCCTCCATCTCCATAAATCAGAGAACAATCATCATAGTAGATTTAATGAACACATTAGTGACTATAATCAGTCCTTCCATGAACCAGAAATCATTTCAACAAAACATTTATGTTTAGTATGTTATAAGATCTTTCTGTAGGTAAACCTAACACAATATTTTAAGATATTCACATGTGCAAAATATGAGCTCATATACTAGGATGATTACCCAACCCTTGATGCCAACTTGTCATGTAAGTCCACTATTGTCCCCCTAGGATGTTTCTTGATTTTGATGAAGCTTTGATAAGAAATCAACATAGTTGGATCAAATAAATAGAAATCAAAAGAGAAATTGTACCTTTTTTCGTAGTCATAAATTCATAGGAAATTCACCATTTCACATGACAACAACACTGGAGATTTTCTTCGGCCCTACTTACAGATTCACTCAGTTCAGATGGAACTGCAAACCCAACACAGTGAACCCTCTTCATCTAAGCTTTAGTAGATGATACTTCTGGTGCTTGAATTTCCATCCACTTATAAAGACTAGAAAGCCCAACACCAACTCCATCACATTGTTCCTGCAAGCAAATAATATGAAACTCAACACATTCCATTTTATGTGGAAACTAGTATAGTAGTAACATAATGAAATATCACACAGAAGAAAGCCATTAATCAGCCATCTAAATATTTAATGAAAAAGTGTGTAGGATGTTTCCTGTTATCTAATCAAGGGTGCGTAAAGCCACTCCCTATTCTTCTTGTTTGTCCTAACTTAAGGATTGCACATACATTATTCTTTGAAGGGCTATAGCCTATACTGCAAGCTGGTGGGGCTAACAAGAACATGGGTATTATTGAAGGAATAGATTGAGAACCTACAACGTCATGACAAGATTGAGATATACAAGAAGAATGTGAAGATCCTTGAGACATATTGCCTTGAAAAGGAGGATGCCATGCTAGGAGGCGAATCTTACAAATTTCATTTTGGTGATAAGAACCTAGCAACACCTTCACGTGGATTCCTATATGGTTGTCATTTTGTTATTATCGATGAGCATAGGTACATATATATCAGTAACATTTTTCTTCCTCAAAGGATGCCATAGTCATGTGAGTTGCTTAGTCTAAACATAGTACTTGAGTTCTTGAAGCAGATATAACATAAAGACTCAAGCAATGTAGATTGGCATGAGATTCGCACAAACATCCAGACCTTATCTAGAAACCACTATAAGGATTACATCATTCTCTGCAGTAAGAGAGAAGTACTAACAACTACATTTAACAATGTGATAGTGTAACTCCTTCAAGAATCAATGCTTTAATAGAGTAAAACCACCAACAGTAGTTCGACCATAAGTAAACAAACAAAAATGAAATTGATGGAATCACATAAGGAGAAATCCTAAAGCATAATTCTAGCTCATCGACATCTTCTAAGCATCAGTGATAAAAAAAATGACAAGCAAAATGACTTTAAGACTAAAAATTGAGCTACTATAGTCTGAGAGAGACATAATTCTAGAGTTCAACTAGAAGTGAAGGTTAATCTATAATCAGAATAGAATGCAATCTGTTGTAGGTTACAAACCATTCATTCTGACCATTCCTATTGGAGATGAATATAAAACAACTCAGGTTTATTCACATCCACACATTTCAAAGTCGTGCCATGAATTGTAGAAATAAAATATACTTGAATTGCAGAAATCTAATAAAATCATATACAAGGCAAGTACATACCTCATGAATTGACATGAATGGAGCATGATAGCGATATCTGGATAAATCACATCCAAAATGGCAATGTAGGAGTGTTGACAGCAGCAATTGCACATTAGGTTGGGAATATCTCTATTAGCTTCTATGACAAACTATACATGGTAGGTTGGGCTGCCTTTTCCTACAATTGGCAGGCTTGGCATTCATGGACATTCGAAAACTGGCGCCCCTATTGAATGATGCCCTTTGATGGCAGGTGAGGTTCATGTTGATTTCTTGCCATTGGGGGGGGGGAAATAGATTTATTGTTCAGACAAATAGATTAAAAACTGGGAATCACTCCAACTCAACTCAACTCAACTCAACTCCATGAGGACTGATAAGGGTTAATAGTAAGTCAGTACTTGAGAATGAGGATATTAAAATCTCTCATGTAAAGAACATGGCTAGCATCAAAAACCTAGAGAAAGGTCAAGTGAGGACTGCTAATATAGAGGGAGGAGGTCGGGGGTAAGGAATGGAGGGGCTACAACACTAAGGTAGTCCCCCCAATGATGATGGAGAAGGTGTTGGCAACAATGACCAATAGGAAAAAAATGGTGTATTGGCCAGAGTAAGTGCACGAAAAGAGGCAGTAATGTTGGTGCTAAGGAAAAGAGGTCCTCTCATGATACTTCCTCCTCCCAACTTCACCTACCAACCTTCTACTGGTTGTTCTTGTGGTGTTTGTATTATCCATAAGAGAATTGAAAGGCTATCAAATCGAAGGATTTTAGGCAAAAGGAATTGTGGCTTTCTGGTTGCAGGTTTGATCTCACTGTGAGGGAATTAATTTGTTAATGAAATAAGGGAAATGAAAGATGAGGCCATAATGGTGTTTATTGGCGAGTCAACCATAAGGCGTCAACTAACATACACGTATTACACAAACTCAATCAAATGCAAGCTGACTCAATTGAATGTGAGAAGGTCGTCACAGTGGAGAGATACATGCATGAAATTTTAAAACTACAACATATATGTCAACAATTACCCATAAAATATGAATCAAATAGGAAAGACATTAGTAGAAGAAATGCGAGGTAATAAACAAAATATGTGGTTCTTGAAGTGCAACAACCATTATCCGATCTTGAATCAAACCCCACCCTATTGATTCTTGTCAGAACCACAGAACCAGATAGGTGTTTCCCTATAAAATACAACTTGTCGACAACACACTTTTTTGTGAATATAACTATTTAGAAGGTGAAATAAACTATCCCTGCATACGTAATATAAGTTGAAGAGCTGATATAGTGTTCTAAAATCTCTGAGTGAATACATATCCAAGGAATCAAATGAATTAGATAACACCATATCAATAGTATAAATAGTTTGGGGTACCTTGAACCTCCAAAAATGTGTGTACCTTGAACCTACACCTTGACAAGGATTGGACCTCCAGGAATTTAGTTAGCTAGAACCTAATTGGCTACAAAAAACATTCTACCTATACACTGCATGTTTTGCCCCACTTCTAAGGAAAGCATGAGGGCCAACACTACATCCACAACATCCAACAACCCCATAGCCACCCTGGTTACCATGTGACCCGTTAGCATTTACATGACCACTATAACTATATCCCTAATTGATATTAACAAGAGGATAATGATCTAGTAGCAGTGGGTAAATGAATAATAAGGAAGGTTGACAATCTATTCCGGAGTAGATAAAAGTATGTGACAGATCAATTTAACTACCATATTCAAAATATACATGGACTCAAACATAAAAGATATTGTATTAGAAATATCTTGGAAACTTCAATAGAGCTCATATACATCCTTTATAAACTCTAGGAGTGTTCAAAGTTCAAACATAAGAGTTGAGATGCTAAAATCAGGTGACTGTGAAGGACTGAATGCAGGTGTAGTACCTGGGAATTAAGGAGTATGCCCTATGCTTACGATTGATATTCCACCAAATACATATCCTCTAGGATGATTATTGAAGGAATTCACAACATGACTTCTAAATGTCTTGGGATCAAAAATATTAATGGTGTGAAAATCTTGAATAGTAATTAATTATTTAATGCAAAACAACACAATTCTTTATCTTCATCCAAGCAAAGACCCTAAGACTAGATTAAGAAAAGGTCAACAATTTTTATAAGACTAGCGACCAGTTTATTGAAAGTTCATTGCAAAAATTGATGATATGTTCAGGATGAAGGGCTTGGAACTACTCTGGGAGCTTCCTTCATTCATTTAAATCCTTGAACACACATGCAGAGAAGTCATTTTCATGAATGATATCCTAACATGATGCCCTAATGGAACCAAGACTAGGGCGCTCATTTCTATTCCTATGGAGACTCTAATGGAACCAAGTCCTGTACATGGCAGTTGAACCCAAGACCAGTGTGTTCATTCCTATTCATGTGGAAGCCTTAACAAAACCAAGTCATTTTTCATGGTTCTTATTAAGGGTATACCTTTGAAAATGGGTTAATATTTGGGATGTGATAACATGAAGTAAATATATTCGATATGTCACTAGGTTCAAACATTTTTCTAAAAAGATGGGGGGCTCTTGAAAAAAAGTTCACCTCTCTAGTTTTTTTTAAACACTCTTGTTCCTTCAAGAAAAAATCTAGCATGAGGATCGTGGATATGATCAGTGATTTCTTTTTAGTAATAGAGGTTTTTTTGTATCCTATATATAGAATATAATATGTGAGGATTTGGGGGGTGACTTAGGGAGTGCAATCACTATCATTTAATTGAAGGATTATGAATCCTATGATGGGATTTTCATTAACGTTGTGTAGGATCCGAATTCACAGGTTGATGCATGAAGAAGTTGTGGTCAAATGATGCCATGGTCACTTCTGGGGGAACTGCATGATCTGTGTGTAATGGAGATCATTTATACTAGCTTCAGAAGCTATGATGATGGTTTTTCATAAAATTACTCAACACCAATGGGGATATCCTAAGATAGATTATTGGTCTGAAGACTTCATTGTTGACCAAGATGTTGAGATATTACACATTTTAGCAAGGTAGTTGACAAACATAGATGTAAGAAGCGGCTATTGTTGTACTACACAAAAGTATTATATGAACCATGCTCGTGAATTTTGAGGGGAAAAAAGAGAACTCACCCAGAGCTTGCTCTTTCATCTTGAATTTCTAAGAAAAGCTTCCAGTACAGTAAGAAAATATCTTCATCCTGTGTGACCACCTTTTTATGTCATAAATCATGATATATGTGTTAGGATGAATCATCCTAAAACCTTTTGCCATGCCACCAACTAATATGGGCACTGCTATCTATTCAAATTCATAAAAAAAGTATAATTAATGTTAGTTTTGCTTCCTATCAGTTGTAGAGTCATTGAGAAACTTCAGAACACAAAAATTCATATAGTAGAAATCTAAAACCTCCCTCTTAAACCAGATTCAAGTTACATCCAACATGTAAAACACAAGTCACTTTAACATAACATCCTTGTATCCCTTAATCCATCTCCAGGAACCAATACTAGAAACATTCTCTTAGACATTACAGAAAGCATGAAAAACTTCAGGAGCATCCTCAACTGAGACTTCAAGCAAAGCTTCACTACTTTACATTCCCATTAGTCAACACTTCACAAGCATACAAGCTTCACACCTTCAAAACTCGTCAGATTTGAGCCAAGTAGGTCAAAAAAATACCGTTGAAGCCTGAAGACAAGAAATTATAACACTTTACCAATAATAGAATAAGGCCTTAAGGATAGAATAAGGCCTTGAGGAAATCCTTAACAACACAACCTTGTAAAGAGCTTAAGAAAACTAGATATAAAAAAAACCTTCAATTCAAAAAATCAGAAACTCAAGGAGCATCAAAACACTAAGGAAAAACAAGAAGAGTTAAGAATAGAGAACGGCCAATCTGAACCTCTCTTTAATTACAGAGTTGAAAATGTTTCCATATATTTACTCTAGTAATCATTAATGTGGCTTACTCATATGAATGTTTTCAACTTTTCACCTTCCATCTCAATGAAACCTATTTCTAGGAAGTTGGTGGATCTTTATGCACCAAGTAGCAACATGATGACCACATGATTCAGAGTAGTACTAATGACCCCATTTTAGTTTTCTAGATTAAGATAATGGGGTATCCTCTTAGATAGATAACTTATGGTTAACTATTACTACAATCCTACCCTAGTCCGAGCTACTCGACAAGATCATAGGGCTTGGCCTCTTGAACTAAGTGGAAAGATAGTTTCTAGTTATGTGTACCAATTATTAGTGATTCTATGGAGGTTCCAGTCAAAGATGATTGGAAGTATAGACTTTACTTCAAACTTCTAGAGAAAATCAATATCTTCTTATGGCTTCTACTACTAAAATCTCTAATCAATAATCATGAGAAATAGGGAAGACAAATGGATGTGTCTCCAACCTTCCCATTGTATGGTAACAAAGATGATATGCTAATCAAGTTCTTTCGGAACTACTGCCTAAGAAAGCCAATGTGGATAAAGATGGCTCTCCTTGGTGCAACCTATAACATATCTAAAGAAGAATATATAAATTTTGTCACCAATGGCCATGTTGGTGACAAGAAACTATCAATAATGTGGCTGCACATGTTGTCATTTTTGGAAGTTGGGATTGCCTTTGCTCATTCTAAAAACAAGACACTGTTCAGATCCATATGTTTCTTTATGAACCAAATTGATTTTAGAGATGCCTATCCCTCAAGCCATACCTACTTGGAAATTTGTAGATATAGCATCTTCATCCTTTTGAGTTAGGCCTGAGTGCCATCAACAATGGTTTGGACCCTATATCATACATAAAGGGAGAAGTTTAGAATAAGAGTAAATGAGAATGTTTTAATATTTTCTCAGGAGATTAGGAGTGAATGGAGCATGTAATATAGTATTTCAATATGCTAATGAGGCTTAGACTATTATATAGTTGAAGACATAATACTAGACATTTCAAATCAATAATTTGCATTGATCTTTAAGCAGCTTTGCCAACATCTAACATAGCTTGAACTAGAGGATTTTTTTACCAATGGCTGGGAAATCTACAATTGCAGAATTGACCTTATTTTTAGTGAAGGGAGTCTACATTTGACTATAGAAATAAACAAACAAACTTGAATACTGAATGCAGGAAGCACAACCAGCAAGTGGGTGAGAAAAATAAAACTCATTCTCTAACATTATGAAAGCAATGGGTTTCTTCATTGTTCATTTAGTTCAAGCTACATGAATATTTGTCCCAAAAATTGAGATGAACTTTCTTTTGGACCCTAAGCATACTGATCCAACTAACTTGGTCTAGTTTGCAAAAATACAGATCAACCTATTCTTTGTATTGCTTTCTATTCAGTTTAGGAACAGTCTATTCTGGATATGTATCACTTAAAATGTAAACATGTCGATTAAGTTAAGGGAAAAAAATCCATTAAGATAGACAAGTGGAATGAGTGAATGAGATGTTTGCAGAGGAGACTTTACTCCATGTCAAATAAGAGAATATTGATTTTACAGGAAGTTGAGGTCAAGTATTAGATGGAATTAGGATTATATTTGGCTGGAAACTTGTATACTACCGGTACTTTATACATCAGCTATGTCGATGCAAGATTTATTTCCCTAAGATGAGAAGTTTGTTACCATGGAAAAGTTATTGTGTGCTCCATGAAAGGGCTGGAAGAAGAACGCTGAGATTCATAAGCCTTCCAATTTTGAGGTGATTTCTAAATACTGCTTTTATCACTGAAATCTTAACACAATAATATTTTTCATCACCAAATATGAACATTATACATTAGCAACAATGTACGAATGCTTCATTTGCAAATGTATTATCCAAATTAGGCCACATTGAGACAAAAAAATAGCTCACATCCTTCTTCACTGGTAAACAAAATAACACTAAACACCAATACCTCCCAATGTGACCTTCAAATCATTATGTCAAAACCTCATACAGTAGAGTGGAACTTATGTGGTTCAGGGGACCCAAAGCAACCAAATGAGTTTCATAAATTCCAAAGTCTAGTAAATATCTATTAAGTTTACCTATAAATAACAAGTGGAGAAATATATATTAAAGAACTTACCAAAAGAATGCATAGACAGATCTCCCTTACAACATTGACTCCTACAATAATTGCCTCTGAGAAGGAAAAACAAGTTTAGAAATCCAATCATTGATGTCAATTACTAGATAAAGGTAAGATAGCACTTAGTATGTGTATATTTTGTTAAGGTGTAAGAAGACTAATGGCTTGCTATACATGGATGCTATAATGTTCCAGTGAACATGTTTGTAAAGAGTGATTTATTACCCTGAGCCTATTATGCATGTGCTTACTGAGCTTAAGTTTACCCTAATTAGTACAAAATGAGAATACATGAGAAGTGGTATCCAGATTATGGCTTCTATCCCCTCTATTCCCAAATGTCTTTCGTGCCTATAACTGTGCTGAAGCTTTCAGTACTCTACAGATAAGTCCATTCTCTTGGAAGATAATGTGGTGTTATGATACTTATTCTAGCTTTGAAATGTAACAATAGTCTATCTTTTTTGTCTTGTTTCAACGACCTCCATGTGTTCAGATCTTTATGCTATCAAGTACTTGAATAATTTATCATGCCTATGTAATTTGATTGTCATGTTATTTTTTTATGACAACATATTCCTAGTTAGCTTGAATTAATGACAATTTGGATAGGATTACATAGGTATCATCATTTTGTTAGCATTATTTATTTGGGATAACAAGAAGAAAGAGGAATAACCTACGCAAATAACCAGGAATGAGACATACGCATGGGTATTCTAACTGAGAAACATCTTGAAAATTCTCACTTATATCTATTAATATCTGATATGGTTATTAGGATATATTACGAGTTACATGTTTTTAGGTATAGAACTATTAATATGCCTATGTTTTTTGCACAACATGAACTAAATTGACTGAATATATATGATCTAGCTTGGAATAATGCTTGACAGAATGTTTATATTAGAGCCAGTCCTTGAGATGGAGTCATTGATGGTGGCCCTACGTCTAGTAGAGAGGTCCTTGGGGATACTACTTGTGATGGAACCCTTGTGGGTTTTTGTTGATGGTGGCACCATTGGGGGATGTTGTTGGAGATGCCCTTGCAACTACCAAATTTAGCAGTTCATAGTTGACCCAAGGAGTACCCTCATAGGTTTGCAACAGTACCCTCATGGGTTTCCAGAAAGTAGAAAATTTCAGTAGTGCATAAGTCGTACAATTTAATCTTCGTATTTTTCATTCTAGTAAACCTGAACCGAACATAATATACCCCATTTTAAATGTACTAGCCAAAATCGATTAGGATAGCATCACTAGAAGTTGGTGTTATATCAAAATAAGGAAGAGTTCATTCTATGAATCACTATGGAATTAGAGACAAAGAAGTATCCATATAACACAAACCATCATGAAGTAATGGTTATTAATCAAAGAAAACCACAACAATAATAGGTTGATAAAATATGCCATATTCAGTATACAAAAAAAATATACTTTATGATTTCAAACTACTATATTTATGTCCAGTAACACCAAAAAGAACTAAAATATTGGTCAATTGAAATAAGAACAAAAAATGAATACATGTATACCATGGGCCCAAAAAAAACCCTCTACATTTGGGTGGAAATACTTGTACCAGGAATGACAATTATCAAGTAAGAATTACCTTTAGGTGGATAACAAAACGCTTCAGCTAAAAGTAAGAATTCCAATTATCAAGTGCTTTTGCCATGCTGGCCACAATACCACACGATCCACAAAAGTGTTGATTATCTCCATATAGCATTTTCAATCTAGGATATTTCATGATAATCACCCCAAGGCTATTTAAACCGCCGATGATTAAGTCTGGCTCATAGAATTCCTATATTTGAATGATGCATCCAACTCTCGTCTTGTGCATTGAGCACCTTCAAAACGTCTAAAAGTAATGAATTCTAGCACAACAAATTTGATGGCATTTCTACAATTATAGAGTTAAAATATATCTTATCATGCGGTCAAATTTAGTCACAACTGTTGCAAGTCATCAAGAGTGATCTGGACAGTTGTTTTGTATCTTCCTACAAATTGATATGATGAAGAGTGAGGGAAGGGATACTAACATGTAGCACCACAAAAAGAAAAATATGTAAGCACGAGAAGAAGCTAACAAAGGATGGAAGAAAGGGTGTCTTCCTTGACTCCCTTGCGTCTTGTGTTAGGCCTACTCAAACGCGGGTCCCCAATAGAATCTGAGATGAAGAGAAATTAAGGACACCAAGTTAGATTTTTTGTTTTGAATGTGCATCCTCTTTTTATATTACTCTCTGTCTACGTCACTGCCTCTTCCTCTTTCAAACCAGCCGAAGATGCAATTGTCATTTTCACTACAAGAAAATTAGCAGGTGTGGGTTCTTATACTAGGTTGGATTCTTGTTCGGTTCACTTATAATGGAATATTCTTAGTGTTGCAGTTTATACCATCGGCAGTGTGCTAGCCCTTGATTTATGTTTTATCTACCCTTAGTGTCACTGTGTTAGGCCTCCCCTAATTGTTCATAACGGGATTTATTCCCTTGTAAGCTTCCACATGGTCAAGGTATTGCAACAACAATTCACTCTAGGATTCATAAGGAAATGGATTCTACCGGAGTACTCTTTTTTTAACTTCCGCATCACCCACATTAATGGTTTTCCTCGCAATGCATCTTATTATTTAAGGATCAATTATAGATATGTATACCAGTTTTAGGTGGATGTGTGGGTGTGTGATTTGTTAAAGCACGTGGTCAAAGATGCATAATAAAATTAATTTACTGAGTGATCCTCATCAGAAATAATAGTATTCTAAAAACAATGTGATATATCTCAAAGAAAATAGTGCGGACATGACCACAAACTGAACATAACAAAGAGTCAAAGAAACTCCAGATTTCAATAGAAGATGACCGTCTACAATCTACTAAAGTAGATGCAGATGTACAATCCTTGGAGAAGTTGTATGCGGATTCACATGATAATTTAAACCTTTATTTTTGGACCTACAAAGCAATATATGCATGCTAGAAGTAATAGAATCTAGAAACTTTTCTTAAAGAAAAAATATACTAAACGGGAGGGACAAATGGGCAATACAAATGTACATATGGAAGGCATGAAATCTATAGACCTGGCCTAAAAAGAAGTAAACAAATTATTGAAATATGAAGCAAAGCAGAAAATAGATAAAGTTGAAGCTCTTCAGTAGGAGATCTTCTATTTCAGAGTTCAGCTTAGTATTTTACAAAAGAATAGACTATAATTTTACCTTAACACATATTATTTTACGATGTTTGGTCAAGTCATAACACCCACATAAGAGGACCTTCTTCACAATCAGGTAATGAAGACGTTACTATTGGAAACCTTATTATACTTATTTACTAACAAGTTATCTACTAACAGATTGCATAAACAAAACGGATTAGCAAGGATCTACCTATTAAACAATGATACACTAGTCTAAAAACGTGTGTAGGATCTTCAGAGTTAATTAGTTACATATCTAACAAATATATGCATAAATATTGAAGGCATGTACATACGTTTCCGCTCTCTGAAAATCCTTTAACCATTTGTTTAGCATCTGAAGATCATATCTTACAAATATACGTTGTCTACTCAACACGCCAAACTGAAGTAGCTAGAACTATGAAAGTACATTATATGTACATAGAAGGCCCCAGTGGAATTGATCAACAATCCACATCAGATCTTCATAAATGTGATCGTTAGTACCTACCTTGCTAAAAGGAATGTAAGGAAAGGGTCTCAAAGAAGTTAATCCCATCCACCACTTTTTTTTGTCAGGGTCACATTTTATTATGTCCATTTGAGAAGGAGTCATAGGAAAAGAATACAGTCATAATATGACATCAAATATCATATTGATCGAGATCATCATCATTTCTTGAACATGATCCATTATAGTTACCGATTTACTAGAACAGGATGTGTATGCACAACATGTGCAGTACACAAGTTTATGTGCCCACAAGTTTGATGATTCTACATGCTATCTTTATCATAATACATACATATTAAAATAAATACTAAATTTTTAATTTCAGAATTTAAAAAGTTTACATACAAACTCATCTTAATTCAGAATATAGGGATCGAGCATAGAAAAAGGCTAACTAATATTTACAATTTTGGGGAGTGTCTCCAGGTTAACAACATATAGATACATGGTTCAACCTTGTAAGAATTCCCACTAAGTTTGAATAAGAATGTGTTTAATTCAGTTGTTTACCTCAAAGCGACAGTTCATACCCATCACCCCCGGTAGCAATCCGACTGGATCTAGTCCTTATATTCTCTATGGGGTTGGTACTTAGTGTTTATAAGGTACAAAGTTTCCTGAGGAATGATGATGCAACACCCAGGAGTACCTAGGATTCCTCCTGCAACTTCTCATCCACGTGATTAGTAGGACAGGACAGGTAGTTGATGAGTGTTGGATGAGGTAGAGGCGAGTTGTAGATGATCAAGAGTAGCAAGGGTGGAGGAGTAGAAATGGGGAAGTTAGAAAAGGTATGTTGCAAGCTGGCTTCAGGCAGAGGATAGTGTGATGGATGTGGGCATGACGAGGAGGTGGAATATGTGGAGCATTCGTGAGGGTTGCACTCGTCCCATGGTGGATGACATTGCCTATCCAGGAAGTAGTGTCCATGGATCCATGGAAGGTAGGTCAGGTGACGGAGGTAGTGGGAAATAGGAAATACCTTTTAGGTGACATGGCCTCTTCGCAGAGCTGAGCTATTTCTGAATGGGTAGAAGACGTTGTAAGCGGAGGGCAGACTGCATCAGGGATGGAGAAAGCTTGTGATTGGAGGGGGCTTAGAGGGAAAATTTGAGGAAAGCCTGGTGTACTTGGGTTAGAAAAACAGACTCTTCGTGGGAACATGGTGCAAATGTTACGTGTGAACGCAGACAAGTTATTTCGTTTGAAATGAGAAATAGAATATTTGTAGTGAAATTGTAGGTAACTAATTAGTATTTTCTTAATTACATTTCTTTTGTCTTCATTATTATTATATGTAAAGAAAAATAACTTTAACTACACATAAAATATGTGTAATTAGTACAATTGTAACAAATTCATCTTTTTTTTTAGTGGCTCCCCTGGCTTCAACCAAGCCTTTTAGAACTATGTTAGGAATCACCTGCATTGCATTTATGTCCAAACATCAGCGCTTCCTGCACAATTTGACTGCAAGGAATATATG
Source organism: Alisma plantago-aquatica (assembly GCA_963693085.1). Lineage (NCBI taxonomy): Eukaryota > Viridiplantae > Streptophyta > Magnoliopsida > Alismatales > Alismataceae > Alisma > Alisma plantago-aquatica. The sequence continues at coordinate 1,132,324,327 of OY856412.1, read as the reverse complement.
TGTGTACTTCCTTGGAGGATTGGACTGTGGTTTTGAGTATAGACAAATTCGTAAAGGGGTTATGAACCTACTAGCATGAGGGATATTCAATCCAGGTACCTCACTAATCATTGTATTTTTTTACTGGCATCTTACTAAAATTGTAACAATTTCAGTTCTCACTATTCTCAATGTGATTCATCATGCATTAAAAATTTGTCTTCTTTACATTCTACTTGATCTGACTGGCTTTATGAATTCATTCCTAAGCTGGAATTATATATATGGTAGCTTTCTGGCTCATACACTTGGGTATTCGATATCGTTTTGCCAAAGATGGACTTGAAATTTGTGTCATACAGCTTCTATTTCTTGGTTGAAGTGGCAATTTGCAACCATTAAGGAAGTAAGATGTTGCTATTAGCTAATTTGACATTTTGGCTTATTAAAGTGGAAGGTTGTTAGCCATTTTTTAATGTGTCTTTTTTCTTCTTCAAAATATTCTACAATATTAATTGAATCTTCACTTGTGTTGCTTCTTAGGTGCTTTTTCCCTTGTCTCCTTTCCTTAAGCTACTTGTTATTCCCCCATGGTGACCTCATCAAATGTTCAACTATTTCCCATTAGAACTATTGATCTGGATTCAAACATACATCATGCATTTTGTTACATTCAATAGCGATTGGCAAGTAAACATCGAAAGAGTTGGGAGGCTCTAAAGTGAAAGAAATGGCATTTTTTTCAATGAATTTCTGCAAAAAGGTAAATTTAACTTTATAGGTTTGGAGACAAATGAAGCAACCATGTTTGACATTTATATTCAGATTCATGGTATGTTTCCCCTTATTTTTTTATTGTAAGTGTTCCTGTACCTAAATCATAGTTCATTGTGTTGAGCTTCAAATGCATACTAATAGTGTTCTTTCCATCAATGGTCCTAATGCTTTGGGTAACATTTTTTGTAATTCTTGATTTAAGGAGTCAAAACACTACTTGCATTCTAGAGATGTAGGATTACCAAGCTACATTCTATTTGTACACTATATATTTTGTGATAAGGATCATGGAACTCTCTTGGGTGTTGGAACCACAAAAGGGTTTCAATTCTGGCCCCAAAAATTAGAAGTGCAAGATTCATCCACATATACAAGATTGTCATTAATGGTAAACGAATTGAGCTTCCTATTGATATCAAGGTTCAAAACCCTACAAAATAATCGGTTACTTGTGTTGCAAATAAGAACAAGGGGAAATTATGAACTATAAACTATTAAGTTGGGTCTGCCTTTTATTCAGTATGCCATTCACTACCTTATATCCACATGTGGTCTAGTATGTCGATTTTCCTTGAACCTATAGTCTTACTTTCTTAGTGACTATAACTTTTTTTATGGAGCATTGGTTACATACAATTTCTTACTAGAATTCTAGCATTTTTACTAAGGCATACTATTTCTTGCATCCTCATTAAGTTCAGAATTCCTCTATGGAACTCTTAGTGTTTTACTTGTAGTAGCTTCTTTTTTTAGAGGGGACTCCTAGATGATAGAGACAAATGGGCCTTCACCTCAATGGGATTGGGATTACTTTGGGAATCAAGGATCAAGTCTAGAAACATAATTGGAGGACTTGAGCTGGTCTACATTTGTAATATCCTCAATTTTTAGTAAAAATTGATTTATAAAATATGATGCATGAATTAACTTGATAATTCCTCAATAATATAATTGGTGGAATAATAATTTAATCCCCTTTGTGGAACAGGTACTTTTGGTACAAGATAAATAGATAAAAATAATTCATGCATAAATACATAGTAATGATTTTTGATATGATAAAAGCATATAATGTGTTAGATAATTAAAGGGATAATTATCTAGTCATTCTTGGAAATAGAATGTTTGACACATCAAATAACATTATCTCGACTTAACCTACGTATATTTGAAAATAATCATAAGAAAAGAGAATTCTAGAAGTTAGAATTAAAGGACATTTCATAATATAATTGGTTTTATGAGATGATTAATGGAATAAGTTTGGTATATAAAAGATAGCAGAAATAATCTACATCCCAAGTCAAAAAGTATTGTTTCCTAATAGATTAATGGCCACTTACCCAAAATATGACTTATGGTTATATTTTTCCTTAATGGCTTAAGACTGTCAAATCCAAATCTTAATGAAAAAGTGGGTTTCATCTCGTGTCTTATGGTTGATTAGATAAAAATGAAGAGATTTATAGATGGGGAAAGGAAGGCATTTAATTACTTCCTAAAAAGAGAGATTTCTTACCAAATATGTAGAACTTGGAGACAAATCTGTTTGTCCCATACACCTATATATATATATATATGTATATATATATATATATATATATAGATATATAGAAAGGATGGATTACCATGATGCCTTCAAGATTGTACATGCCACCCTCCCTATCATGGCCAAGTGCCTCCTGATAAACCTAATCTCCTCTAATTCTATAAAGGATGGTTGTAACCATACCTTCCTACGCATCCTAGATGTGTTGCCCTCCTCAACCATGGGTTGGGATGAGGGATGTTGGTTGTTGTAACAATGAACCTTGTTCTTTCATCGCCTTCTAGGCCTCCTCTCGACGACCCTCCAATTCAGGGATACCTCTTCTTTACTTTCTCCACTGCCCAATCAAGGTAAGCTTCATCATCTATCTTCCATGGTGGCAGCACCACGGGACAGTTGTCTTACGAGGGGCTCTAGGCAACGCACCTACCTGTGGCGACCCAGGGATGGACCCATGGAGGGTCGGGACAGGAAGTGCCACCCTACCCTCCTTGTGGCAGTGTGGCTGTCCTGACTTGTGCTATGATAGATCATGCTGGATGGAAGGTCACCAGTGGAAGTGAGGAGAAGATTCGGGCGAGCGTTGGGTGTCTCATCTGTCACTGAAGCTACACTGGTGGGGAACAGGGGCAGCGACGATGCACCGAGGGATGGTGGTGTCTGTCGTTAGATGGATTGGTGGCTCAACCTTCATCCGCCCTTTTCGTTGAGAAGAGGAGGACTGCGAGACAACACCTGGCTAAGATGAGAGCACGATGTGGCCTAGAGGGGTCCGGAAAAGGCAGCCGCACTATGGGAGAGCTTTCTGACACCCTGGGGCAATGGGGGAGGTGTCGCGGCCCTCTCATGCACAGAAGCGTAATGCTAGAGGCAACCCGATGGGAGGTGGGAGATGAAGCCCAGTAAAAGTACCTGCACGCCCCTAGATTACATCATGCTAGGTAAGGGTAGTATAGTCAATTCGTTATGTTTTGAGTTACTAGACTTGCTGGTGCTGAGCCGAGATGGCCGCTGGCCATTGGCCAAGCCTAGGCAAGCATGGCATATAAGGGTATAGCAAACGCTGACGTGTCAGTGTGTTATTGGCCCAATAATGATGATTTTGCAAATATCATAGTAATTGCTAGGATGATTGAATTTAGACAAATAATATATGAAAATTGATCGAAAGAACAAGTGGAATCCAATTAAAATAGTTTCAGAGTCCAAATCTACTTCATGTTCAAAAAGTGTACATGCTTTGATTAAAATAAAGGGAAAACGGAAATTTGCCTTAATCTGATGCTTAATTGAATAGGTTCATTTATGTTAAGTTAATCCATGATCTAAACATTTATAATGAAGAAATCCCTGATAATGATGGACAATGGATGATTCCAAATTAGTAATCTTATTCATGCTATTTAGGGTGTTAAAATCAATGCCAACATCTTTCTATGATCTAATATTGATAATCTGGTCTAGGAATCACGAGTAGTTTAATATGCTTAAGTTGGTGATTAGGGTTTCACCTAATATGCATAATTGAAATTGTAATCTGAGAAACCATGATATGATGGAATTAGGGTTGGTATCCCTAATCCATGGTCTAAACATGAGATTACCCTAAACCCTAGTTTAGGAGTGAACATAGATATGAATAATGTAATGTGAATATATGGTAACACATATGTAGTATGCATTTTTTAGATTTGAATGCTTTGTTGCTTGGATGTTTGGATGCACTCTTAAAGTACATGTGATATATTCTGCATGGTTTCTACAATGACATAAGGTACGTGGTTATGCTTATGAAGACCTATATCGAATTCTAAGATTGCCGTTGTTTCTCGATGACATTAAACGACAAATAAATTGCTTGCTTGTTTATTTAGTTCTTGGACATTATAAAGTTCCTATGAGTATCATGTAAAGTAAATAACTATATTCCAAACCCTTGATTAGACTGATCTTAAGGGTAATGCACATGAGCCCTGTAGGGACAATGATTACACCTAAGGTAGTAGACCAGATATGGGTTAGAATATGAAAACAACTTTATGTTCTTATATGCACATGAAAACTGTTGAATATATGCTTACTTGTGATTATTGTTTGAACCCACGCACCAGTATAAAAATATATTGATCGCGTATTTGTTGGTCGACATTTTAGGTATCAGATATACTTGATTCGTGGACATGAGGGTACAAATAAAGACGTTGAAGACACTACAGTTTAATCATGAAGGCTTAGTCTTAATGGTTTATCACCACATCTGTAAAAGTTAATTTTGTAACTTCTTAGAGGAGCTTTTTATGTAAATATGTAAATATTTGTTCATTAATGGAAATTGTTTACTATTCTGTATTATTTCATGAATCTGATCCTAGAATTTATGAGTGACAATTTGTGACTTTAAGGTCTTTTAGACACTAAAAAATGTGGGTCATTACATTTGGTATCAGAGTATAGATTCATCAACTAATACTTAATTGTTTATAATTTCAAATCATCCTTAGAAAATTTAAGAGAAAAATTAGTAAAGCCTAATGTGTCTTTTAGGTTTCTCATCTCACATTTTCATCTACTTCTCATCTCTTTCTTAAAAAGCCTTAAAAAGAAAATATTAATAAGAGAAGTAAAATGTGAAAAGATGTAGCCTTTCATGTAGGTCCCTCTAGAGAGGGTAGACACTAGAAAAATACATGTTTGGATAAGCCCTTTCTAAGAGGAAGGACTTGGTTTAGGGTATGAAAACTCTAGAAGGTTAAGGGATATGGAAACTCTAAGAGGTAGAGTATAGTCCCTAACCCTAACCCTAAAACATTAATCTTAAATAATGAACATTGTATGGTGGTCTGGGACACTACCCATGTGAAACTTGAAATCAGGAATAAGAAAATTAAAGGGATTGGTTTAGGTAACCCAATTTCCCATGCATGTGTTCTTGAGGAGCATAAAACTTGTGTAAGAGGTCTTACGAAATATATGAACCCAATAGTTATATTTATATATATATAGTTAGGCTAGAATACACTCGAGTGTACGGATCACACGAATACACTCAAGTGTGTTTTCATATCAAGACTATTTTTTGCAAAATGTAAACCGTTGATCTTCATAGTCATACTATAACTAGGCTACATACAAAATTTTAGCCCATTTGGATGAGTGTAAGTCACTCATCCAAGGGCAACAAAATCAACGCGTGAAACTAATTTGAAATACATAATTTTTGCGGTCTTCATAACATGAGCTATACATATCCAAATGTGCTCAAATTTTGTGTATGAGTTGTTCACGAGATGTTTAAGAAGATCAATGGATTAGATTTTCAAAAAAAATATTGCATCATGAAAAACTACTTGAGTGTATTCCGCTCTGGATATACTCGAGTGTATTCTAGCCTGACTCTCTCTCTCTATATATATATATATATATATATATGTGTGTGTGTGTGTGTGTGTGTGTGCGTGTGTGTGTGTGTGTATGTGTGTGTGTGTGAGAGAGAGAGAGAGAATGTAAGTTTGTATAAATTGCTTAAACTCCTCATGTTGTCTCTAGATGTTTAGTGTGATGGCCAAGCCCCTCGAGGGGAAGGCTGATGTAGCACCAAGCCCCTGGATGGGAAGGTCACCCAAGTTCATTGAATGGACATGGATCATGAGGGGGTATTCTAGAAATTGAGCAAACATGGGTTTATATGTTATAATGTTAAAAGTTATGTCAAATGAAAAAAGAGGTATTTATGAAACCTTTAGGGTTATTGTGCCAACCTGGGGTGGGTCAACCCAAAGTGGGAAGATGACCTATGAGGGAGGAAAAACCTAGATCTTGGGAACAGGTTGTGGCTAGAGATCCTAACCCCCTCGTAAGAGCCAAGAAGGAACCCTAGGCTAGTACACTCCCTTAAAAGATAAGTGAATAAATGTATTTAAGTTTTGAGATAACCTTAATCCTCATCTAAGGAGGTGAAGAGTTAAAGATATAAAAATGAAAGCACTTATATTCTTTGAACCCAAGGATGCCATCTTTGAGTGACACAACTGGTCAAGCCCAGGAGGGAAGACCAGTAAGGCACCAAGACAAGGAGGGAAGGTGGCCTAAGTGGATGACCAAGCCCAGGAGGGAAGGTCATTAAAAGGTCAAGCCCAAGAGGGAAGACCAGACAGGCACCAAGCCCAGGAGGGAAGGTGGCCTAAGTCCATAGTGCATTTGTTTAGGATCAAGCTCCTAGAGGGGAATAACATAGGAGGTAAAGCCTAGGAGGGAAGACCAACATGGCACCAAGCCCTGGAGGGAAGGTGGCCCGAGCCCAATGATGGGACAACACTGCATTATGTGTACTCGAAAGTTAGAGGTGAAGGCATTCCTATTTAAAGAATTAAGTAAGAAAATAATGTTCTTAAAATATGTGACATCTCAAAAGAAACCCTTAGGGTGGGTAGAGTCCTAATGCAATCCTAGGGTCAAGTAGGATGTATTAGAGGTACATAGGACCGATTGGTTGGGAGTTGATATGCCCTTAATGCACATGACCAAGTGTTTGGGAGGTAACAGTTGGTTTGTCCTAGGCCCATGTCTCAGGAGGTTGGCCACCTACCTGATGTTCATGTGGCCCAGTAGGGTGAATGTAAAGACATTTTCTTGGTGCATAAGGATGAGATCACTCTAAGAGTACCTATACCCCTAGAGACCTAAAGGATTTGTTAAGGCTCATAATGATACATGAGATGCATATATAAAAGATATAAGGAAGTCCTGAAAACTTGATAGAAGTTGTACCCTAACTTAAGAGTAAGAAAAAGGAAACTTAATGTAACGACCCCGTCTCCCAGTAACCCCCAATTAAGGGAGACCCGAAGGTCAGAGCCGTTATTCAATTAACAGGATCAAAGGTTCGACAAATAATCGATAATAATTAAATAAACTTCACCAACTAAAGCTAAAAATTGGTATAAAATAAAACTTTGTTTACCTTTTTAAAAGATGGGATTTCTAAACTTCTATCCATGAATATGCTACTCTAACTAATCCTCCTGTGCACGTTAATTCTCATTTAATTCCACATATGCCACTTTACTGTTTGTTCTTTTCATTTGTACCTAAAACACCGACAAACAAAACGTCGGTCAGTATATCGAAATATACTGGTATGTGGAGACAACCAAAAGTTTGCACATATGGATAACAATTTAAATATCACAATCAAATTCTTTAACAAGCCAATTTACACTTTTCAGTATGACATTCTCCACCGCTTTTTCCCTAACCCTGGCATACCCACCTTAGGGTGCCCTTTGCCAATGACTTAAGGCCACCTTCTCAATCCCGAGCTTGGTTCCTGGGGGTCACCACTCATGGTGCCCACTAGTCATGAAATATCATAGGCCACCTTCTTGGTGCCTGGGGTCACCACTCAAGGTGTCCATTGGTCTACCCATCTGGGCCTGACCTTTGGCATCATCCATCAGGGTGGCACGTAGGTGCGAGAATCCATACTTCTATTATTAATGTGATAATCATAGTGACTTTATAATTTGCAAATATGAACATCCAAACTGATAATTTGCAGTCAATGAGATCAATCATCTGGCAACCACGCGGGAAACTAATGTGGTTATTCATAAGTGTAACCACATACCTGATCCAGAGCAACTTGTTGTCCAAGCAATAATGATAAAGAACAAGCAACAAGCAATCAACAAGTATCCTGAAATTAATGCATGACATCCAAGTGTTATAATTTATCCAAAACATTCTAAAGCTAGACTTGGATTCCACCTTATGTTTTCTAGACCACATTAGGGTTTTATTAGGGTTTTTTCTTCCATAACGCTTTTATCCTATTAAATGCTCTCTTAATTCATAAACCCTAATTTCGACATCAAAAGCCCAATAAAGATGATTATTTCTCTTTTATGCCAAAACTACCTTCTTTACCCTTTTAATTTATTTCAAGGTCATTAAACTCAATTATAACCTTTAGTTTCTTTCGGATTAACAACTCATAATTCATGATGGTCTAATTCCCATATGAACTCTATTTAGTATTAACTCTACCTTGATTCAATCGAAAACCCTAATTTCTATATTAAGGTTATCTTTCCACAAATTAGTGACTTTAATGCTCAAAATAGCATATTCCAACCTTAATCATGAAATTAGTCAATTAAAGCCATTAAGAGTCGAATTTACCAACATTAGGGTTTCATGGCTCATTAATGTATCATTCATGCACATTAGACTCGAAATTAAACTAATTACATGCAAATTCATCCTTTTCCAATCTTAATGATCCTTTTTATCATTAACAGGATAATATCAACTTAATATACTCATTTAACCTTTTCTAACTCATTAATCATCAAAGGTTAGGGTTTTTCATTGATTAAACTATTAAAGATAGTATCTCTATATACTTTTAGAATTGCATATAGAATCAGGCTCCAATTATATTTTATTTAGATTCCTCTCGATTTTTTGAGCAAGTTTCATGTATAAAGTGTATCCATCCGACCTACGGTTTTTGAGATATGAATTAAACAAAATAACTTACTGTCGGCCAATGAGAGGGTGCCACGTCGCCCACTTTCCATGCAACGTTGTTGCTTGAGAACATTTCGAAATGACGCAAATACCCTTACTTAAGTTGTGCGCTTTATTAGCCCGCAGAGGGCAGAACGGTCCAATGTCCCGAGACCTTCTTCAACCTTGAGAGACCTAATCAGGTGCGCCGAACTGCAGCAAGGTTTGGCTGCCCCTCTCCATGCTGGACCTCGACGGCCACCGGAAAATCCTCCTCTACCTCCGTCGTGCCTTGGTGCACACGGGGAACCCTCGATTAATGGCTGAGGTGGCTGGTCCTATGCGTGCCAAGGTTGCGATCTGCTGCGGTTTGCAGGTCTTCGGCCGCGAGCTGCTCAGGGTTGGGAGCATGGAAAGGATATACAAGCATTTTAGGCTGGTCTCATGAGGTTTGCGCCTCCTTCTAGACCCATCGAAGCTCCTTTGGGCCCAGGAAAACAAACAACTCTCATGTTTAGGGTTGGCGGACGAACATAAGAAAAAGTAGAGAAGATCCATTGTGATTATCCTGATTTCGGCCGAGGGCTCTACCCCTTATATAGGGGAGGCTAGCCACGCCCTAAAAAGCTTGCCCCTAAAGTAATCAAGGCCCCTTTATCAAAAAGGAAACTTACTTTCCTTGTTTGGGTGCAAAAACTCTTCTTTAAACTATTTATTGTTTATTAGTATTCCTTGACTATTAAGGAATCTATTATTCTAAAGGAAATTCGAAAGTTATCTCTCTCTTATTTTCCTTATGCATTTTTAATTTATTGATCACGAATTTATATTTTCTTTTAGTAGGAAATACCTTCTTTCTCAACAAAATCACTTATTTCCTTAATTAGGTATTCCTATTATCCTTTTATTTTGCAATTTGATGTTTTCTCTTTCCTCTTTCTCATTGGGGCTCCTTGGCACCCAAGAAACTTTAAGAATTCGAAATTCCTTTTAAAGGAATACTCATTATCCTTAAATGCATCAATATGCATTATTCTCATTATCTTGTTTTATTTCTTATTAAAATATTTCCTTTTGTGGATTTCTCTCTTATTTTCCTCATTAGTGTTCCTTCTATTATTAGGAATCCTTGGGACACGAAATCCCACTAAGTATTACCCATTTATTCCTCTTTTCACATATTTTCCACATTTCATCAATGTTTTCAATTTCTTTATTAATAAGGAAACACTTAAATGATATTTTCTTTTCTTATTGCCTTTTCTTTGCAACTTTGGACTCCTTGGAACCCAAGGAATCTAAGAGGCACGAAATCCTCTTTGGATTTGCCTTCTAGAGGTTTCCACACCTTTCTTATCTCAAATTCTCAGTTATTCATTAATTAATTGAATTTCCTTGTTATTGGGCCCAATAGCCAATAAAGCCCTCAAATCAAACAACAAGGCTATTGTAAATGAAATCCATTTATTCAAAATAGATTATATCATTTATTCGTTCAAAAATTTTTAATATGAGAAATTATATTTCTCAGCAAAAGAACCCAAAATTGGGGTTGTAACATCCTTCCCCTCTTATAAGAATTTTGCCCTCAAAATTCCATCAAGCAAGCAAACAAATAGGATAAGTCTTTCATATGTCCATCATGGCTCCCATGTGGCTTCACCCTTTCCATGGTGTTTTCCAAGAACCTTCATTATCTCATATTCTTCCATCTGAGTTCTTTCTTACCTTGGTATATCATACCCTCATAGGTGACTCAGGATATTTCAGCTTCTCAAAAGCTGAAAAGGTTCAGGGCTCAACACATGGCTTGGGTACCTCACATAGTGCTCTAGATCGGACTCACATTACACATCGTGTTATCCTGAGGGGTAAGGCTAAACACAACCATCTCCACCAATCCATCTCAAATGGACCCATATATCGGGGATTCATCTCTCTCAACTGTAGCTTAGAGGGGTCGGATTTTCACATTATATTCCTCCACAGTGAACTGCATGTCAGTCTGCTTTGCATCAGCTCGTGACTCATGTCACCACTGGGCTCTCTCTCAGCCATTGCACGATCAAAGCGACTTCATCTGCACACACCTGGGGTTCTTTTCTGACCTTCGCGAGGCCTCCTTCACCAACATCATCATAATGAAGTGGTGACCGACACAACCTCCCTATAGAACTTCTTGCATCCCGATAAAGGCTATGGCGGTTAACATTACATCTTAAGAATTGTCTCTATGTATCACCCTAAATGAGCACACATGCTCTCATCAGACCCTCTAGTCCGGATCATACTGTCCATTAGTATGGGGTGATAAACTGTACAAACACTGAGCTCTTCATGTATCTACTTCCACCTCATGGAAGTGAACTCTGGGGTCACATCAAAAACTTTTGAATTCGCATCATGGTGTAGCTGAACCATTTCTTTTCATATGTAGTTCAACCAGATCTGTCCCTTGACAGAACTCTTCCTTTCTCATGTCATCTAGGTAAGGCGATCTACCATAACCCATATTGTATTTTGACCTTCTTGGTCTAGGAGAGACTCACAACATCCATAATGATGAACTCTCATTCCTTCTCAGAAACTCTTTATACTTTACATCCATGCACTCGGTTAATGGTGTTTGTCCTTCACCTCCTGGCTTGCATGGCCACATGCTACATGCAACTTTGTTTTAAGCATCCAGAATACTACCATCACTTATTATCTTCGTAGTATCAAGGTGTATCATGATCTTAAAACCATGATCTTCTGTAAGTCATGATTCCTCGAGATCGATACCTCAGAAACCCCAAACTACTTTCATCTGGGTTTCATTACATTCTCTTCCAGAGAAGAGCATCTGAGGCTCTAACCCATCCTTTCATTACGTCAAGGACTAGACCAGCTAACCCAACAATCATTAACTTGTTCAACCTATCTCATTATATCTGAGTGTTGGCCAAAACACATCTTCTTTCCAAACTTAGGGTTAGCCAAACAACCTCCACTTCTTCTAGTTTCCAGCTAAACTAGGCAGCTATACTTCAACCAGAGTATTCATTACCACTTCACCCCCTTAGGTGTCAGGTAATGTGACTATATACACCTCCATGTATTATACTTATCATCTCATTTCAAACTCTAAGTTGGTCTTCATCAAGAAACTCTGAGCTCATCCTCATGGTGATTCAACTCAACTTTGCATAACTTGCAATTTCCACATAGCTCATGATAAAACATCCTTACAAGATGATCTCCTTATACTCTTAGTGTTAGTAAACCATCCATGTACCATTCACTTCACAAGGGTATGTTATCATCTCTGTTCTCATACCTTGTAGCAATGTTTCAACTCGCATTATCTTTTATCCTTGGTGTATGGCATGCGCACTGTCCTATCTCTCACTCCCATAACAAGAGGAAATAAGCATTTGGCTGCAGTCCAAATACAGAGTTTTTCCTATTCCAGGAGTAGAGATGGTACAACCCACCTCGCCAGTACACTTTCAAATCTAAGTTGAAACGTGCCACATATCATCCAGTTATCAAAATTACTTCCATGAAAAACTGGTCCAGAACTTACTTGGTCCAAGCATAATCCTTAGTCATCTCCTCTAGATCTATAGGGTGCCGACACTATTGGGGTCATCCCTCTTCCCTTCTGCACCAGAGAGTGCCCTACTCATCTGCCCTTTGGGTCCCATGAGTTTATGAAGGTGATCAATCTCCTAACCCATGACCCTCGGACAATGATAGATGTTACCTCCCGACCCTATGGTCATGTGCAACTAGGGAATTAGGAAACTCCTTCTTCCATCGGTCTTATCCCGCCCTGACCCTAGGATAGACTTAGGATTATATCATAGTACATGTTCAACATAGAACCTTACCCAATCCTTCATCATCTCTCTCTGCATTCTTGACTGACTTTCATCCCTTCATAAGGGTCATGGCAACCTGCCTACCTTGGTCAGGTCCCATATCGGCTACCTCCATGGTAACACATCCACATGCACTCAGAGATGGTTATCGATGGGTTTACTGGTTCATTTTCATGCCATGTACTTTTCACTTAGCTTCTCAAGATCCTACGAAACCTCCTTAGGTTACCTAGAAACCGACAGAACTGGTACACATCCTACAAAAGGGTCCCTCTCCCAGGATGGGAGGGAACTACAACTCTTGACAACAAGGTCACAAACATCCTTAGGGTTTACTTCCATATGAGCATGCTTAACCCAACATCTACTAAGGCACAGGAAGACCACCTATTAAACCATGCCAGGTCATACTTGTTCTCTTTCCTCAACATTAGTTCCACTTAGTGGTGAGGGGTTCATCAAACATACCCTTAACTCAAGGGGTTTCCTTTACCTTTTCACTTGAGGAGCACCATGCTCGGGACTATAGAGACTCAAATCTCACCATGAGCATTGGATACACGGCTTCCCCTCTTAGGCCTAGGAACCCTAGATTCTCCTTTGGGTAGCCCATTGCATGCTCAATCTCTCAACCATGAATCAAGCATGTCCCAGGTATGTCATGTACTACCATGATCTTTCTACTCAAGAAACACTTCAGAGTTGATTCCTCTTCCCAGAAAACTACTAGGTATAAAGCCTCACAACTGGTGCCTTAACCTCCTCAGGGTCTAAAGCACTCTCTATCTCATCTAGTAGGAAATCACTTATACCATAGGTACCAGGAGCATCATCCTCTCTCTAGGGTTTGGTTACTCTCAAGCTAACCAAGACATCATCAACCTCCAGGGATCATGCATGAGGCAACCATTATCATCCACTTAGGTCGCATCATTCTCGACTCCCACTGTTCCTCAAGTTTCGGGGTTTTAGGCTTCCAACTTTCTTGGTCGAGGTCTGCTCCCTCCCTCTAGAGCTAATCCTACAACCAACCCCTCTATAAGAGGTCCTGTCTTTATGAAGGATCAAGCTCCTAAGAATGCCCCTACCTGAGTGAAGCTTATACTCGAACTTATGTTTACTCAAGGTTATCCATAACCCCTTATGCTTATCTCCTAAGCCATCCATCATGATCCCTTGACTGGGGTTTCACTTAACTGTCAACACTACTGACGCACTTTGGGTGCAGGTAATATCCTACTTGCAAGAGCCCTATAGGTTCTTCTGTACCCTTATCCAGGAAGGAGTTACCCTTTACTCAAACATGCACGACCCTCTCCAGGGTTGGGTCGCCAAAGGTACTAGGTTATCCAACCTTTCATGGCTCGTATGACGATCCCAAGGCATGTCCAACCAAACACTCGATCTAAGTCATCATGTCAACTCTATCTCTAACCTTCACTTAGGGTTAGGGTTAACATCATCCTCAAAGGATGTGTCAAGTATCTACTTTTGATGGAGGTCTCTACCTCCAAGACTAACTCTCTCTACTCATCCTCCTGCCAAGGAGGTCTATCCTCAAGTCTCTCCTGAGGGTAATGACAACTCATGTCATACGACCTAAGCATGTATCTATTCCTTTACGCTTACTCTATTAAGCTTATGTCCATGACATCTTATTTACATGCTTTTTATTAATTTGATGGAGGATTCCTTAATCCTTATCAATCTTACCCATACCTCATGAGGGTGAGAAAAAGAGAGAAAGCCCTAATCCTTAAGGTCCTTAATAGAATTTGAGTCGAGAAGGGATGAACAAGATGAGAGAGTCCTAAAGGTATCTTATTTCAATTCATTCCCTAAGACTTTTGCCAGGCAGTCACACAGATCCGGGAGTCCTCGTATTCTGACTAGCGGTGCGGAGGAAAATCTTGCCAGCCCCCGGTCGTGATCCTTTTCTAGACACCTCTGTCTTTCAGATAATCCTCTAATAACTCCCTTGGGTTCTACAGAATTTGTAAAATTTAATAATTATTAAAGATTAATTGAGAAACCTATGCTCTGATACCAATTGTAACGACCCCGTCTCCCGGTAACTTCCAATTAAGGGAGACCCAAAGGTCAGAGCCGTTATTCAATTAACAGGATCCAAGGTTCGATAAATAATCAATAATAATTAAATAAACTTCACCAACTAAAGCTAAAAATTGGTATACAATAAAACTTTGTTTACCTTTTTAAAAGATGGGATTTCTAAACTTCTATCCATGAAGATACTACTCTAACTAATCCTCCTGTGCACGTTAATTCTCATTTAATTCCACATATGCCACTTTACTGTTTGTTCTTTTCATTTGTACCTAAAACACCGACAAACAAAACGTCGGTCAGTATATCGAAATATACTGGTATGTGGAGACAACCAAAAGTTTGCACATATGGATAACAATTTAAATATCACAATCAAATTATTTAACAAGCCAATTTACACTTTTCAGTATGGCATTCTCCACCGCTTTTGCCCTAACCCTGGCATACCCACCTTAGGGTGCCCTTTGCCAATGACTTAAGGCCACCTTCTCAATCCCCAGCTTGGTGCCTGGGGGTCACCACTCATGGTGCCCACTAGTCATGCAATATCATAGGCCACCTTCTTGGTGCATGGGGTCACCACTCAAGGTGTCCATTGGTCTACCCATCTGGGCCTGACCTTTGGCATCATCCATCAGGGTGGCATGTAGGTGCGAGAATCCATACTTCTATTATTAATGTGATAATCATAGTGACTTTATAATTTGCAAATATGAACATCCAAACTGATAATTTGCAGTCAATGAGATCAATCATCTGACAACCACGCGGGAAACTAATGTGGTTATTCATAAGCGTAACCACATACCTGATCCAAAGCAACTTGTTGTCCAAGCAATAATGATAAAGAACAAGCAACAAGCAATCAACAAGTATCCTGAAATTAATGCTTGACATCCAAGTGTTATAATTTATCCAGAACATTCTAAAGCTAGACTTGGATTCCACCTTATGTTTTCTAGACCACATTAGGGTTTTATTAGGGTTTTTTCTTCCATAACGCTTTTATCCTATTAAATGCTCTCTTAATTCATAAACCCTAATTTTGACATCAAAAACCCAATTAAAGATGATTATTTCTCTTTTATGCCAAAACTACCTTCTTTACCCTTTTAATTTATTTCAAGGTCATTAAACTCAATTATAACCTTTAGTTTCTTTCGGATTAACAACTCATAATTCATGATGGTCTAATTCCCATATGAACTCTATTTAGTATTAACTCTACCTTGATTCAATCAAAAACCCTAATTTCTATATTAAGGTTATCTTTCCACAAATTAGTGACTTTAATGCTCAAAATAGCATATTCCAACCTTAATCATGAAATTAGTCAATTAAAGCCATTAAGAGTCGAATTTACCAACATTAGGGTTTCATGGCTCATTAATGTATCATTCATGCACATTAGACTCGAAATTAAACTAATTACATGCAAATTCATCCTTTTCCAATCTTAATGATCCTTTTTATCATTAACAGGATAATATCAACTTAATATACTCATTTAACCTTTTCTAACTCATTAATCATCAAAGGTTAGGGTTTTTCATTGATTAAACTATTAAAGATAGTATCTCTATATACTTTTAGAATTGCATAAGGAATCAGGCTCCAATTATATTTTATTTAGATTCCTCTCGATTTTCTGAGCAAGTTTCATGGATAAAGTGTATCCATCCGAGCTACAGTTTTTGAGATATGAATTAAACAAAATAACTTACTGTCGGCCAATGAGAGGGCGCCACGTCGCCCACTTTCCATGCAACATTGCTGCTTGAGAACATTTCAAAATGACGCAAATACCCGTACTTAAGTTGCGCGCTTTATTAGCCCGCAGAGGGCAGAACGGTCCAATGTCCCGAGACCTTCTTCAACCTTGAGAGACCTAATCAGGTGCGTCGAACTGCAGCAAGGTTTGGTTGCCCCTCTCCATGCTGGACCTCGAAGGCCACCGGAAAAGCCTCCTCTACCTCCATCGTGCCTTGGTGCACACGGGGAACCCTCGATTAATGGCTGAGGTGGCTGGTCCTATGCGTGCCAAGGCTGCGATCTGCTGCGGTTTGCAGGTGTTCGGCCACGAGCTGCTCAGGGTTGGGAGCATGGAAAGGATATACAAGCGTTTTAGGCCGGTCTCATGAGGTTTGCGCCTCCTTCTAGACCCATCGAAGCTCCTTTGGGCCCAGGAAAACAAACAACTCTCATGTTTAGGGTTGGTGGACGAAAATAAGAAAAAGTAGAGAAGATCCATTGTGATTATCCTGATTTCGGCCGAGGGCTCTACCCCTTATATAGGGGAGGCTAGCCACGCCCTAAAAAGCTTGCCCCTGAAGTAATCAAGGCCCCTTTATCAAAAAGGAAACTTACTTTCCTTGTTTGGGTGCATAAACTCTTCTTTAATCTATTTATTGTTTATTAATATTCCTTGACTATTAAGGAATCTATTATTCTAAAGGAAATTCGAAAGTTATCTCTCTCATATTTTCCTTATGCATTTTTAATTTATTGATCACGAATTTATATTTTCTTTTAGTAGGAAATACCTTCTTTCTCAACAAAATCACTTATTTCCTTAATTAGGTATTCCTATTATCCTTTTATTTTGCAATTTGATATTTTCTCTTTCCTCTTTCTCATTGGGGCTCCTTGGCACCCAAGAAACTTTAAGAATTTGAAATTCTTTTTAAAGGAATACTCATTATCCTTAAATGCATCAATATGCATTATTCTCATTATCTTGTTTTATTTCTTATTAAAATATTTCCTTTTGTGGATTTCTCTCTTTATTTCTCTCTTATTTTCCTCATTAGTGTTCCTTCTATTATTAGGAATCCTTGGGACACAAAATCCCACTAAGGATTACCCATTTATTCCTCTTTTCACATATTTTCCACATTTCATCAATGTTTTCAATTTCTTTATTAATAAGGAAACACTTAATTGGTATTTTCTTTTCTTATTGCCTTTTCTTTGCAACTTTGGACTCCTTGGAACCCAAGGAATCTAAGAGGCACGAAATCCTCTTTGGATTTGCCTTCTAGAGGTTTCCACACCTTTCTTATCTCAAATTCTTAGTTATTCATTAATTAATTGAATTTCCTTGTTATTGGGCCCAATAGCCAATAAAGCCCTCAAATCAAACAACAAGGCTATTGTAAATGAAATCCATTTATTCAAAATAGATTATATCATTTATTCGTTCAAAAATCTTTAATATGAGAAATTATATTTCTCAGCAAAAGAACCCAAAATTGGGGTTGTAACACTTAACTTCATGGAATATAAGAATGCTATGAAATTAAGAACAAGTAAGTTCAGAGTCGTATTGAGTATGATTCAACTTAATATGTGAAATTGAAAGAAATGTGTGGATGTACAATCTCCGCTCTTGGAATGGAATGAACTTTGTGTTTGGGATGCAGTCAAATGATTAGTTCATCTCATTATGAGAAAAGGAGATTGGATAGACACATGTTATCCTTAAAATTGGGATAATGAGGATGCATATCCTACATTGAATGTATAATGACATGAACGAGGGTTAGAGGTGTTACCTCACCCTTATGAGAAAATAATGAATAATAGGTTGGAAATCTAGGTGAAAAGAGAAATCACCAAGTAATAATGAAATCATCAATGAGAAGGAAATCATCAAGTGGTGATAATATTCGTATACTAGAGATGTGGATACACTTGAATTTCAATTTAGGTGTCAATCTTACTAATAAAATGAAAAATTGATATACTATGGGAAATTTGTTGAAGATACATAAGTAGGGTACTAACCCTAAATTTTGAAGATAAAAGGAGTCATCATTGACCTAGGCTTAGCAGGCCTAAATTTTGAGGACAAAATTCATTTTAAGGAAGGGTGATTGTAATATCCTCAATTTTTAGTAAAAATTGAATTATAAAATATGATGCATGAATTAATTTGATAATTCCTCAATAATATTATTGATGGAATAATAATGTTAATCGCCTTTGTGGCATAGGTACTTTTGGTACAAGATAAATAGATAAAAGGAATTCATGCATAAATACATAGTAATGATTTTTGATATGATAAAAGTATATGATGTGTTAGATAATTATAGGGATAATTATCTACTCATTCTTGGAAACAGAATGTTTGACACATCAAATAACATTATCTCGAATTAACCTTTGTATATTTGAAAATAATAATATGAAAAGAGAATTATATCAGTTAAAATTAAAGGATATTTCATAATATAATTGTTTTTATGAGATGACTAATGGAACAAGTTTGGTATATAAAAGACATCAGAGAGAGAGGGGAAATAATCTAGATCCCAAGTCAGAAAGTATTGTTTCCTAATAGATTAATGACCACTTACCCAAAATATGACTTATGGTTATATTTTTCTTAATGGCTTAAGATTGTGAAATCCAAATCTTAATGGAAAAGTGGGTTTCTTCTCGTGTCTTCTGGTTGATTAGATAAAAATGAAGATATTTATAGATGGGGAAAGGAAGGAATTTAATTAGATCGTAAAAAGAGAGATTTCTTACCAAATATGTAGAACTTGGAGACAAATCTGTTTGTCCCATACACCTATATATATATATATATATATATATATATAGAAAAGATGGATTACCATAATGCCTTCAAGATTGTACACGCCACCCTCCCCGTCATGCCCAAGTGCCTCCTGATCAACCTAATCTCCTCTAATTCTATAAAAGATGGTCGTAACAATACCTTCCTCCACATCCTGGATGTGTGCCCCTCCTCATCCATGGGTTGGGATGAGGGATGTTGGTTGTTGTAACAATGAACCCTGTTCTTATCATCACCTTCTAGGCCTCCTCTCGACGTCCCTCTGATTCAGGGATACCTCTTCCTCACTTTCTCCACTGCCCAACATCAAGGTAAGCTTCATCATACGTCTGCCATGGTGGCAGCGCCACGACATAGTTGTCTTACAATGGGCTCTAGGCAATGCACCAGCCTGCGGCGACCTGGGGATGGACCCGCAGAGTGCCGGGATAGGCAACGCCACCCGACCCACCTTGTGGCAGTGCGGATACCCTGACTTGTGAGGTGACAGATCCTACTGGATGGAAGATCACTAGTGGAAGGGAGGAGAAGATCTGGGTGAGCGTTGGGTTTCTCATCTATCACTGGAGCGACACAGGTGGGGCGTAGGGGCGGTGACGATGCACCGAGGGATGGTGGTGCCTGCCGTCAGATGAATTGGTGGCTCAACCTCCATCCGCCCTTGTCGCTGAGAAGAGGAGGACTGCAAGAAGACTCACGACGATGCTAAGAGCATGGCATAGCCTAGAGGGGTCCGACAAAGGCATCCGCACTCTGGGATAGCTTTTCGACACCCCGGGGCAAAGGGGGAGGTGTCGCGGCCCTCTCACACATAGCGACGTAATGATGGCGGCGACCCAATGTGAGGTGGGAGATGAAGCCCAGTAAAAGTACATGCATGCCCCTAGATTACTTCATGCCAGGTAAGGGTAGTATAGTGAATTCATTATGTTTTGAGTTACCAGCCTTGCTGGCACTGAGCTGAGATGGTCGCTAGCCATTGGCCAAGCCTGGGCTAGTGTGGCATATAAGGGTATAGCAAACGCTGACGTGTCAGCGTGTAATTGGCCCAATAATGATGATTTTACAAATATCATAGTAATTGTAGGATGATCGAATTTAGACAAATAATATATGAAAATTGATCAGGAGAACGAGAGGAATCCAATTAAAATAGTTTTAGAGTCCAAATCTACTTTCTGTTCTAAATGTGTACATGGTTTGATTAGAATAAAGGGAAAACCTAGATTTGCCTTAATCTGATGCTTAATTGAATAGGTTAATTTATGTTAAGTTAATGCCTGATCTAAACATGTATAATGAAGAAATCCCTGATAATGATGGATAATGGATGATTCCAAATTCGTAGTCTTATTCATGCTATTTAGGGTGTTAAAATCAATGTCAACATCTTTCTATGATCTAATACTGATAATTTGATCTAGGTATCACGAGTAGTGTAATATGCTTAAGTTGGTGATTAGGGTTTCACCAAATATGCATAACTAAAATTTTAATTTGAGAAACCACGATATGATGGAATTAGGGTTGGTATCCCTAATCCTTGGACCAAACATGAGATAGCCCTAAACCCTAGTTTAGGAGTGAACCACGATATGTAGTATGTATATTTCAGATTAGAATACTTTGTTGCTTGGATGTTTGAATGCACTCTTAAAGTACTTGTAATATATTCTGCATTGGTTTCTGCAATGACATAAGGTACGTGGTTACACTTATGAATACCTATATCGAATTCAGAGATTTTCGATGTTTCTCGATGATATTAAATGACAAATAAGTTGCTTGCTTGTTTATTTAGTTCTTGCACATTATAAAGTTCCTATGAGTATCATGTAAAGTAAATAACTATATTCTAAACCCTTTGTTAGAATATGAAAACAAGTTTATGTTCTTATATGCACATGAAAAATGTTTAATATATGCTTACTTGTGATTATTGTTTGAACCCACGTACCAATATAGAAATATACTGACAGCGTATTTGTTTGTCGGTATTTTAGGTATCAGATATACTTGATTCATGGACATGAGGGTACAGATAAAGATGTTGAAGACACTACAGTTTAATCATGAATGTTTATTCTTAATGGTTTATCACCACACATGTAAAAGTTAATTCTATTTAAAATTTAGGTAACTCCTTAGGGAAGCTTTTTATGTAAACATGTAAATATTTGTTCATTAATGGAAATTGTTTACTATTCTATATTATTTCATGAATCTGATCCTAGAATTTCTGAGTGATGATTCACAACTTAAAGTGTTGGTCGTTACAACATTAGTCTGGATTGCTTGAGTTAAGAGACACTACAATAACAATATGGCATTGTTATATCTATTTCTAGGGTTGTATTTCGTGGTGAAATTGCTAAAAGATTCAAACTATTTTCTACCTTATTGTAGAGGTTTGTTGAGGATGACAAACTTGATGGAAATTGGATTTGGAACTACATTAAGGGAAGGTACTCGCCTAGAGTTACATGTGAACTAGTATAGAGTTAATTATACTCCTAAAATTTCTTAGGAAATTCGTATCCCTTGGTTATAGAAAATGATGTATCCTAATGTTACTTGGTATTATTTCCCAAAACAAAACCCAAAAAATAGAGATTATCAATATATTTACTAAACTACCCAACATACTTTAGTTTATATTTATGTTATTATGTATCACTTTTGACTTTTACCTTTTATAGATAATTATATCAGACCATAGTACATAATGATTTCCTAGTTCATGTTCAGCCATCGCTATGTTCCTCACTAATTTTTCTACTCTTTTTTCTATCTTTTCCTAGGTTACATAGAAGCAACAGATGGAAGTCCCAATGAAGTGACAAAAAGGTTGAGGAACTTTTATAGATAATCAACAAGGAAAACATGTTTCTAACATTTCATTCTAGATATCAACAAGAAGCCTGTATTAATGCTCAAGAACAATTATCTCCTTGAACTTTGAGTGGAAAATCAAAATGACATTGGTCCATTCAATCACCATTTAAAGATGTTTCTAAGGTTAGCCATTTTTTTGGACAAAATTGTCTTCAGTTAACTAACTTTATAGAGTGTAGCAATTATGAATGATGGGATCTATTTTGATTTCATTCAAGAGCTAAACAATGTGTTATATGGTGGTTGTGGTATTATGAAATGTCTAGGAAGATGATCAACACTTAATAATAAGCTTTGTTTTCTCTTGTCAGTATTTTCATACATTCCCTTCATTTGGGGATAGTTTATCATGAAAGTGGATAGTCAATAAGCAAATATCGGGCACAGAGAGGGTCTTGATATTATTATTCTCTTCCCTACAATTGTCAAGTTATGTTACCCAACAACACTAAGTTACAAATTTCCATTTCATAGACAGTTCTTATGTGGTACTACCAAGGGGATTGAGCATAGATTTAGCTTATCCCAGATTAGTACAATAAGCTTGCTAAAAAGAATCTTACAATATGGAATATGATAAGATGCTTCCATCAATTACTTAGGTGCTAATTTTAGTAGGTTTTTATCCTATGATGAGGTTATAAATGAAATTTTTCTTGAATTCAAAACACCTTGGTTTCAAAGTCGTCCACTCTACCCATTATGTTAATGCATTAAAAAATGAACAAGATTGTAATAGCCAACAACTTACAATTATATCATGTAATCAACTGACCAAGCTAGAAGATTGAGTGGCATGAAAATATGATCTGATCTGATTAGTCAAATAAGCTCCATCAAAATGACCATGATTTGTCTGGTGGGTATTGTTGCTTTTTTTTCTATTATTCTCACTAGGTTAGTCTCACTACTACAAAAAATGGTTTTTACAACAGTTCATTTTTCCATTTTACAACGGGTGTCAACTGTTGTATTAGATCGCGTGGTCTTATGGGGGGGGTTCTTTATACAACAGGTGTTGCACATGTTGTGATATATGTATTTTATACAACAGTTAATACATGTTGTAGATCATTGAACACACCTGTTGTAATAGGGGTGTTCTATATAACATGTTGAGACAAAAGGAAATACATCTAGACACAAGGTTTCGAACTTGAGACCACTTGAAAGTAAGGCACATCTCAAACCGTTGAACCAGTTTCATTTTATGCAACACATATATTCTTTGTTGTACATATACAACAAATGACGTGCAAACCTATTGTGTGATTGTGGTCTACTACAACGGGTAACTATTACAATAGGTGAAAGCCTGTTGTGTAATTATAGTATACTACAACGGGTTATAGTATGTTGTGTAATGATGGTCTATTACAACGGGTTAACATATGTGACTATTATAACGGGTAGAGCATGTTGTGTAATTATGATCTTTTACAACGGGTTAGAGTATGTTTTGTAATGATGGTCTATTACAACGGGTTAACATACATGACTATTACAACGGGTTAGAGCATGTTGTGTAATTATGATCTTTTACAACGGTTTAGAGTATGTTGTGTAATGATGATCTATTACAACAAGTTAGCATAAGTGACTATTACAACGGGTTAGAGCATGTTGTGTAAGTATGGTCTTTTACAACAGGTTTGAGTATGTTGTGATATTACAGTCTATTACAACAATTTAGCACATGTTGTAGTAATCACATATACTACAACGAGCTTGGCCTGTTATATATAACTTGTGTTGTATAAAATATATAATTCACAACACACAAATAGACTTGTTGTAAAATATATGCTAACTACAACACAACCAACAGAACTGTTGTGTTTTTCCCATTGTAAAAAGCATTTTCTGTAGTAGTGTCTTCTCTAAATTTATGCTAAATCACAAACCAGTAATATCCACAAAACACATACCGCCACAATTCCTTTATGGTCTTTACCTCTTAGTTTAAGCAGCTCCTAATATGTCACTATTTACATCTTAGATAAGCATCCACCTTATTGATAGAATTCAATGTGTTTGGATGTTTTATTGTCTAAGTTACTCCTTTACACATAAATTTAGACATGATTGCATGGTTCTTATACTAATTTGTCTTAGTTTTTTTTCTTAACAGATACTCACAACTATGTTGTTGATATTTCAAGCAATGCAAATGATTCTACATCAACCAAGTAGAAGGCCAAAAACATTGCATCAATCTACTTGGCGATATACGTATCTGACTATGTTCCTCAATGCCTCTATATATTTTGTTGACAGATGGCAAAATATGTATTTGACCATGTTCCTAAAATGCTACTAGGCATCACCATGTTCTTGAAATGCTAATTGGGATCCTAGAAGGACTAGGCAAATAATTTACCAATCTTATTGTGAATTTAATTGTGGTAAGTAGTTGTTATCTAACTTCTATGATATTCGATGGTGAATTCAATTATAATGAATAGTTTTTATCTAACTTTTATGATATTAGATTAAATGTGCTTAGAATAAAACATCTGATATAGTCTTTCTTTTATAGATCGGATAGAAAGGGCACGTCTCTGTGATCGTACCTCTTGTTTAGGAAATTATGGATTCCAATAAGTTGGACATGGAACCTAGCACGTACATACATCAAGTCGATTTCCTATGGATAATAAGAAACAAAACATGGAGCAGTTCTCAATGTCCAATCAGGAAGAGCAATGCATGAACTGCCATTGTCTTCTTCTGAGTTTATCAACCTTATCATATCTATTGAAGATATAAGTGATAGATTTCCTATAAAAGAAAAATCATGATAGAAAAATATACACATGATCATGAGGTGTATATATGTTGTTGTAAATGGATGAAGTTAGAAGAAGATGTCAACATAACATACATGATCATGAGATGTATAGAGGTTATTATATACATGTGTCTTTTTTCTATACATATTGTAAAATAGGGCCAAGGTTAATGTCCTACCCATATGTATTCATTGTTTCAATATAAATAAAAGTATGCTTATTGACATTATATGAAAAACTTGATTTGGATCAGTATTGATTGTTTCTTCGCTCTGAAACATACTTCTAAATTTACAAGGTATTGATTGTACACATAATCCGACTACCTATGCATGTGTAGTTCATGATGTATTTCACTACACACTAACTACATTTGCAATTGTAGTAAGTGCAACTTTTTGTTACACATGAACTACATATTAAATTGTAGTACATGTTCTTTCCCCCTACATATCGTAGCTACAAATACAATTGTAGTCATATATTTAACTACAATTGCAACTACATTTTTATGTGTAAGGACAATGTTTACCTAGAATTAAGGTTACATATGAATTTGTAGTTAGATAAAAATCCAACTATAATTTTGAAAAATGTAGCAAAAATAATTAGCTACACATGTATTAGCTTCATATTCTAAATGTAAGGATAAATTAGCTAAAGCTTTTAGCTATAAAATTTGGAGTTTTTGCTACAATTTTTTGTTATTGTTAAAGACCATTTTTTTTGTAGTGGTAGTTGAATATAATGTGATGGCCCATGCATGTTGTGATCTTGATTTGGTTCAATCTATATTGATTGAATTTGGAATTGGTTAACAAACTCCAACTCGTCTTTATAGTGATAATCAAGCTACTATCCATATTGCCAATAACCCAATTTTCAATGAACATACATAACACATTGAAGTTGATTGTCATTTTGTATGAGATCTTGTTAAAGCCAAGAAGATTGTGACTCCTCACATATGGACCATCGATTTGATTGTTAATATCTTGACTAAACCACTTCCTCCATTTTTTTAGTATATGGGTGCCATCTAGGACTATGCAATATTTACTAACTAGCTTGAGGGAGAGTGTTAACATTAGTGATTTATTTCATATTTCTTTCTAATTGGGCTTATTATATATGTAATTCTATGTATGTACAATTAAGTGAGGATTCATATACCCACTTACGTATACTCATATATCCCCGGACCCTATGTATAGGAGACCTAAAACATCTTTACTTATGAGTGAATCCATAGTTATTCTATTATACAAGAATTTTAGTATTCAATGGGTTATTCTGGAAGGCATATCCATTTGAAGGTGGCAGTCTTTGTGGGATGATGATTAGGATATGTAAAGGTCAAAACACTCCATTCTTAATACCATGAGGTGGATGTTGGAAGTTGAAGCTTGGAGATGGGCCTTGAGGCATGTTGGTGTTCATCCCCAATTGTGCACCTATTGCTTGATAGGCCTTCATCAGTCATTCATGAGTCATCTTCACAGTTGATCCTAGCATCTTGATGTCCTTCTTCCTCTTTAGTCATCCCATTTTTCTTATCATTAAATATTTTTATTAATCATTTGGATGTGACTGATAATGAGTCCTTCATGGGTGATGGTATGTTTTCCAGGAGAACAAGTCATTTTGATAATTGTAATGGGATATATTGTACTTGATATATTATTAGTAAAGAAAATTATGTTCATTATCTTTGTTTTTGTATGAGATAATAATTACATAACAGTATCCTATGAATGTTTGACTCAATGCCATATCATTTTGGGATGTGGACCTAAACATGAGAGAATGTGTATGCTAAGAGTGTTAGTATTGTTAAATTCACGGTTATATGTTATTGTGGAAATTAGGGCAGTAATAATATATCAAGACTAGTATCAAATTTGACTGACACCACATGTCAGTAGTCGTGATATCAGATAACAAGTTAGTCACATATGTAGTTGTTAGAGAACCAATGAAATGGATAGACCAAACTTGAGAATGATCCATGGAGGCCAGGAAATGGCAGACTAGTTCATATCCCACTAACACAATGGTGATTGTGATCCTTATTTTAGTATTCATGAAAATAATCACATGTTATTCAATGTAGTTTTTTAACTTGACTCAATGTGATCTTAAATAAGGATAACCATAATGGACGATATGGAATGTGAGAAGATGAGATTATTTTCACATAAACTCAAGACTTGCACTTTTTGTAGATGAATTGAATCCCCGTAATTCAGTCCAATCATAGTATCTGGCCGGTGATATGGGTAATATATAGAATCTTTATTCTACTTTATCACCCAAAAAACATGCCTTTGAATTTGTTGATTTCACACCAATGCATTTTGGACATGATGTTGATATTTATTTGGCTCCACTAGTTAAAGATTATGCAAATCAAGGGTGTTTACTTTGATTCATATAGCTGATAGTATTTCACCAACTATTGTTTTTTTAATGGAAATATATAATTCTTTGAAGTATGTACACCTGATTTACTTTGCTATGGACTAGAGCCACGATAGCCCCCACCCTCACCGTGCCCCTGGCAAAGACCATAGTCAGGAGGTGATATGTTACATATGTAGTTACTTTTTCAGTTTTTCTTTTGAAGCTAGGTAGCTGAAGCTATGTCTTCGGCTACAGATCAAATAAACAACGCAATAGATGGTCGTATATACCCCCTAAACGATTTTGTCGTAATCACAATCCACTAGTTTCACAGTTGACGAGTGTGTCAAATAAAGAAATGGCTTGGGAAAAAGAAAGATGTGAGGGCTGAGGACACTGTCCAGATCTCTTATCACAAGTGTCAAAGGACCAACTTAACTGCATGTGAAGATACACACGTAATGTGAATACGAAAGGTCAAACAGAGTTACTTTTAAGTAAAAGACATTTCAAATATGCACAAATAGATGGTTTAGTTGGGTTGAAGCTGATAAGTTTATAGTGGATTCCCCGTAATTTCAACTAATTAAATTCATTTGGTTTGGTGTACATTAAAACACAGCATGGAACTGAAGTTCATTTTGTCTATACTTTTGAAGAGAACAATGTAAAATCAATTACCTCATTATTTAATTTTTTTGTGACTTTGACTTTTCGTGTTCTAATAATGATCAAGTACACTGCCTCCAATTAAAAATCCCTAAAATCAATTCAAGTTGTTCATGGAAATAACATGTAAGTCGAACACCTCACGTGGCCGCCAACCGGCAACCACTGTCAGCAACCGTGGAAGCTTGCCATGCCCGTAGAATTCGGATCACATCTGCATCTACGGGTAGAAATCCGAATCTTCTAACTTCGGGAGGGTGTTGACTAGTGACTGGCAAGAGTTAGGCTCGGTAGGAAACTACAATTGTATACGAGACCAAGTTGCAGGTATCAAACACTAGACAAACTAGGACTGGATCGAGCTTCGAATCATTCATGGTGTGACGCGACCTTAGCAAGAAGTATGGCGTGGAGTGATGCGATCATGGGGCCGAACATGTCGCCGACGGTGCTCTAGAATCCGGATATATAGTTTGGGCAGCTTGGTAGCCAGCTGCCTTAATCAAAATGTGGCGGAGGAAAGGATAGGTCGCAGTCTGAGTGAATGAGGGCTCAAAATGGCAAAGATGTCGCTATCACTGCAAATGAATAGATATATGGACCTGGTGCTAGTCCCCTGTGGTCTCCTCCTCATGTTCGGCTACCATCTCTACCTCCTCTACAGGTTTCTTCGCCGTCCCGACACCACTGTCCTCGGGTACGAGAACCACAACAAGAAGGCATGGGTCGCCCGAATGCTCAAGGTAAGCCGCAGTCTCACCGTGCATGTTTTCATCGTTTAATTTGTACATATGTAGCTGCGTCCTCATTATACAGATTCATTACGTCCTTCCTTTCCTCCCAGGGAACTCCCGACGAGATCGGTCTCGCATTGGCGGTCTTCTCCACCAACATCTCCGCGGCCAACACAATGGCATCCCTCTCCATAGGTCTGAGCTCCCTAATCGGTGCCTGGGCAGCCAACTCCACCAAAATCTTCAGCCCCGCAGTGATCATCGGCGACACCAGCCTCTCCACAATCTCCGTCAAATACATTTCCCTCCTAACCTGCTTCCTCATCGCCTTCGCGTCGTTCGTCCAGTCCTCCCGCCACTACGTCCACGCCAACTTCCTCATCAGCACGCTCGACGCTGACATCCCGCTCGAGTACGTCCAGAGATCCGTTCTGAGGGGCGGAAACTTCTGGTCGTTCGGACTCAGGGCGCTCTACTTCTCCACGACGCTGCTTCTCTGGTTCTTCGGGCCTATCCCCATGTTCGCGAGCTGTGTTGGCGGGGTCATTGTGTTGCATTTCCTCGACGTCAATTACTTGAAGCCGCACCCCTTCAAGTTTACATGCTTGAAAGTACCGGAGGGTTACAAGCCCGTTCCGTCGGCGGCGAGAGTCGGTAATAGTTTTGGCGATGGTGCCGGAATTGAGGGCGGGTTTGGGGCGTTTGGGAATATTCTCGGCTCACTGCAGACGGACTCTAAGGTGGCTGGTGTTCATTGAATATTCAATCCCTCGTTGCTCCTTAGTCGTCCCTAGATGTTGGATCTCCACGCGCTAAGTCGTTGGAGCGCTTCCTGGACAAATATACGTCTGAGATTGTGAATTGTTTTTGTAACTGTGAAAGGATGCAAAAAAGATCAGTTTACTTATTATGCTGACACTTTTCATTGTTAGTAACATGCTACATACACTATTTTCCGGAAAAATTGACAAAACAGCATTGTAGTGCCCCAAACATTTTGCTGTTTTATTGTGTCCTTTTCATCCCAACCCAACCATTCAACGGGGAAAGACATGTGTATGTTGATGGGAGAAGGAGTAGACTCCTACTAAAATAAGGAACATCAAATCCGAACTCGTTTCATTCCCCTAGGATTTGCTGTTCCTAACTTAACAAAGAGCAAGCTGCACCTTGTATTAGATATTGTCATCTATTATATGAATAAAATCTCAACCTTACCATTCAATGGGCAGGGACATGTGTATGCCGATGGGAGAAGGAGTAGGCTACTCCTACTAAAACAAGGAACAACAAATCCGAACTCGTTTCATTCCCCTAGGATTTGTTGTTCCTTACTTAACAAGGAGCAGGCTGCACCTTGTGTTAGATATTGCCATCAGTTATACGAATAAAATTCCAACACTACCATTCAATGGGCAGGGACACGTGTATGTTGATGGGTAAAGGAGTAGACTGGTCCTACTAAAATAAGGAACAGCAAATCAAAACTCTGTTTCATTTGATACTTTTCTGAATAACTTAAATATCATATTGTTTGAAACGAAAGAAGCTATCAGGCACCACATTTGTTCAAGTCGTTTGTTAAATTCCATCGCGAAACCTATGTATGACTCACTCCCTCATGTTACTATGTCGTTCTTCTTTCAATTCTAACTTATTTGGAATTCGCAATTCCAGATATATGCTTGTCCAATATAAGTTCTTGAAAAAATGACATGATAGATAATTTTTGGATTTGAGTTCATCTGGAACCGATTCATAAATAATAATGATATTGAATTTCAAATTACTGGTTCATTCGTTAAAAAAAGAAAAATGGCTAGGTTGGACTTAAATGCTATTTTCATCATCCATCATAGTTGAATCAATAATTTGTATTAGCATATATGTTTTATACGTTGTCATGTGTTGTGTGTTTTATTATCTTGTGATGTGGGTTTAAGTTATATTCGTAAAATATGTCTTGTCTTTATTTTTTTTTATCCCATATTGTCTCTAGTTCTGGTTCTTCCTTACTCTCTTGTCCTATAAAGAGAGTGTGTTGTAATTTTTCCAATATATCAAATAAAGTTTTGTTTCATTCTATATGACATCAGACGTGTTCGATCCTCCCTAACCATCCCATTGACCCCTCCCACCTCCCCTACCATTGACCCCCACTACCTCCACCATTTCCACCATCTCCACCATCCCCACCACCTAGTCATCCCCTCCATCCAAAACTTTCATCACCACCACTTTTTCATCGACCTCCATCCATCGAACAATCCTTCCTCTTCCACCCATTGATCAACCTCCACCCATTGACCAACCCTTCATCTTCCAACCATCGACCAATCCTTTTTCTTCCACCTATCGACCTCTACCACCCATCAACCCTTCATCAACCAACCTTTCTTCTTCAACCCAATCGACCTACTATCAACCCATCAACCAATCGACCTACTATCAACCCTTCACCTTCCATCACCACCATCCACCTATAACCCATTGATTTTCCACCTCATTCCACCCCCATCGACCTCCACACCATTGGCATGTAACCCTTCAACCTCCACCCCCTTGACTTGCATTCCATCACTTACTCTTCCAGTTTGTCCCAGAATACAAAGTTGGAAATCTTAAAGTATCACCTATCTTCCTATGTATGCCACATGGTGGAGTGAATCTCATACAATGTAGGCATAGGTCGTTTCTTAGATCTATTGATCCAGATCTATTTTTACTATCTACAACCCCTATGTGGGTTTCTCAGATTTATTGATCCAAATTTGTTGTTGCTATGTTCTGCCCCTATGTCGGTTTCTTGGATCTATTTGCATCTGGATGTTGCTTCCTCTGCCCCTATGTGGGTTGTTTAGATCTACTCTTTTTTCATTGTTTTCTACTACTCATATTTTGATGTTGTTGCTCCACTACAAGTTTCTCAAATGTTGTCATTCAGATCTGCCTTTTTGTACCACTTCTACTTCATCTTTGTAAACATCATCTCTCTGCCTTCCATGACGACTACATATCCTTCGTGAAACTTGTGTGTTACAATGTGAAATTTGATGAATCAAATTACCATCTCTGGGTGACATCATTTGAACTCCTTGTCAAATACCTAGGATGTTACTCTCATATCTCTTCTACTTCTAAGGATCCTTCTAATGTCTCAGCAGATGACAAAGCCAAACATGCCTACGACAAATGGGCCAAAGTTGATTTTGGCGTCATGACATGGAGGGTGAATTGTGCTGAACTGAAGATCAACCAGTCTCTTCTTCGCCTGTCAAATGTCAAAGTCGTGTGGGATTAACTGTCCCATGTGTACTCACATCAGCAAAACCCAAAGAAGGTCTTTGAGATCTTTAAGAACTTGGCTAAAATGGAGTATTCCACTGACAACTCTATAGAAGACTACTACAATCAGTGTTCGGCACTTTGGAATGAATTTGAAGTATATCATCCTTTCACTGTTGATATTAATGAAGTTCAACGGTAGCATAACAAACTTCAACTTTTTTCTGGCTAGTTTTCCTCATCCCTTTGCAAGTGTTGTATACCAAATATTATCTAGTGATCCCTTACCTACACTAAGGGATGTTCTATAGTGTGTTCAATGTCTTCCTTCTATGGCCACTCTACTTGATACTTCTTTTGATAACTCGATCCTTACAGTCTGCTCCTCTGATTCTGGTCAAGGGCATGGACATGGTTGTGGCCGAGTCCGGGGTGGACGTGCTCCTGTAAGAGGTCCTACTCCTATCCCTGGATGAGGTCAACCTCAAACCCCTCCTGCTAAATGCTTCTATAACTTCTATAGGCACACAAAACAAAATGAGGATTGTTGCTGGAAAAAGCATGATGCACATGTCTGGGCAAATTAGGTCTCTTCTAATGTTTTTTATTACTCAATTATTTCTTTCTCAACTTCTACTCAACCCACAGTTGAGTGGATTCGCTCAAAGTTTGAAAAATTCATGCAAGCACGTCTATCCTCACCAACAACTCCTACTGAAGGAGGTTCCTCTACCTTACTTGCATCTCCTGCTACTACCAGTAAAAATAAATGGGTCATCGACTCCAGTGAATCTACCCATATTTCTAGTTGTTTCAAAATTTTCACTGCAATTTTTAAGACTACAAATACCCCTCCTATGACTGATGCAGATGGGACTTATAATGTTATCCACAACATTGGAACTATATCTCTGTCTCAAAGTATCCCCTTAAAATATGTCTTATATATGTTGGCTCAAGGTAATGTTGACCTAAGGTCTATATTGACTAAACCCTTATTTTGATGAAAACTAACCATTCAACTTATTTGTGTCTTATGCTTCTACTTGATTGATTTCAGATTAGGTATAGACACACTCCAAATGCCCTATCTTACACATCTTAACTTGGAGAAAAGACAAGTCAAAATCAATTCAAGTGCACTTTTCTAAAATATGATGTAAATCCATTATAATCATGTTGTAAATTACTTGTAATGATTGTATGACTTCTAATTAAGCTTAGAAAAAATTAGGATCACTTAAATTGAATATTTAAGTACTTTATTGACATTTTCCAAAATTCATTACAGGTTGATTTTTGGTCGATTTACAAACTCGACCGAACCCTTCATGGATTTTGAGAATGTCCAAGTTCAGTGAAGTTACAAACTCGAGGCGAACCATGCACTGGACAAAATTGATTCAAGTGATCGGTCGAGTTTCATCTAGGATAAACTCGACCAATTCTTTAAATATGCTTTGTCAAATAGTGCAATCGGTCAAGTTTCCAACATACAAATAACGACCGATCACGGTATAATGAAAGTACAAAAAAAGTATTTCTAGTTGTTGGAGTGTTGTAAAACTTGAAAAAATATATGTTACAATGCCCCCTTAAGTGTTTCCACTAGCTAGGAATCCCCAACTATAAATAGGACCCCATGGGGTTCTTCTCATGGTTATCTAAGGACAATGAAGGTCCTTGTATTATAGTTCAATGCATCCTACAACCACCTTCTACTCTCAATCTTAATCACTTGCATCATCTATTAGAATGAGTAGGAGATTTGTGAGAGAGCTTGTCCTACATGTAAATCATGTTAGACTCTCACTTAATCTACCACCAAATCTCTCATTTCCACCCTGAAGATGAAGACGAAGGTTCTTTCTCGTCACTAAGAGAGGTGAAGAAGTTCAAGCCTTAAGACTTGATGCGAGAAGTGGGTAAGCCATTGCTGAAGGCAGAAGACTCCTAGCTCAAGTGGGTAAGTCCTTGGTGAAAGCTTCTCCTTGGTAAAGGTGAATTCAAAGGTCGAAGATCTAAGAAGAGTGGGTAATTCCTTGAAGGACGAAGACTTGGAGCAAGAGTGGGTAAGTCCTTGGTGAAGGAAAGAGACTCCTTGCACAAGCAGATAAGTCCTTGATAGGGTTGAAGACTTTTTGTATTGTATAGGTAAGTCCTTTGGTAGGTTGTTGGCTCCCTTCCCCTCAAAGGAAAAGTTGAGTATCCTTGACCAAAAAAAGGAAGGTCATATGTTGTAACTCTTATAAGTGAATATAAGGGGTAGACATGGTTAAGAAATCTTAGAGGTTGACCTCTCTAGGCAGTGAACTGATAATCTCCTAGTTTAGAGATTGGAACACTCTACATAGTTTGCATTCTTATGCTTGTTCAATCTCTCTCTCTCTTGCTATGTATGTTTTAGTTTCTCTCAAATTCCTAATTGGCAACCTAATCTTGTGATATATCTTAAAGGTCTAAAGAACTTTATTTAAGTGCATTTTAGATCTCTTACCCCCCCCCCCAAAAAAAAGCGAATCACCCATCCTAGATCCAACAATATGTTCCATGATTTTCTATAAATTTGCTATCGGTTAGTAAAATTGTTAAGAACCTTCAGTGCTTGATTATTTCTGACCCTAAGGGTTGTGTGTTTTAGGGTCTATGTATGAGGAAGAGGAATGGTTTAGGCCATGAGGGACTAGATGGACTATACTACAACGATGTGTTGCAATCTACTGTAGCTCGGCTATCTTCTCTATGACTCATCTACAATGGCACTATTTCCTAGAGCATCCATCTGCTGCAAAATTGTCTTGCTTATTTCTTAGTATTCCTGAAAAAAAATTATGTGTGAAACATGCCAGTTTGGTAAACAAACTAGAGTTGTTTTTCTTATAAAGAAAGAAGTTAGTTCTAGAAAATTGTTTTATCTTGTTCATGTCGATATTTGGGGTCCATGTCTATTTCTAGCTTACCTGGCTATCTCTATTTTATGACTTTTGTTGATGATTATTCTAGGGTGACTTGGTTGATACTCCTAATGGATAGAAAAACTATTTTTCAAACTATCACCACCTTTCTATTAAGATCCAAACCCAATTCCAAACTCACATTAATATCTTACAAATTGATAATGCCCTCAAATTTATGCAAAATTATGTGGATCTTCTTTGTTGTTCTAAGGGTATCATTCATCGTATTGTGTGATCTTTCAACCACAACAAAACAATGTGGTAGAAAGGATGAATAGTCATCTTCTTAAAGTAGTACACACAATTCTTCTTCACTATCATGTTCCTAAACATTTCTAGCTATGCTACCTAATTAATAGTATGTTGTCTTCAATGTTTCATAATGAAGTCCATGTCTCCCATCTTTATCTAGATGCACCTTTGTTTTCTATTCCACCACTCATGTTTGGATACACCCATTTTGTTAAGGATCTCCGCCATGAGAAATCTAAACTGGACCCTGCTCCATTAATTGTGTATTTCTAGGATATTTATGAACTTAGAAAGGATAGTAGTGTTATGATCCTGTCAATCAACAACGGTTTGTCAGTATAGCTGTTGTGTTCTTTGAAAATATGCCATACTTCATTGAAGAAGGGTCTGTCTTATCTAGTGATCTGGTGGATCCTAGTCCTATGAGTGAGGTAGTAGAACATGATCTAACTAACAAAATTGAAGAGGTGACCACGATTACATTTCCCTTTATGGCTCCTCAACAACTAATTTATACATCGTCGTCAGGTCACCAACACCCCACATGTACTCTCTGACCTAAATCTTCCTACCAGCCTAAGGAAAGGTGTTCATTCCTATACTCAACATCCAATTAGAAATTTCTGCTCTACTACAAATCTTGCTGCTAGCTTTTCATGTTTTACTACTATTGGTTTGGCTATTTCTATGTGGAAGAATGCTACACAAGCCCTTCAACATCTTGCAAGGCGTCAAGTTATGGAAATTGAAATGTATGTCCTATGAGATCACAAGACCTGGGATCTTATTGATCATCCTAATAACTATTTGACAGTTGGATGTTGTTGGACTTTTCTGATTAAATATCAACCAGATGGTTCTATTGAACGAGTGAAGGCTCACCTTGTAGAAAGAGTCTATAATCATACCTATGGAGTGGATTACTTTGAATCTTTTTCTCCTGTGGCCCGCCTCAACTCTATGAGAGTAGTTATCTCTGTAATTGTCAATAAAGATTATCCCCTTTATCAACTTGATGTCAAAAACACCTTCATGTATGGTGACCTACATGAGGAATTTTATATGGGCAACCACCTAGTTTTACTAGTAAAGGGGAGTGTTCTAAAGTTTGAATCCTCGAGAAGGTGATATATGGCCTAAAACAAAGCCCACATGTGTGGTTTGATAAATTAGTTCAGTTTTCAATTTTGGCACTCACATTCTGACCATTCTATTTTTATTAAAAAGATCAACTTCGGACTTGTTGTGCTTATTGTTTATGTTGACGATGTCATTCTATCATGTGATGACTCTGAAGGTATTAAAGCTACCAAACAATATCTAGAATGATTTTTGTTACTAAAGATCTTGATAAACTCAGATACTTCTTGGGAATTGAAGTTTCCCAATCGTCTTATGGCATCAACCTTTCACAGCACAAATATGTGTTGGACCTTCTGATAGAAGTAGGTATGCTTGGGTCTAAACCTGCTAGTACTCCACTGGATCCCAATACCAACTGGGATGATGAATCTTTGTCGCCATACCCTGATAATAGTCAATACCGACAAATGGTTGGTAAGTTTATCTATCTCACTATGACGTTGTACTTGTCAATAGTTATTTTGGCAAACCTCGATAATGTCATCGGATGTTGTTTGTCACATTTTTACATATCTAAAATCTTCTCCCAGAAAAGGTTTAATATATCACAGACATGGGCACTGCAACCTTACTGGGTATTCTAACTCTGATTATGTCAGTAGGCGATATTACCAAAAATAAACTTATGCTTACTATTCTTTTGATGGTTAAAATTTGGTTACATGGTGTAATAAAAATCAGATTGTGGTTGCTCAGTGAAGTATTGAAGAAGAATACAGGTCTATGTGGGTCAAAGGACTTCTCAATGAGTCTAATATTTCTGACTCTAATCCTATTCATCTGCACTGTGATAGTAAAGTTGCCACCTTTATTGCCAACAGTCCCACTTTCCATTAGCTCACAAAGCACATTGAAGTGGATTGCCACTTCATCCGAGAAGTAGTTCTTTCTAGACGAATCTATACTCCTTATATTCGGATAGAAGATCACCTTGTTGGAATCTTTACCAAGATAATTTCCAAGACTCACTTTGCTAAACTGGTAGACAAACTGGGCATGATTGACAATTATGATCCAGCTTGAGGGGGAGTATTAGTATATATGCATTATGCATTGTCATGTGTTGAGTATTTTGTTATGTGTGTAAAACCTATCTTGTATTTAGGTTTTCTTTTAACCTATATTGCCTAGTTCTAGTTCTCCCTTACTCTCTTCTCCTATAAAAGAGAGTGCACTGTAACTTTTCAAATATATCAAATAAAGGTTTTTCCATTATGTAATTAGAATAAGATATTTAGATGCTCTACTATCATCATCAATCAACTCCGAGTTACAAGCATCTAATCTAGTTCACCTTGAGCTAAAAATTAAGAGACTGAAAAATAAAAATTGTGTGTCCACTAATCATAATAAGATAGAGGCCTAAATAATTTATTGATGAGCATCAACCTTTTACAAGTTCCTTTCAAAGACTTATCTTGAAGTCATCCTTTCTATAGTTGGCATGTGCTTTAGCTAAGGTTGTCAGATAATTGAGTTCCACAACATAAATTGGATGACATAGAACCTTAGTTTCATTGCTTGTGTTGTTGGGTTTTTTGGAGGTGACAAGCATGTTAAAAATAATATTTTTTTCTCAACATATCCTACTACTAGATCTCGAGGATAACAACATATTTGGAAACAGGGTGTGTAGGATATACCTTGTTATGGAACAAGTCCCAAGACATCCCTTCACACTATGATGTGCGTCACCCCTCGTGTGCATAGACTGTCA
Source organism: Alisma plantago-aquatica (assembly GCA_963693085.1). Classification (NCBI taxonomy): domain Eukaryota; kingdom Viridiplantae; phylum Streptophyta; class Magnoliopsida; order Alismatales; family Alismataceae; genus Alisma; species Alisma plantago-aquatica. The sequence continues at coordinate 1,132,286,141 of OY856412.1, read as the reverse complement.
CCATTGAGATCCTCCAGACACATGCATTTTTGTGTCTGCATCTCTAATTTGTCCACGAGGATGGAGTGGAACTCCACATAGCGCTTCCTGAGTCAAGGGGAAGGAGTAGACTTCTACTTGATGATGTGAGTGGTTGGTCTCCTTTTCTCGCACTTGGGGACGATGAGCACTAGGATTCATGTACAAGATCATTATATCAAAATCCGACCGTCATGCCCCTATAAATAGCACATGAAAGGAGGAAGGGTTTCCCACAACTCCTGGGTAAAAGAAAAGGTTGTGGTTGCTATTCAAACGAGCCACTCTTGAAGTATTAAAAGAATATTCTATAATCAATTAATTAACCAATTAATCATATTAATCGTTAACTAATTATCATCATTTGGCTCTAGTCTATCACTTGAGTTTAGCCAGACAACTTAACGATTTAAATCTAATTAATTGTCTTAAGCATTTTAACCAATTTTCTCAAATTACATTCAAATATTAATCCAGTAGATTACCTAAATGTTTAGTAATCAATTTGATTCAAAACATTTCCAATCATGTCCACAATTATACTCCTATTTAAATACATCCTATGCATGTGACTCGATAGGCTCCAAATTACGCTGGCAATGATATTCATAATCATATTATGATTTTACAAGCAATGATTGGTATCTAGAAAGATGTCATTGCTACCTAAGTAATTGGAGAAATTAGAGAATAACTTCAACCTACAATCTATTAGTGGTGTTACAATGACTGTAGAGTTCCTTTGTCTCTAATATCTAGATTGAACTCAAAGCATGGAATTTTCATCCTCTTCAATATTTAGTCCATGTTCCTTGAACTAGAGAATATTGTTTGAGATATGTGTAATCAAAATATCACATATTGACTCACACCAACATTGCCATGCATTTCTCTAGTCCTCTTATCAATTAGACAGGATATCAAACTCATATAGCAGGGAGAAATCCCATCTACATCACTCACAATCATCTTGATGTGTCACAGTGCACCCGAGCACCACCTTTATGGAATCCCTTATTTAGGATCACGATAGATTATGTCAAAGTACACAAAACAACAAGTGATGAGTGTAGTGATTTTAGGTCTATGAACCAAAATCACCACCATTTATATGAGAGATGACTCTGACTATCAATCATGGTTTCCATGTGTCACTCTCAAGGTCGATCTATCTGATACACTATTCTCTAACAAGTATTTATGTGCTTGGTTTGATATCACATATAATGACCAATGGGATTCTATCAACAACCAACACACACTCTAGTCTTAAGTGTTATTGTTGTCTATTATCCTTCTACAATGAGATTCAACTAGGGACATGACAAGAATGCATATACTCTTAGCATATGTATGATCTCATCATTTAGGTACTTAAACCAAAGACATATGTAATTGAGTAATATCATTCTTTAGACATTTATTATGTTTCATAATTATCTCATAATTGAATAAAAAAGAATAAATTGGAAGATTTTCTTTATTATAAATCAAATCATCTATGAAATATGCCATTACAATCATCATACAATTGACTCTCTAGGCATACATACCAAAAAACTCCCAGTTGCACTTAGAGCCAATCACCCATGAAATTAATCCCAACTAATATAACATGACATTCATGCTTCTATTGCCAAAGTATTGATGTCAAGTGTCCACGTTGCTCTAGGTTGGTACTCTACAAATCTACACATCTCCACGATGTACAATTTCTCGTATGACACAGTATTTCCTTTGTATATGCTTGGAACATTGATGCGAACTAGGTTTGTTACCTAGTGAAATAGCTCCATTGCTGTCACAATATAGCTCAACTACATTGTTGATGCTTGGAACCACCTCAAGTTCTGAGATGAACTTCTTGATCCAAAAAGTCTCCTTCGATGCATTGGATGCATCAATGTACTTGACCTCCATTGTAGAATCCACAATTGTCTCTTACCTGGAACTCTTCCAGCTCTCAACTACATTGTTGAGCTAAAACACAAATCTAGGTTGTGATCTGTAGTCATCATTGTCGGTTTGGAAGCCTGTAGAGTGTAACATTTTACCACCAACTCTTCCTCTATGTCATAGACAAGGAATTGATCCTTGGTTCTTCTCAAGTACTTAAGGATGTTCTTCATGACAGTCCAATGACTTTCACTGGGATCTAACTAATATCTTCTCATCATGTTCAAGGCATACGAGACATCTAGATGAGTACATAACATTGCGTACATGATAGATCCAATTGCATAATCATATGGAATCTTATTCATGTCATCCCTTTCTTGCCAAGAATTGGGACTTTGAGTTCTATAGATAGTAACACCATGAGACATGGGAAGCTTTCCCCTCTTCGAGTTCTCCATGTTAAACCTCTTCAACACATTATCAATGTATGTGCTTTGACTTAGTCTAAGAATCCTTCTAGATCTATCTCTATATATCTTAATTCCTAGGATGTAGGATGCTTCTCCTAAGTCTTTCATATAGAATGTATTTCCTAGCTAGGTCTTTACTATCTATAATGTAGGGATGTCATTCCCCATAAATAGTATGTCATCTATATACAATATGAGGAATAAAATCATGCTCCCACTAACCTTCTTGTATACACATTGTTCATCTTCATGTTAACTAAAGCCAAACTCTTTGAATGTTTAGTCAAATCAAAGATTCAAGCTCCAAGATGCTTGCCTCAATCCATTGATTCGCCATTGTAGCTTACATACTTTTTGTTTGCATCCTTTGGATTTATAAAACCCTTAGGTTTTGTCATATACACATCCTCAAGAAGATTCCCATTATGTAATGTGGTTTTAACATCCATTTTCCAAATCTCATAGACATGTTAAGCTGCAATGGCAAAGCATGATCCTTATGAACTTAACCATGACATCTGGTGAAAAGATTTCATCATAGTCAACACCTTGAACTTGTTTGAAGCCCTTTGCAATCAGTCAACCTTTGTAGGTTTGTATATTACCATCCATGTCGGTCTTTTTCTTGAAGACCCACTTGCACCCTATGTTTACCTCTTTAGGTGGATCCACCAAGGTCTATACCTTGTTGGTGCACATGGATTCCATCTTAGATCTCATGGCCTCAAGCCATTTCTTGGACTCATAGCTAGTTGTCTCATCATCCATGACTGACTCTTTGCCTTCTTGAGTCAGTAGATAATGAAATCTATTTGGCTCAAGGCTTGTCTTATTAGATTTGCAAGGTTTGTAATGACCCTAACCTGGGTTATGAGTTAAGCCTGATTGTTTTGTCTAAGTAAGTTTCTTAGATCTTTAATATAATCCTATAAGGTGTTTTGTTATCATGTGACATACTTATGTTCCGAGTTTGGTCCTGATTGAATGATGTTTGAGCAATGTTCCTTTGTTTTGGACCAAAGTGCAATTTACCCAAGATGAGGAGCTATATTGCAAAATGTCACATGTGGAACATGCCTTCAGTGTTTTAGCATTATAAGAGAGAGACTTATGCTAATTGGTGGCTTGTGGAAAGCCTAAATTCCAAGTTTGAACTTGTTTGAATAATGCTAGTACCTTGTGCACCACTTTTGGTACAAATTGTAATTTACCCAAAATGTAGGGTTGATATGCAAAGTACCACCTCTAGAGTGTCCCTACTCCCTCATAGTATCATTTATAGGAGAGATAAATAAGGAGGCACCATGTTTTAATCATGTTTGAGTGATGGTACTTTTGGTGATGAAAAGACCAAGAAAGGGGTTGGATGTGAAACCCTAAACTTGAGTTGTATCAAGTTGAAAAGCTTATATATGAGTGCCTATCGGCCAAGGAGTCATAGGAGGAGTCTCATATCGGTTTTTGGACTCTTGGAAAATTCCATGGCATGCAAAGCACCTCAAGTAGGTGAAGGGTATTGGTTTACAACTTCCTTAGAAAAGTTGTATTGGTTTGTGAATAAAGTGGTGATTTAATTGATATATCTTATCCAAAGAGATATGTAATGGACGAAATTTCAACTCCAGATTATCCTCAATTGTTTTGTATGTCAATATAAATGTGAGTACATGCATGTACACGTGTCAACCATGCATGGACACATGGCACCTAGTAGCTTAAATTGATGACACCTCACATACACAATTTTTAATGAACCACAAGTATATATACCTTTCCTTTCACCTCTTAGTGAAAGTTTTCGAATACTACCACCTCCTTCCTCTTATATATCTTGCATATAGCCTTTGTATCATGCATAGGTGATGTGGTATCGTGCATAGGGCTTGGGTATCGGCCATAGCAAGTGGTATTGGCTATAACATGTTGATATTGGACATAGCATGTTGATATCGGCCAAGTGAAGTGATATTGGCCACAAGTGAAAGGGATATCGGCCACAAGTGAGGGAATATTTTGCATAAGTAGTGAGGTATCATTAAAAGGTACTAATGAGCAAGAAGTAGCTCAAATCTTAACCTTAAGGTAAGACCATGATCATCTTCAACCGTGGATTGAAGCATAGATCTAGGGTTATGATCTTTCTTTCTTTTCTTCTTCACCAAGTTCTTAACTATGGTGATTCCTTATATATGAAGGAGTTGTGAACGAGACTTGGACTTTTGATAAGTCATATTCAACCTCAGGAACATGGATCTTTGGAGCTTGTATCTTTGAATTTGTTCTTAAGGTGAGTTACATAACTTGAACCCAAACATGTTATTATTCACCATCTTTCTTGCTATACATGATGATCTACTTTCAATTCCGAAATTTTCTTGAATAATTGATATATTTATGAGTTCTAGTAGTTTCTTAGACCTGTTATCCTTGTACTATAACAAGTAGAATGAAGGTATAGAGCTTTAAGATGATGGTATCACCTTATAAAGTGATATCGGGTTCAAGCACACAAGCAAGCACCTCTTTGCCCGATATGGTGTGAAGCACACACACACCTCTTTGCCTGATATGGTGTGAAGCACACACACACCTCTTTACCCGATATGGTGTGAAGCACACATACACCTCTAAAGTGATATGGTAAGCAAGCACACACCTCTTTTCCTGATATGGTGTGAAGCACACACACACCTCTTTGCCCGATATGGTGTGAAGCACACATACACCTCTAAAGTGATATGGCAAGCAAGCATACACCTCTTTGCCCGATATGGTGTGAAGCACACATACACCTCTTGCCCGATATGGTAAGACCACATACACCTCTAAAGTGATATGGGTAGCAAGCATGCACCTCTAAACCGATATTGGGTTAAGCATAAACCTCTAAACCGATATTGGGTTAAGCATACACCTCTTGCATGATATGGTGTTGAGAACACATCTCTAAAACGATATGGTGGGTAACCCAATACAGTAGATGACAAAAGTGGTAAGGTGGTTAATACCCTAGAACATGTGATGGCCAATACCCTAAAGTATGATGTGGCCAATATCTTCAAGTGAGGTGAGGATGTTATATCCATGTATGGTGAAGGTAATACACCATATGATTGGAAGGGTTGATACCATGATGGGTAAGGTTATCATGGATATGATGATGTCTAGCTCAATATACACCTAACCCAATACATGTGTTCAATTTGACATACATGATTCTACCTGATACACCTTGTAAAGGTGAGGGCAAAACACTCTTAGGAGTAATGAGTGTAACACCAAGTAATGGTATGATTAATGCCTTGATAGGTGAAACACCTAAAGTGGTTGATAATGGTCAACCCTATATCAACAATGCCTTAACCCGAGATGAGTCCATATTACTTGATGATAGTTGGATAATTCAAGTGTGTGACTTATGGCCAATACACAACATGATAAATGTGATGAGCTAGTGCATAAAGTATTAGGATGAGAAATACCCTAATACAAGATAAGTTGATAAAATTAAATAAGTCAAAAGTGATGAGGGAAGTGATATACCAAGACATGATAAATATCACATCCAACACCTCAAGATTGATACACCTTGATGCACCTCAAATTCAATTTACTTGGATGAGTATCACATGAAGTGTGTCATGTCAATTGTTACATTAAGATGTAATGAGTTAAATACACTTTGATAAGTGTAGGCTAACATACCTTGACAAAGGGTTAAGCCAAGTTAATAAAGTATGATGTAATCAATATCCTAATGAGGATGAGAGAGAAACTCATACTTTGTGTTGATAATCATTTAATTATAAATGATGAGAATAAATAAGTACTTATGATATCAATGTATGCTCCTATATGTGTGGAGCAATGATTTAGGGTTTGGATTGATAATATGAACTTGAAACCCTATTCGGCTATAAAGGGGAATACCTAACCCTAATAATGGGAAGGTTGTATTTCTCTTATTGCATAAGCCTTGTGAAACATGTTAAATACTTGTATAAAAATTATAATATTTATGTGGTATGATGACCTAAAAGATATTTGTTTCCTAGTGAGAGGTGACAAGATGTTTGATGGGCATTGTGAGCCATGCAAATAGTTGTTTCATAGTGAGAGGTGACAGGATGTTTAATGGGCCTTGTGAGCCATGCGAATAGTTGTCGCCTAGTGAGAGGTGAAAATATGTGTAATGGGCCTTGTGAGCCATGTGAATAGTTGTTACCTAGTGAGAGGTGACAAGACATTTAAATGGGTCTTGTGAGCCATGTAAGATCCTTTTGCAACAAGTATCATGTATACCTTGGTCTGAGGACCTAGAGGTATTAGTTACCTAATAAGTGGTAACAATATTCAATAATGAACTAAGGGTTTGAATACCCAGATTTAGTAATCATGATGATGATAATATTAAGAGATGAGAATTCCCAATAATGTGATAAGGGACTGAGATCCCAAGTGTTATGCATTCAAAGTGTTCCAAAGGTTATAAAAGTACTTGTTAAATATATTACACCTTTCTTTGTAGCATATGTTATAATTCATGTTTGAAACTTATTTGATGCTAAAAGATATCGTAATGCACTTAATTAATCAAGTGGAATCTTATCATGTAGTGCCCTGACCATAGATCCATCAGTGTCAGTAGCTTCTGAATGGTGAAATAGGTTTTCCCATGGGATCTCCAGGAGGGTATATTTTGAATATGTGGGGGTGATGGGTGTGATTCCTTACACCCTAATGAGGGATTGATGTATAGATAATTGAGATATCTCAATCCTTCATTATAAATGTTGGGATCAATGTGTAGATAACTAAAATCTATGGATCCTTCATTATAAAAATTGGGATAGATGTGTAGATAACTAAAATCTCTCAATCTTGAAGAGAGTCCATACTATGGATGTAGCTCTATAGCGAAGTTTCCAGTATACCCTAGAAAGCTATTTAGCAGCTGACATGAGATGTCCTGCTTGTGGTCTCACACTGACCGAGACAAGTGAGGTCATGGAAGTCGGCTCTTCCATTGACCTTATATGGCACCGATTTTGATTTCGTAGTGTTCAGTTGGAGTATGAGTGGTACACCTCATCTCCTCAGGGCATAAGTGTGATTGTAAAATGTAATCAACCGTGTATCATATTTGCTTAAGGATGGAATACGGAAATCACTGGTTGATGTTACATTTCTGAATGCATCTTAAATGGATAGATGTTATATATGTTCTTAATATTCGTTATAAAATGAATAGACAAATTACTGCTTTATATAGATGCAATGTTTCATAAGATGATATTTCTCTTTTTTGCTTAAACAGTGATTAGTTGTTATATCCCCAATTTTGGTAAAAATTGAATGATAAAAATAGAAAGCATGTTCTGATAAATAATTGGTCAATGGTAATTTTTATGGAATAATATTATCCTTGTGACAAGTTAAATAAATAAAAGGATATTTGTTTGCAATAATCCTTTAAAATGTTGAACAAGAGAAAGAATGGTAAATTCTAGAAAAAGGATATATCGTGGGATAATGGTATTAATGTTCAAAAGGAACAAGCTTTGTATAGGAAAGGAACCACATTAGATCCCAAAAGAATAAATATAATTTAAAAAGGAGATTAATAAGTTCCTATAATTGATGCAAAGATATATCAAGGAGAGAAATAGATGAATAATCCAGAATCCATTATCCAATATGTGTCATGCTTTCCTTTATGGGTTTTTAGTGTAAGAAAGGATAAAGAAATACTTGGATTGTGTGCATGACAAGGAAATATTGAAAATAAAGAAAGAGATTATATTGTTAATGCTTATTATGTATGGAAATACCTTTCTATATCAATTACTCACGCTATAACTCCTCTCTCACCCATCGCCATAAGATAAAGGAATGTAATTAAGGTTGTTTTCGTGTGTACCTTGCCAATATAGCATTGGAAAATTGTCCTTGAAACCCGTACAAGAGGATAGGAAAATAATGGGATAAATAAGGTGTTAAAGAGAGACTAATCCTAAGGGGACCAGATCTGAAGATGTTTTCTGTAAAGAAATATATATGTAGATGGGTTCTCCCTTGTCGTTTGATGCCCCTAACCTAAGAACTTCTGCCTTATGATCCATGCATGATTCTATCCTCATCCATCCATCCTTCCTTCATAGGAGCAAGTAGACCTTTCTTCCCTATCTTCCTCTCTCGGTCGGTCTGTCAGGACCATGCGGTAGCAACAAACAAAGTTGTGATTCCAGGAACCAAGAGACAAACAAGGATTTTTCAAGATCGTGGGAGGAGGATGGGAGAGACTTCAACTCATCCTCTGCATACACCGTTGTTGTCTGAGTAACTGTAGCAACAAGGCCGCCCTTCTAGACTAGAAACCAGAGTGCGGTGGTGGAGGGCAAGGGGGCGAGGATGACCACAAGCAGTCGTTGTGCCATCGTGGTGGTGGTGCTGGAGTAAAAGGGTGAAGGAATGGGGGTGTTTTCGAGGTCCACCTACTATCGGCTCTGGCCTTGGCACCGCATTGGAGTAGCGTGTGGAAGCCCAAATGTGCATGGATTGGGTTTCCCTGGAAGCTGGTGTCGAGCAGTGAGAGTGGAGTTAGGCAGAGAGGATCCTAGGCGGTGGTGAGGATACTAGGCGCCACCTACAACCCAGCCACAGTACTAGGTAGTATAAGAGGCGGAGCTAGTGATGCGTGGAGAAGGAAAGGGTAGAGCCACTGTGGCACCTCCAGTCACACTGCGTGTGAAGTCTGACACCGCGGACATGTGTAGGGTGGAAGATCTGCCCGTCGTTTGGGTAGAAGGAGAATTAGAATGAAATGATGTAAATTCCCTTAACCCGTGTACAAGGTATAGGGTGCATGAAGGTCTTTCCCCATGTTCAAGCCGACCCAGAAATTTAATAAAGGAAAAATGGATTCACTAATGTGGCAGTGTAGGATTGGCCCAATAAAGGTAATTTTATAATAATTCTAGTAAATTATTGGTAACTCTGTTGGTAATATGTTAAATATGAAACATGCTTCGAAAAATGAGAGTAATCCAAGTAAAATACTATTAGAACCTTATTATACTTCCTATTCTAAAATTATGGGCAAAACATGTTCTAATGTGTTAAATGTAAAATGAAAGCCTAGTTTGATTTAATATGATGTTTAATTAGGTAGATTTGCTTGTGTTGTGATAATGCATGATCTAGACATGTACAATGAGTAAAATCTTGATAATGATTAATAATATATGATTCCACATTAGTAATCTACTTCATGCTATTTAGGGTTTTGAAACCACTGTGAACATCTTGATATAATCTTAATGCTAGTAATGTGATTTAGGTACCACGGGTAATCTAACATACTTAAGTTGATGATTAGGGTTTCACCTAATATGCATAACTGAAGTTGTAATCTTAGAAACCATAATATGGTGGAATTAGGGTTTGTAACCCTAATCCCTCGTCCAGACACAAGATAACCCTACACCCTAGTTTAGGAGCACATCTAGATCTGAGTAATGTAATGCAAATACATGGTGACACATATGTAGTATGCATGTTTCAGATATTGTTGATTTTATGCTTGGTTACTTGGATCTTTGGATACACTCATAAAGTAGATGATGTTCTGCATGGTTTCTTCATTGGCATAAGGTACATGGCTACACTTATGAATACATGTATCAAATTTTGAGATTGTCAATGTATCTCAATGAGATTGAATGACAAATAAAATGCTTTTTTGTTAATATAATTCTTACAAACTATAAAGTTCCTATGAGTATCATGTAAAGTAAAAGAAAACAATATTCTGAACCCTGGGTTAGACTGATCTTAAGGGTAATGCACACGAGCCCCGGAGGGATAGTGATTACATCTGAGGTAGTTGACCAAATATAGGTTAGAATATGAAAACAAGTTTATGTTCTTTTATGCAAGATAAAGATGTTTTCTTATATGTTACATGTGATTATTGTTTGAACCCACATACCAGTATAGCAATATATTGATCGCATATTTGTTTGTCGGCATTTTAGATATCAGATATACTTGATTTGTGGACATGAGAGTACAGATAAAGATGTTGAAGACACTATAGTTTAATAATGAAGGTTTAGTCTTAATGGTTTATCTTCACACATGTAATAGTTAATTCTATTTAAATGTTATGTAACTCCTTAGAAGACATTTTTATGTAAACATGTAAATAGTTAATCATTAATGGAAATTGTTTACTATTCTATATTATTTCTTGAATCTGATCCTAGAATTTATGATTAACGATCTACGACTTTAAGGTCTTTTAGACACTCAAAAGTGTCGGTCGTTACATTTGGTATCCGAGCACAAATTCATCAACTAATACTTAATAGTTCATAATTTCAAATTGTCCTTAGAAAAATTAAGTTCCTTATCTCACATTTTTGTCTACTTCTCATCTCTTAGCTTAAAAATCCTAGAAAAGAAATTGTTAATTAGAGAAGTAAATGTGAGAACATATAACCTTTCGTGTAGTTCCCTCTAGAGAGGGTAAATACTAGAAAGATACATGTATGGGTAAACTCTTTCTTAAAGGAAGGACTTGGATTAGGGTATGAAAACTCCAGGATACGAAAACTTTGAGAGGTAGAGTCCAGTCCCTAACCCTAACCCTAACTCTAAAAGCCTTAATCATAAATAATGAACATGGTGTGGTGGTATGGGACACTACCCATGTGAAACTTGAAATCAGGAATAATAAAGATAAAGGGATGGGTTTAGGTAACCCAGTCTCTCATGCAAGTGTGCATGAGGAGCATAATGCTTATGTAAGAGGTCTTAAGAAAATTATGAACTGAATATCTATATATATGAGAAAAATGAAAGTTTATATAAATAGCTCAAACTCCTCATCTTGTCTCTATAAGTTTAGTGATGGAGGCTAAGCCCCTAGAGTGGAAGTCTGAGGTAGCACCAAGCCCCTGGAGAGGAAGGTGACTCAAATTCATTGAATGGACAATGACCATGAGGGGGTATTCCAGAGACTGAGCAAACATGGGTTGATATGTTATAATTATAAAAGTTATGCCTAATGATAAAAAGAAAGGGGATATCTATGAAACCGTTAGGGTTAGTGTGCCAACCTGGGGTGGGTCAACCCAAAGAGTGGGAAGATGATCTATGAGGGAGGAAAAGCCTAGATCTTGGGATTAGGATGTGGCTAGAGAGCCTAACCCCTTCCTATGATCCAAGAAGGCATAATAGGCTAGGACTTTCCCTTAAAAGGTAAGTGAATAAATATATTTAAGTATATAGATAACCTTAATCCTCACCTCGAGGAGTGAAGAGTTAAAGATATAAAAAAAATGAAAGTACTGAAATTCTTTGAATCTAAGGATGCCAAATCTGAGTGACACAACTGGTCAAGCCAAGGAGGGAAGACCAGTAAGGCACCAAGCTCAGGAGGGAAGGTGGCCTAAGTGGACAACCAAGCCCAGGAGGGAAGGTCATGAAATGGTCAAGCCCAGGAGGGAAGACCATGCAGGCACCTAGCCCAGGAGGGAAGGTGGCCAAAGTTTACAATGCAGTTGTTTAGGATCAAGCCCTTAGAGGGGAAGATCACAAAGGTCAAGCACAGGAGGGAAGACTGACATGGAACCAAGCCCTAGAGGGAAGGTGGCCCGAGCCCAATGATGGGACGACACTACATTATGTGTACTCAAAAGAGAGAGACGAAGGCAATCTGAGTTAAACAATTAAAAAAGAGAATAATGTGCTTAAAAGATGTGAAATCTCAAAAGAAACCCTTACATAGGGTAGAGACCTAATGCAATCCTATGGTCATGTAGGGTGTATTAGAGGTACATAAGTGCGATGGGTTGGGATTTGATAAACGTTGAATGCACATGACCAAGTGGTCAGGAGATAACAGTTGGTTTGCCCTAGGCCCTTGCCTCAGGAGGTTGGCCACCTCCCTGATGTTCATGTGGCTTAGTAGGGTCAATGTAAAGACACTCTCTTGATGCATAAGTATGAGATCACCCCAAAAAGGTACGTATACCCCTAGAGGCCCCAAGGATTTGGCTAAGGCTCATAATGATACATGAGGTGTAAATATAAAAGATATAAGGAAGTCATGAAAACTTGAGAGAAGTTTTTCCCTAACTTAAGAGTAAGAAAATGGACACTTGACTTCATGGAATATAAGAACGCTATGAAAATAAGAAAAAGTAAGTCTAGAGTCATATAGAGTATGATTCAACTTAATATGTGAAATTGAAAGGTAATGTGTGGATGTACTATCTCCGCTCTTGTAATGAGAAGAAATTTGTATTTGGGCTCCAGTCAAATGCTTATTTCATCTCATTATGAGGGAGGGAAATTGGATAGACACACGTTATGCTTGAAATTGAGATAATGAGGATGAATATCCTACATTGAATGTGTAATAGCGTGAACTAGGGTTAGAGGTGTCACCTCACCCTCAAGTGAAAATAATGAATAATAGGTTGGAAACCTAGGTGAAAAGAGAAATCACAAAGTAATAATGAAATCACCAAAGAGAATAAAATCACCAAGAGATGATGAGGTGTGAATATTCAAGATGTGGATATACTTGAATTTCAATTCAAGAGTCAATCCTATTAATAATGTGATTAAATATGTGTATCAGTAAAAGATGTTAACGACATCTAAGAAGGGTTGTTAACCCTAAAGGTCTCAAACTAAGTTGGGATATCATTCACCTTAATACTTAATGGGTGTGAATTTTGGGGACAAAATTCCTTTTAAGGAGGGGTGAATGTTATATATCCAATTTTTTGTAAAAATTGAATGATAAAAATAGAAAGCATGCTCTGATAAATAATTGGTCAATGGTATTATTTATGGAATAATATTAACCTTGTGACAAGTTAAAGAAATAAAAGGATTTTTGTTTGCAATAATCCATTAAAATGTTGAACAAGAGAAAGAGTGCTAAATTCTAGAAAAAAGATATATCATGGGATAATGGTATTAATCTTCAAAAGGAACAAGCTTTGTATGGGAAAGGTACCACATTAGATCCCAAAAGAATAAATATAATTTAAAAAGGAGATTAATAAGTTCCTATAATTGATGCAAAGATATATCAAGGTCAGAAATAGATGAATAATCTAGAATCCATTATCCAATATGTGTCATGCTTTCCTTTATGGGTTTTTGGTGTAAGAAAGGAAAAAGAAATACTTGGATCGTGTGCATGACAAGGAAATATTGAAAATAAAGGAAGAGATTATACTATTAATGCTTATTATGTATGGAGATACCTTTCTATATCAATTACTCATGCTATAACTCCTCTCTCACCCATGGACATAAGAGAACTTGGATGATAAGGAATGAAGTTTTGGACTATCATAAGGAGTTAAAGCTTGGAAACAAAGTTGTTATGGTTTAGATTTCCCTCTACTTAGATCCTTATGTTGTATCATACATGTAAACCCTTATGGATATTATTATGTATTTTTGTAATCTTTTGTGAAAATTGAATATAGTCATTATTTTTATTCCACTGCTATACTTTGGTTGTTTTGAATACCATTTATTGAAGTTTGAAAATTTTACACCTATTCTATCATACCTTTGAGTGTATTTGAAATGGATGTTTTATTCTTCAAATTTTAGTAAGGGGGTGATCCCACACTCCTTACACCATATCTCATATAGTTTCTTTTGAACTAATTTATGTGGTACATGCGTAAGTGTAAATGTTGTAGTTTCTAGAGCATAACCCAGAAGGAATTCGAAAGATCAACAGAACTCATCATTGATCACACCATATCTAGCAATGTACGATTCCTTCTTTCTGATACACCACTATGTTGGTGGAGTCCATTGTGATACGATACCACAGGCTCACAGAAGGTCCTCAAACTCTTGTGTTAAGTATTCTCCACCTCAATCAGAATAAAGTTCCTTAATACTTTTAACAAGTTGGTTATGTACTTCATTCATTAGGTGAAACCCTAATCATCAGCTTAAGTATGTTAGATTACCCGCGACACCTAAATCACATTACTAGCATTAAGATTATATCAAGATGTTCATAGTGGTTACAAAACCCTAAATAGCATGAAGAAGATCATTAATCTGGAATCGTCTATTATGAATCATTATCAAGATTTTACTTGTTGTACATGTCTATATCAGGCATTATCACAACACAAGCAAATCTACCCAATTAAACATCATATTAAACCAAACTAGGTTTTCCTTTTACATTTAACACATTACAACATGTTTTTCCCGTAATTTTAGACCAATAAGTATAATTAGGTTTTGATAGTATTTTATTTGGATTCCTCTCATTTTTTTGAGCAAGTTTCATATATAACTTATTACCAACATAGTTACCAATAATTTACTAGAATTATTATAAAATTACCTTTATTGGGCCAATCCTATGTTGCCACATCAACGAATCCATTTTTCCTTTATTCAAGTTCTGGGCTGGCTTGAACAAGGGGAAAGACATTCGTTCCCCCTATACATTGTACAGGAGCTGAGGACATTCATGTCATTTCATTCTAATTCTCCTTCTACCCTAAGATGGGCAGATCTTCTGCCCTACGCATTTCCGTGGCGTCGGACTTCGCACGCGGTGCGACTGGAGGTGCCACGGTGACACTACCCTTTCCTTCTACATGCATCACTGGCTCCACCACCTATACAATTTGCCACTGTGGCTGGGTTGTAGGTGGCACCTAGTATCCTCACCGCCGCCTAGGATCCTTTCCGCCTAACTCCACTCTCTCTGCTCGACACCAACGACTAGGGAAACCCAGTCCACACACATCTAGGCTTCCAAACACCCTCATGCTGCTCTGATGCAGTGCCAAGGCTGGAGCCGATAGTAGGTGGACATCGACAACACCCCCACTCCTTCACCCTTTTACTCCAGAACCACCACCACGATGGCACGGAGACTGCCTGTGGTCGTCCTCACCCCCTTTCCCTCCACCACCGTACTATGGTTTCTAGTCCAGAAGGGCGGCACTGCTACCACAGTTACTCAGATGGCAACAGTGTATGCAGAGGATGTGTTAAAGTCTCTGCCATCCTCCATCTCCTCCTATGATCTTAATAAATCCTTGGTTGTCTCTTAGTTCCTAGAATCACAGCTTTGCTTGTTTCTACTGCATTGTCTACTTGCTCCTATGAAGGAAGGATGGATGGATGAGAAAAGTAGCATGCACGAATCATAAGGCAGAAGTTCTTGGAATAGGGGCATCAAATGACAAGGGAGCACCCATCTATATTTATATTTCTTTACAGAAAACATCTTCAGATCTGGTCCCCTCAGGATTAGTCTCTCTTTAACACCTTCTTTATCCCATTATTTTCCTATCCTCTTGTATAGTTTTTAAGGACACGTTTCCAATGCTATATTGGCAAGGTACCCACGGCAATAACCTTAATTACATTCCTTTTTCTTATTGCCATGGGTGAGAGAGGAGTTATAGCGTGAATAATTGATATAGAAAGGTATTTCCATACATAATAAGAATTAACAATATGATCTCTTCCTTTATTTTCAATATTTTCTTGTCATGCACACGATCCAAGTATTTCTTTTTCCTTTCTTACACAAAAAACACTTAAAGGAAAGCATGACACATATTGGATAATGGATTCTGGATTATTCATCTATTTCTCTCCTTGATATATCTTTTCATCAATTATAGGAACTTATTAGTATCCTTTTTATATATATATTCTTTTGGTATCTAATGTGGTACCTTTTCCATACAAAGTTTGTTCCATTTGAACATTAATACCATTATCCCACGATATATTCTTTTTCTAGAATTTACCATTCTTTCTCTTATTCAACATTTTAATGGATTATTGCAAACAAATATCCTTTTATTTCTTTAACTTGTCACAAGGATAATATTATTCCATAAATAATACCATTAACGAATTATTTATTTTAATATGCTTTCTATTTTTATCATTCAATTTTTAACAAAATTGGGGATATAACATTCACCCCTCCTTAAAAGGAATTTTGTCCTCAAAATTCACACCCATTAAGCATTAAGGGGAATGATATCCCAACTTAGTTCAAGACCTTTAGGGTTAACAACCCTACTTAGATGTCATTAACATCTTTTACTGATACACAAATTTCATCACATTATTAATAGTATTGGCATTTGAATTGAAATTCAAGTATATCCGCATTTTTAGTATTCACACCTCATCATCTCTTGATGATTTTATTCTCTTTGGTGATTTCATTATTACTTGGTGATTTCTCTTTTCACCTAGGTTTCCAACATATTATTCATTATTTTCACTTGAGGGTGAGGTGACAACTCTAACCCTAGTTCACGTTATTACACATTCAATGTATGATATTCATCCTCATTATCTCAATTTCAAGCATGGTGTGCGTCTATCCAATCTCCCTCCCTCGAAATGAGATGAAATAAGCATTTGACTGCAACCCAAATACAAAGTTCATTTCATTCCAAGAGCAGAGATAATACATCCACACATTACCTTTCAATTTCACATATTAAGTTGAATCATACTCTATATGACTCTAAAATTACTTGTTCTTATTTTCATAGCATTCTTATATTCCATGAAGTCAAGTGTCCCTTTTCTTACTCTTAAGTTAGGGGACAACTTCTCTCAAGTTTTCATGACTTCCTTATATCTTTTATATTTGCACCTCATGTATCATATGAGCCTTAGCCAAATGCTTGGGGTATCTAGGGGTATAGGTACCTTTTTGGGGTGATCTCATCATTATGCATCAAGAGAGTGTCTTTACATTCACCCTACTAAGCCACATGAACATCAGGGACGTGGCCAACCTCCCGACCACTTGGTCATGTGCATTCAAGGTTTATCAACTCCCAACCCATCGGTCCTATGTAATTCTAATAAACCCTACTTGACCCTAGGATTGCATTAGGCCTCTACCCCCCTAAGGGTTTCTTTTGAGATTTTTAAGCACATTATTCTCTTATTTAATTCTTTAACCTAGATTGCCTTCACCTCTCTCTTTTGAGTACACATAATGCAGTGTCTTCCCATCATTGGGCTCGGGCCACCTTCCCTCCAGGGCTTGGTGCCATGTCAGTCTTCCCTCCTAGGCTTGACCTCTGTGATCTTCCCCTCCAGGGGCTTGATCCTAAACAACTGCATTGTGGAGTTAGGCCGCCTTCCCTGCTGGACTTGGTGCCTGCCTGGTCTGCCCTCCTAGGATTGACCATTTCATGACCTTCCCTCTTGGGCTAGGCCGTCCACTTAGGCCACCTTCCCACCTAGGCTTGGTGCCTTACTGGTCTTCCCTCCTAGGCTTGACCACTTGTTTCACTCAGAGTTGGCATCCTTGGATTCAAAGAATTTAAGTGCTTTCATTTTTTTTATCTTTAAATCTTCAGTCCTTTAGGTGAGGATGAAGGTTATCTCAATACTTAAATGCATTTATTCACTTACCTTTTAATGGAAAGTCCTAGCCTAGGGTGCCTTCTTGGCTCATAGGAGGGGGTTAGGCTCTCTAGCCACATCCTAATCCCAAGATCTAGGCTTTGCATCCCTCATAGGTCATCTTCCCACTCCTTGGGTTGACCCATCCCAGGTTGGCACACTAACCCTAAAGGTTTCATAGATATCCCCTTTCTTTTTATCGTTAGGCATAACTTTTATAATCATAACATATCAACCCATGTTTGCTCAGTCTCTGGAATACCCCCTCATGGTCTTTGTCCATTCAATGAATTTTGGTCACCTTCCCCTCCAGGGGATTGGTACTACCTCGACCTTCCCCTCCAGGGGCTTGTCCCCCATCACTAAACTTCTAGAGACAACATGAGGAGTTTGAGTTAGTTATATAAACTTTCATTTTTCTCATATATATATATATATATATATATATATATATATATATATATATATATATATATATATATATATATACATATATATAGCTATTGGGTTCATAAATTTCTTAAGACCTCTTACATAAGAATTATGCTCATCATGCACACTTGCATGGGAGAATGGGTTACCTAAACCCATCCCTTTATCTTTCTTATTCCTGATTTCAAGTTTCACATAGGTAGTGTCCCATACCACCACACCATGTTCATTATTTAAGATTAGGATTTTTAGGGTTTGGGTTAGAGACTATTCTCTACCTCTCAGAGTTTTCGTATCCCTAGAGTTTTCATACCCTAATCCAAGTCCTTCCTTTCAGAAAGAGTTTACCCATACATGTATCTTTCTAGTATTTACCCTATCTAGAGAGACCTACAGGAAAGGTTATATCTTCTCACTTTTTACTTCTCTAATTAACACTTTCTTTTCAAGGCTTTTTAAGCAAAGAGATGAGAAGTAGACGAAAATGTGAGATGAGGAACTTAATTTTTCTCTTAAAATTTCTAAGGATAATTTGAAATTATAAACTATTAAGTATTAGTTGATGAATTTGTGCTCTGATACCAAATGTAACGACCTACACTTTTGAGTGTCTAAAAGACCTTAAAGTCGTAGATCGTTAATCATAAATTCTAGGATCATATTCAAGAAATAATACAGAATAGTAAACAATTTCCATTAATGATCAAATATTTGCATGTTTACATAAAAAGCTCTTCTAAGGACTTACATAACTTTTAAACAGAATTAACTATTACATGTGTGAAGATAAACCATTAAGACTAAACCTTCATGATTAAATTGTAGTGTCTTCAACATCTTTATCTGTACTCTCATGTCCACGAATCAAGTATATCTGATACCTAAAATGTCGACAAACAAATATGCGGGTAGTGTATTGCTATACTGGTACTTGGGTTCAAATGATAATCACATGTAACATATAAGCAAACATCTTTATCTTGCATAAAAGAACATAAACTTGTTTTCATATTCTAACTCATATCTGGTCAACTACCTCAGGTGTAATCACTATCCCTCCAGGGCTTCTGTGCATTACCCTTAAGATCAGTCTAACCCAAGGTTCAGAATATTTTTTTTTACTTTACATGATACTCACAGGAACTTTATAGTTTGTAAGAACTAAATAAACAAGCAAGCAGTTTATTTGTTGTTCAATCTCATTGAGAAACATCAGCAATCTCAAAATTCGATACATGTATTCATAAGTGTAACCATGTACCTTATGCCATTGCAGAAACCATGTAGAACATCATATACTTTATGAGTGTATCCAAGCATCCAAGCAACCAAGCATAAAATCAACAGTATCTGAAACATGCATACTACATATGTGTCACCATGTATTCGCATTACATTACTCAGATCTAGATGTGCTCCTAAACTAGGATTTTGGGTTCTCTCATGTCTGGACTAGGGATTAGGGTTATAAACCCTAATTCCATCATATTATGGTTTCTAAAATTATAACTTCAGTTATGCATATTAGGTGAAACCCTAATCATCAGCTTAAGTATATTAGATTACCCGCGACACCTAAATCACATTACTAGTATTAAGATTATATCAAGATGTTTACAGTGGTTTCAAAATCCTAAATAGCATAAAGAAGATTACTAATCTAGAATCATCTATTATTAATCATTATCAAGATTTTACTCATTGTGCATGTTTAGATTAGATATTATCACAAATAAGCAAATCTATCCAATTAAACATCATATCAAACCAAACTAGGCTTTCATTTTACATTTAACACATTAGAACATGTTTTGCCCATAATTATAAATAGAAAGTATAATCAAGTTCTAATAGTATTTTACTTGGATTGCTCTTTTTTTTTCTGAGCAAGTTTCATATATAACTTATTACCAACAGAGTTACCAATAATTTACTAAAATTATTATAAAATTATGTTTATTGGGTCAATCCTACGCTGCAACATCAACAAATCCATTTTTCCTTCATTTGATTTCTGGGCCGGATTGAACATGGGGAAAGACCTTTGTGCCCCCTATACCTTGTATACGAGTTGAGGGCATTTATGTCATTTCATTCTAATTCTCCTTCAACCCCACGACGGGAAGATCTTCCGCCCTACGCACATTCGCGGAGTTAGACTTTGCACACAGTGTGACTGGAGGCGCCATGGTGGCACTACCCTTTCCTTCTCCAAGCATCACTGGCTCCGTCACCTATACTACCTGCCACCGTGGCTGGGTTGTAGGTGACGCCTAGTATCCTCATCGCCACCTAGGATCCTCACTGCCTAACTCTACTCTTTCCGCTCGACACTAGCGGCCAAGGAAACCCAGTCCTGGCACATTTGGGCTTCCACACGCCCTCATGCCGCTCTGATGCGGTGCTAAGGCCAGAGCCGACAATATGTGAAGATCGACAACACCCCCACTCCTTCATCCTTTTACTCCAACACCACTACCACAATGGCATAGAGATTGCCTGTAATCATCCTCGCCCCCTTGCCCTCCACCACCGTACTCCAGTTTCTAGTCCAGAAGGGCGACTGCTACCACAGTTTCTCAGACGGCAACGGTGTATGTCGAGGATGAGTTGAAGTCTCTGCCATCCTCCATCTCTTCCCATGATCTTGACAAATCCTTGGTTGTCTCTAGGTTCCTGGAATTGCTTGTTGCTACCGCATGGTCCTGACAGACTGGCCAATAGAGGAAGATAGGGAAGAAAGGTCTACTTGCTCCTACGAAGGAAGGATGGATGGATGAGGAAAGAAGCATGCACATATCATAAAAAGCAGGGGTTCTTGGGTTAGGGGCATCAAACGACAAGGGAGAACCCATCCGTATATATATTTCTTTACACAAAACATCTTTAGATTTTGTCCCCTCAGGATTAGTCTCTCTTTAGCACCTTCTTTATCCCATTATTTTCCTATCCTCTTGTACGGTTTTTAAGGACAAGTTTCCAATGCTATATTGGCAAGGTACACATGGCAACAACCTTAATTAGGGTTGGAAGCATACCCCAACAAGAAGAGAAGATAGATGACATCAGCAAAGGTTGGTATGTTCATACTAACTAGGAAATTGAGCAATAAATGGAATAAAGGACATCAAATATAAAAGGCTTCCCATAGAAAGGATAAGGACCACCCAAATGGGTATTAAGAGAAAAGCAATTGAAATCATATGATAACAAAAGAATACTTGCCATTAATAAAACATAAAGATTGTTCCACACAAGCACATGTAAAGAATTAGGGCGCACACCCCATATCATCAACTTGCATGCATGTGAGATAAACATAGTTCTAGAACAATATAAACACAAAGGTGGCCAAGTCTCATAAAATTGAAACCTGATAGAAAAAGGAATACTGCCAATCTCCCAAATATTAAAAAAATGGGCCAAGAATCACACATCTTGCCCTGGGTATGAGGTTCCTTTCCATCCCAAAAGAGTAGGAAATATTACATCTGCTCAGCAAGAAATAACACATTTGTCATAAAAACCAATGCAATTACACTACTCTAGTGCTAGTGAATCACATAGCATGTTAAATGTAGAGGCAAGTAGAAAGTATAGTCAGAATATATAAACTAGTCACCACATAAGTGACCAACATATACATTCACCTCATAAGTGGGAAAAAGACATCACGTGTCATCTTTTAGAATTCCATCATGAACAAAGCATAAGATAAGAGTTCAAAAGAATATCCATAATCACATAATCAATATCAAATAAGGTAGTTCACATGCACAATGATTTTCAAAAGAAAAGACATTGTGTACATGCTAATGTCCATAGGAAAAAGAGAATGAATAAGCATAGGTGAATTGCTCAACATAGAAGAATATGGGATACATCATACCTCAACTTCTGAGTCTAAACAATCCAAGTCAGTCCTAGATCCAATCCTAGGCCTCCAAAGAACCTCTAGGGAAGGTGGATAGGTCCAATAAGTAAGGTTCCCAATCTTAGAGAGGCTAGTTTTTCCAACAAAGCTCCTGTCTCAAGCAAGAAGCACCTTTTCCACTTTAGAGGTGAAAAACCCTAACAAAAGAACATGGATATGAGGTGTTTATGGGTTCTAGGTGGGGTTTCACCATGGAAGGCCATGGTTATGACCTGGAGGAAGGTGGAAGGAAGACTAACAACATAAAAATAGTGATGTAAAGGAGGATACTTACTAGTTTTGGTCAAAATCACCAAGGAGGAGCTTAAGAAATCCTAAATAGAGAAATTTGGAACCCTAGGAGCCTTCTTCACCAAGGTAGGCACCTCCTTTTACTTTGGGATAGCACCTTCATGGAAAAATAGAGTAGGAATGATTCTCTAAGATAGAGGAAATAAAGGAGAGAAACAGTTTTCGAATTGGGAGTTGGGAAGGGGTAGATATGGCTATATAAAGAAAGAGGTCAAGCATGAGTTGTCTATGAGACTTTCCATGTGTCATGTATAAGGGTGTCCATGGACATGCAAGACTTTATGGATAAGGAAGAAGTCAAGAACAAGGTGTCAAGTTACTTTACATGTGTCCAATGCTAAGGGAGCATGTGGACATGCAAACTTTTATGGATAAGGAAGAAGTCAAGCATGAGGTGTCCATGGAGCTTTCCATGTGTCCTTAGCCTAGGGATTTCATGGCCATGCAAGAGGACAGCTCATAGGGGCTTATTGAATATAAAATTTCGGTTTATGGACACTTATAGGCCATCCCAACCGACCTCCAATCTAAGAAATAACCCCATTGGTTGATAGCTTCTAAAGATAAGCTCATTTATACAGAGGGTAATCCCTAAAATGTGGGCTCTGATCTCCAAACCACGATATAAACACAATTTAAACTTAGCGGAAGCGATTCGATTAGCAGCGGAATACCAAAAATCAGCGGAAATTAAAACTTTTTGAGATAAGGCATTGAAACCATAAAACTTCCTTCATAAAAGGAGATAAACTGTTTACATCTCAGATAATTACTTCTTGAGTAATTATATACAACATGATACAAAATCTCAAGAACTCATAACCAAAATCTCAGACCAAAAGACTCCAAGACCTGAGAGTACAGAGGACACATAGGACCGACTCTATCTACACCACATGGCAGGCTAAATCTCCACCTGAGATTTTACTGCTACTCCTGGTGCTGCTGCTGTTGGGACTGGTCACCTGTAGACCTGTTCCTCCGTCTTCGACGTCCACCTAAAAAGTTGAAGTCTACGGGGTGAGACAATTTTACATAATTGTCCCAGTGAGAGTTATAACTCTCCGCCAGAAGCTTTATTATAACATCTCAAAGAATAACTTAAGCAGTAAAGGCTTCAAAGTATTCAACATCGGATATAATAGTAAACATGAGTTCAACAGTTATGAAACATGAAGACATTTGCACTATACAGTGTAACATCAATCAATCAACTCGTAGTTATCTCTAACAGGTATGCTACGCTGTGGATTATGTTTTTCAAACATTACTTTTATGCCCTGTGGAGATGAGGTTTACCACTCATACTCCAACCAATCACTGCTAAGTGCCTCGGTATCATACTAGGTCATCGAAAGAGCTGGATTCACATGAACTTCACCTTCCTCAGTGAGTAATAGGATTACTTGTAGGACATCTCGTGCCTCTACTATAATAGCTTTCCAGGGTAATCTGGTCCTTCGCTAATTTAGAGTTACAGTGGCGTTCTGTACTCTCTTCGTCATCAGGAGATTTCATGTTTATCTTCCACTGATACGGATATTTGTGCTTTCTTTGTCATCGGGAGGTTTCATGTTTACCATCCACTGATACGGTATGGGATTATAGTGAAGGATTGATGGATTACACATCTACATCAAACACCTATACTAGGATGTAAGGTTCTACACATCCATATACCGCACATACTCAAAAGTATGTGATCCAGGAGTTCCCTTAGGAAAACCTATTTCACCATCATTTGATCTCTGACAATGATGGATCTATGATCAGGGCTCTACATTACACTTGATTAGTTAGGTACATTCAGTATTCCTTTAACATCATACATTGTTCTTCAAACAATAACATTAGCATAACAGCTATGAAAGGAGAATACTAAATGTAACAAGCCTAACTCTCATCAATCATCATTTCTCAATACAATCATCACAAGTCATCTCTAAAGCATGACCTTGATGGTATTTATGGCTCTCACAGCCCATTTAATTCATAGGTTGCCATTGACAAGGCATCAAGATAATTTACTATTCATAAAGCTAACAACATGCTTTCAATGAATATAGCATCATCATCCATACCTGGATATGATCATCTTCATATCAGAACCTGCAAGGTTAATTCAACTGATAAAAGCAATTCAAATCAAGAATTATACTTTCCACTCTTGCCATAAGAGCTAAGTTCCCTGATTCTCATCAATTAGGGTTTACTATTCACATTACATGCCATCACCCTAGAATTAGGGTTTACTATTCACCTCATGGCGAATTTAACTCATAACATCATCAAGTATGAGAAACATCATCATTACAGCTCCTAGATAAGATTAAGATTCACTAAACATCATAATTAGGGTTTCCATAATCTCACATAGGTGGATCATACCTTAATCATGCAGATTCATGTGAATTGAAGGTACTTTACTTAAGTTTCCACTATAAAAGGGTACTTTCTCTCTCTTATGATACTTTCTCTCTCCTCTTACTAGTAGATGGTGATAACACCACTCTAGATCAGGTTGGGTTAAGTCCTCATTGACTAGCATAAGCCAAAACATCATTAACATGTGATTAGGGTTTTATTAGAAAAAGGTATTACTCAATTAAACCCCTCAAGGGTATTTTGGTAATTTACCTCATGATCACCATCATGGGTCAATTCATTAATCACTTAGTCCCTTAATGTTCTAAGCTACCATTAGGGTTTAGATTAGATCACCATTGAACCAATTACAACTTCAAGTGATTATATATAAATAACCTTGAAAACCTCCAAATGGTTTCAACCTTCAACCACCAAACGGTTTGAAACCGTTTGGGTGCGTTGACCGTTTTCTAGGTTTGACTCCAAGACCGCATGATCTCAAGGTCGTTTGCCCAAACCGTTTGGGTGCGTTGACCGTTTGGAAAGGTTGACTTTCCAAACCGTTTGAGCTTATGCGGTTTGAAACCGTTTGATCAACTTGTCTTGAGATCGATTGGTCCAAACGACCTTGAGATCGTTTGAGCCCAAACGGTCTTGAGACCGTTTGGACCCAAACGGTCTTGAGACCATTTGGCCTCAAACGGTCTTGAGACCGTTTGGATCCAAATGGTCTTGAGACCGTTTGGATCCAAATGGGCTCAAACCGTTTGGACCTCCAACATGGTTCAAAAGTTACAAATGTTTATGATTAAGTATGTTGAAGCCCTCAATTGGCCAAAGCCATGTTAACCACTTATAAATTGAGTCAATTAGGATGAGTCTCAATCAATTGGACACCAAATTAACCCTCAATTGAAAGCCAATTAGGGTTAAGTCCATCTCAATTAGAGTTTCAAATCGGATGGTCATCAATATTCAACAATGTGAATCAATTCAAGGTTGAACCTATCAATTGACCTCCAATTGGGCCCAAACTTGGCCCAAACGGTCTTGAGATCATTTGGATGACCTCCAAACGGTCTTGAGACCGGTTGCCCAATAATTCATCAAAATCTAAGTTGATTTGATAGGGGTTGAACCTTAATTAAGTCACAAATCAGCAATTTGATTATTTCAATAACCCACTGTAATTGGGCTCTCAATTGATCAAATTACCTTAACCCTAGACCTCCAAACGGTCATGAGTTGACACCAAACGGTCTTGAGACCGTTTGTATGAGTTCCAAACGGTCTTGAGACCGTTTGCCCATCCAATCTTTGGACTCTAGTGAAAATTCATCAAGGTTTGATCTATTGAGTTGATTATCACATCAATACTTAATTGCAATATGATTTGGTACCTTTGGACCTTCAATTGGTCAACTATACTTGACCCCAGACCTCTAAACGGTCTTGGGTGATCCCCAAACGGTCTTGAGACCGTTTGGATGATTCCCCAAACGGTCTTGAGACCGTTTGGGCTAATCAACCCAAAATCACTAATTAACTTATTGGGAATTCAGCACTGATTTCAATTAGGGTTTGCCCTATTAATCATCCTTCAACTCATGACTCGTTTGGAAATAATCCATCAAATTTGGTGAGTCGTTAATTAACATCATTATGAACAGTAATACCAAACGGTCAACGTTTGGTCAACCATCTTAAACGGTCTTGAGACCGTTTGCCTAAAAAGGGCAAATTAAACAGATTGAAAATCAGAACTTAATTCAATTGGATTTGCTAATTGATTTGCTTATATCTCACGATTCCTTAGGAGTTAACCCCTCAAATTTTGTGGGTGATCAGCCTCAATAATTAGAAATAGGATTCTCATACGTTCGTCGCTTGGTCAACTGGACCAAATGGTCTTGAAGACCGTTTTCCTCCATGCGACCCTGAAACCGTTTGCCCACCAAACGGTTGTGCAAACCGCATGGGAAATTGGTTAGGACCATTTCGTAAAGTGGAAAATCGGTGGATAAGCATAGGAATTAACTCCCTTATCTTCTACCTCAAGAACAGAAGAAGTTCTTCACGATTTTACTTGCAAGGATGCAAGGGAAGATAGGAAAGAAGAAGAACTAGCAACTATATGCATAGAAAAAGATGTATAATCAAAGCATAAGGTTTAGAGTTATAAAACCCACCTAAAGGTTGTTCCTTGAGCTCCAAGCTTCCAAGATTCAGGTCTTTAATGGCGTCTTTGAGCTCCACAGGTCGGCCAAGGTGAATTCTCCAAGGAAAAGTTGGAAAGGAATGTCTAGAAAGATAAAGCTAGGTGAGCTAGCCATGAATTCAACCTTGAAATCGAGTTTCCTCCATGAATTCAAGCAAAAGGGATGATCCAAACTTACCTTGAACTCCCTGGTCGTTCTCCTATGCTCCAGAGCTCTGCCTTAGTTGGTTTGAGCAAGGGGGATAAGTGAGGGAATGAAAGAAACGTTCCTTTGCTTGCAAAGGAAGTGGTATATATATTGGGTGAAATTCCAACATAAGAATATATGTTTTCCTCATTTCTCATCTAAGTCCTTCCTTTCTTCTTTGCACGTCCCCACATATTATTTCTAAGGACAAACTCCTTCTAAGATCAAGAATTGAAGGCAAATAGGATCAACCCATCACTAAAGCATACACATAAAAGGGCTATTATACATACACCTTGATTATTCAATCACAAAGGTGTTCTTTATTATATGATTATTCAAATGAAGTGCCCTCTTCATCATTTCTACTCAAAATGATGACAAAAGTTATAAAAGATATTTTAGATGATGTATTTTACAAGTTGCACCCCTCAAATTGGGTAAATTGCACGCTACACCAATTTAGGGTTTTCAAGTACAGGGGTTGCTTCCACAGCTGCACCTTGGTGCTCAAGCTTGGGAAAACCCTCAAACTTCATCATAAACATCCTCATGATGTCTCAACATCAGAGGAACATCTCAACATGTGCAATTTTCAAGTTAATCCCTTAACTCGGTAATTTGCACATAGATCCCTGTATTACAAAACAATGCTACAACTATATATATAAAGGAGAAAAATTGAAATATATGTTTCTGAGGAACTTAATTGCATGCCCAAAGTTAATCACAAGGATTTAATTACATATTTAGGCAAAACACCTAGGGTTAGTTCATAACCCAGGTCAGGGATGTTACAAATTATCCACCCCTTACAAGGATTTCGTCCCCGAAATCGATAAAACATATTAAGAGAAAAGGGCAGGGTATTTCCTTCTCATCTCATCCTCTAGTTCCCAAGTGGCTTCTTCAACACCATGGTGGTTCCAGAGAACTTTCACAAGGCTTAAATCTTTCTTCTTTAACTTTTTAATTCTACTATCAAGGATTGACACTAGTCCTTCCTCATAAGATATATCATCATTCAATTCTACCTCCATAGGTTGTAGAATTGACTCAGTGTCTGGGTGACATTTCTTTAGCATAGAAATGTGAAACACAGGATGTAACCTCTGTAACTCTGGTGGCAGCTCTAGTTTATAGGCTACTTTTCCAATCCGTTCAATGATTGGATAAGGCCCCATAAATCTAGGAGCTAACTTCCCTTTCTTTCCAAAACAAAGTACTCCTTTCCAAGGCGAGACCTTGAGATACACTTTGTCTCCAACCTCGAACTCTAAGGGTCTACGACGCTTGTCAGCATAAGATTTCTGCCTATCTTGTGCAATCTTAATCTGTTGTTGTATTACCTTAATCTTTTCTGTAGTTTGTTGCACAAGATCAAGTCCTAACAACTGATGCTCACCCGTCTCATACCAACACAAGGGTGATCTACAACGTCTACCATACAAGGCTTCATAAGGTACCATATCAATACTATGCTGATAGCTATTGTTATAGGCAAACTCTATCAAGCTTAGGTGTAGATCCCAACTTCCGGTAAACTGGAGAACACATGTTCTCAACAGGTCTTCCAAGGTCTGTATGGTCCTTTCCGACTGTCCATCAGTCTGTGGATGAAAGGCCGTACTAAACCTTAACTGGGTGCCTAAAGCATTATGAAGTCGTTCCCAAAAATGACTTGTAAACTGGGAACCTCTGTCAGAAACTATAGTGACAGGAACTCCGTGCAAACGCACTATCTCTTGAACATATAACTGTGATAACCTTTCAGCAGAATAGGTTGTTTTGACAGGTAAGAAATGTGATGTCTTAGTCAACCTATCTACAACTACCCAAATGGAATCATGTCCTTTGCTTGTCCTGGGTAGGCCAACAACAAAGTCCATGGTCACATGGTCCCACTTCCACCGTGGTATGGGTAAAGGTTGCATTGTTCCTGCAGGCTTCTGGTGTTCAGCTTTAACTTGCTGACACACAGGACACCTCAGAACAAATTCTGCAACATCCTTCTTCATTCCAGGCCACCAATACATATCTTTCAAGTTTCGATACATCTTGGTGCTCCCTGGATGCATAGCATACATAGAAGAATGAGCTTCTTCCAGGACTAACTTCCTCAAGTTGTCCACATCCGGCACTATCATCCTCCCATGATAACATGCTACATGATCATCTGAATCATGGAAACTATCTCGCTTCTCATTTCCATACTCCGATCTAATCTGCTGAACTACATCATCAACATGTTGTTCCTTCTTAATCTGCTCTCATAGGGTAGGTTTAATATGCATCTCAGCCATCCACCCGGCTAACAATGACACCTTCAACTGTACATTGTCTTGCCTCAAAGCTATAAGCATATCCCCTCTAGAGCATACTAAAGAGTTAGTTGTGCCCTTTCCATGGTTGATGTTGCTGATTTCCTACTCAAGGCATCAACAACCACATTAGCCTTCCCCGGATGGTAATCAATCGTACAATTGTAGTCCTTGATTAATTCCATCCAGCTGCGTTGTCTCATATTAAGCTCATGCTGAGAGAAGATATACTTAAGGTTCTTATGGTCAGTGAAAATCTGAAACATCTCTCCATAAAGATAATGTCTCCAGATCTTCAGGGCATGAACCACATCAGCTAACTCTAGATCGTGTGTCGGATAATTCTCTTCGTGTTTCTTAAGCTGTCAGGAAGCAAAAGAAATCACTTGTTTATCCTGCATCAACACACATCCAAGTCCATTCTTAGAAGCATCACAGAAAACTATATATCCTTTTCCTTGCTCAGGTAGCACAAGCACAGGTGCACTTGTCAACCTCTCCTTCAACAACTGAAAAGACTGTTGACACTTATCACTCCAAGAAAAAGGAGCATGTTTCTGGGTTAACTTGGTCAAAGGTAAGGCTATAGAGCTAAAGTTTTTAATAAACCTTCGATAGTAACCAGCTAACCCCAAGAAGCTTCGAATCTCCGTCGGCGTCTTCGGTTGTTCCCACTGTAGAACAGATTCTACCTTTGTAGGGTCAAAACGAATTCCCGATGTAGATATCACATGTCCAAGAAAAGATACCTCCGGCAGCCAGAACTCACACTTGCTAAACATAGCATACAGCTTGTGTTCTCTTAGCAAGGTCAAAGCTTGGTGAAGATGCTGCTCATGCTGCTGAGCATCCTTACTATAGATCAGAATGTCATCTATGAAAATGACAACACACTGATCAAGGAAGGGTCGAAAAACTCTATTCATGAGTTCCATGAATGTAGCTGGTGCATTGGTTAGTCCAAACGACATAACCGTGAACTCATAGTGACCATATCTTGTCCTAAAAGTAGACTTGGATATGTCACTATCCTTAATACGGAGTTGATGATATCCAGATCTCAGGTCTATCTTTGAGAAGACGGTTGCACCACGCAACTGGTCAAAGAGATCATCAATCCTCGGTAGAGGGTACTTTTTCTTTATTGTTACTTTATTAAGTTGTCTGTAGTCAATGCACAACCGCATTGACCCATCTTTCTTTTTAACAAACAAAACCAGAGCACCCCAAGGTGAAGTGCTCGGTCGGATAAAACCTTTCTCAAGTAACTCTTGAAGTTGTTTCTTGAGTTCTGCCATCTCAGCAGGCGCCATCCTATACGGTGTCTGAGCTATGGGTTTTGTATCTGGGACCAAATTGATCTCAAAATCAATCTCCCGAGGTGGTGGTATACCAGGAAGTTCTTCAGGAAACACATCCTCAAATTCCCTGACAATGGGAACTTCAGCAGGGTTGGAACTTTCCTTGGTAACATCTACCACATGGGCCAAGAATGCATAACATACTTGCCTCAACAGCTTATCAGCAACCATAGCTGATACAAGACAGGTGGGCAGAATCTTTCTTTCACCTTGAAAGATCCATGTGTTGCCTTCATCAGCAAACACAGCCAACTTGGATTCACAATCCAAGACAGTCTATACCTTTCTAAGGTATCCATCCCGAGGATTATATCAAATCCTTGCATATCAAGTGGTATAAGGTCCACTTGAATGCGATGATTAGAAAAAAAGAGGATGCAGGGAGAACATATCTCCTGCAAAACGGTAGACCCACTCAACGGAGTCTCTAACAACAAACTATCTGCCCTATGAATAACCGTCATATTGTAGTTACGAATCACTCTCCGAGTGATAAAAAAGTGTGTAGCACCCGGGTCAATCAAAACAGATACAACACAGGATGTAGACATATCAGAATATAAAAGTTCCATCTGACCTGCCACTACCCGTGGATTGACCACTGCTTCAGGTGGGTTCATAGCATAGAACCTTGCTGTCGCCTGGTGTTGAGGTGGTGCTGATGATCCAGCTTGAGACGCTTGTCCACGTCCTCGAGCTTCTCCTTGAGATTGCCTTCTCTGAGATCCCTGTTGACTCTGCCTCTGAGGTTGTGTCACACTGATAGGCCTAGATCGGCAGTCCTTCATCAAGTGTCCCACCTTCCCACAGTTGTAGCAACTTCTTTCCAGTTGTTGTGGTCTTGGTGGTCCAGTAACTGACATTGATGCAGAACTGTGAGTCTCTTGTTGAGGTAGGCTTCGTCCCCTGCCTCTACTTGGTGACCACTGAGTTTGGGAACTTGATCTGGGTGGTGGAGGGTTAGGTGCAGAGAATCTTGGTTTCTTGAAATCCCTAGATAAAGAACCTTGGAACTGTGGATATCTTTTCTGGGTTTGCCTCTTCTCAACCACAGATCTCTCTATCCTTCGGACTGACTCAACGAAGGTAGAGAATCTGTCTCAGTTTTCTAAGGCAGACACAGGGGTTGATATATCAGCATTCAAACCCTTCTCGAATCTCCTGATTCTTTCCTCTTCTGTGGCAGCCATGTGCGGATAGAACCACAGCAACTCCATGAATTTAGCTTCATATTCGCTAATGTTCATCATGCCCTGCCTCAATCTCTCAAACTGAGAGATCTTCTCATCTAGGAAGGTCTTTGGAAAATATCTATTTATAAATTCCCGATGAAACTCTTCCCATGAGAACTCTATCCCAGGTCTCTTCTGCTCTTCCATGTTCCACCAGTGAGCAGCACTGCCTTTGAGAAGATAGACAGCATGTCTAACCTTCTCAGCCTTCGGGATATTAAGAATCCTGAAAGCCTTCTCTAACTCTGTTAACCACAGATCAGCATCTGCGGGGTCGGCAGTCCCAAAGTACTCGGTAGCTCCGACACAATGAAGTCGCTCGAACGTCTTACCGATACCTTGTCCTTCAGGCTGGGCAGGTGCCCTAGGTGCAGGCATGGGCATCTTGTCAGTTATGTGTGTCATGGCAGTCATAAACTGCCCAAACATCATCTGAACTGCTGGGTTACCCATATCAGCTGGGTCAAACTGGGGTGGTTCAGGTGCAGGCTGTTCTATTTCTGGAACCCTTGCACCGCCTCGAGGTGCACTAGCACTACTCTCTGTCACATACTCATCATGTGGCTCTGCCATCCTTATGTATCTTCTTCTCCTGAGGAGCAGAAGATTCTATTAGATAAGGAAGAGATACTAAGGATAGACTCGACATCCTAAATCCTATGCCTCTGTAGACTCAGCGAACCTAGAGCTCTGATACCACTAATTGTGGGCTCTGATCTCCAAACCACGATATAAACACGATTTAAACTTAGCGGAAGCAATTCGATCAGCAGCGGAATACCAAAAATCAGCGGAAATTAAAACTTTTTGAGATAAGGCATTGAAACCATAAAACTTCCTTCATAAAAGGAGATAAACTGTTTACATCTCAGATAATTACTTCTTGAGTAATTATATATAACATGATACAAAATCTCAAGAACTCATAACCAAAATCTCAGACCAAAAGACTCCAAGACCTGAGAGTACAGAGGACACATAGGACTGACTCTATCTACACCACATGGCAGGCTAAATCTCCACCTGAGATTTTACTACTACTCCTGGTGCTGCTGCTGCTGGGACTGGTCACCTATAGACCTGTTCCTCCGTCTTCGACGTCCACCTAAAAAGTTGAAGTCTACGGGGTGAGACAATTTTACATAATTGTCCCAGCGAGAGTTATAACTCTCCGCCAGAAGGTTTATTATAACATCTCAAAGAATAACTTAAGCAGTAAAGGCTTCAAAGTATTCAACATCGGATATAATAGTAAACATGAGTTCAACAGTTATGAAATATGAAGACATTTGCACTATAAAGTGTAACATCAATCAATCAACTCGTAGTTATCTCTAACAGGTATGCTACGCTGTGGATTATGTTTTTCAAACATTACTTTTATGCCCTGCAGAGATGAGGTTTACCACTCATACTCCAACCAATCACTGCTAAGTGCCTCGGTATCATACTAGGTCATCAAAAGAGCCGGATTCTCATGACCTTCACCTTCCTCAGTCAGTAAGAGGATTACTTGTAGGACATCTCATGCCTCTACTATAATAGCTTGCCAGGGTAATCTGGTCCTTCGCTATTTTAGAGTTACAGTGGCATTCTGTACTCTCTTCGTCATCAGGAGATTTCATGTTTATCTTCCACTGATACGGATATCTGTGTTGTCTTCTTCATCAGGAGGTTTCATGTTTACCATCCACTGATACGGTATGGGATTATAGTGAAGGATTGATGGATTACACATCTACATCAAACACCTACACCAGGATGTAAGGTTCTACACATCCATATACCCCACATACTCAAAAGTATGTGATCCAGGAGTTCCCTTAGGAAAACCTGTTTCACCATCATTTGATCTCTGACAATGATGGATCTATGATCAGGGCTCTACATTACACTTGATTAGTTAGGTATATTCAGTATTCCTTTAACATCATACATTGTTCTTCAAACAATAACATTAGCATAACAGCTATGAAAGGAGTATACTAAATGTAACAAGCCTAACTCTCATCAATCATCATTTCTCAATACATTCATCACAAGTCATCTCTAAAGCATGACCTTGATGGTATTTATGGCTCTCACAGCCCATTTAATTGATAGGTTGCCATTGACAAGGCATCAAGATAATTTACTATTCATAAAGCTAACAACATGCTTTCAATGAATATAGCATCATCATCCATACCTGGATATGATCATCTTCATATCAGAACCTGCAAGGTTAATTCAAATGATAAAAGGAATTCAAATCAAGAATTATACTTTCCACTCTTTCCATAAGAGCTAAGTTCCCTGATTCTCATCAATTAGGGTTTACTATTCACATTACATACCATCACCCTAGAATTAGGGTTTACTATTCACCTCATGGTGAATTTAACTCATAACATCATCAAGTATGAGAAACATCATCATTACAGCTCCTAGATAAGATTAAGATTCACTAAACATCACAATTAGGGTTTCCATAATCTCACATAGGTGGATCATACCTTAATCATGCACATTCATGTGAATTGAAGGTACTTTACTTAAGTTTCCACTATAAAAGGGTACTTTCTCTCTCTTATGATACTTTCTCTCTCCTCTTACTAGTAGATGGTGATAACACCACTCTAGATCAGGTTGGGTTAAGTCCTCATTGACTAGCATAAGCCAAAACATCATTAACATGTGATTAGGGTTTTATTAGAAAAAGGTATTACTCAATTAAACCCCTCAAGGGTATTTTGGTAATTTACCTCATGATCACCATCATGGGTCAATTCATTAATCACTTAGTCCCTTAATGTTCTAAGCTACCATTAGGGTTTAGATTAGATCACCATTGAACCAATTACAACTTCAAGTGATTATATATAAATAACCTTGAAAACCTCCAAACGGTTTCAACCTTCAACCACCAAATGGTTTGAAACCGTTTGGGTGTGTTGACCGTTTGCTAGGTTTGACTCCAAGACCACATGACCTCAAGGTCGTTTGCCCAAACCGTTTGGGTGTGTTGACCATTTGGAAAGGTTGACTTTCCAAACCGTTTGAGCTTATGCGGTTTGAAACCGTTTGATCAACTTGTCTTGAGATCGATTGGTCCAAACGACCTTGAGATCATTTGAGCCCAAACAGTCTTGAGACCGTTTGGACCCAAATGGTCTCAAACCGTTTGGACCTCCAACATGGTTCAAAAGTTACAAATGTTTATGAGTAAGTATGTTGAAGCCCTCAATTGGCCAAAGCCATGTTAACCACTTATAAATTGAGTCAATTAGGATGAGTCTCAATCAATTGGACACCAAATTAACCCTCAATTGAAAGCCAATTAGGGTTAAGTCCATCTCAATTAGAGTTTCAAATCGGATGGTCATCAATATTCAACAATGTGAATCAATTCAAGGTTGAACCTATCAATTGACCTCCAATTGGGCCCAAACTTGGCCCAAACAGTCTTGAGATCGTTTGGATGACCTCCAAACGGTCTTGAGACTGTTTGCTGAAGAATTAATCAAAATCTAAGATGATTTGATAGGGGTTGAACCTTAATTAAGTCACAAATCAGCAATTTGATTATTTCAATAACACACTGTAATTGGGCTCTCAATTGATCAAATTACCTTAACCCTAGACCTCCAAACGGTCTTGAGTTGACACCAAACGGTCTTGAGACCGTTTGCCCATCCAATCTTTGGACTCTAGTGAAAATTCATCAAGGTTTGATCTATTGAGTTGATCATCACATCAATACTTAATTGCAATATGATTTGGTACCTTTGGACCTTCAATTGGTCAACTATACTTGACCCCAGACCTATAAACGGTCTTGGGTGATCCCCAAACGGTCTTGAGACCGTTTGGATGATTCCCCAAATGGTCTTGAGACCGTTTGGGCTAATCAACCCAAAATCACTAATTAACTTATTGGGAATTCAACACTGATTTCAATTAGCGTTTGCCCTATTAATCATCCTTCAACTCATTACTCGTTTGGAAATAATCCATCAAATTTGGTGAGTCGTTAATTAACATCATTATGAACAGTAATCCCAAATGGTCAAAGTTTGGTCAACCATCTTAAACGGTCTTGAGACCGTTTGCCTAAAAAAGGCAAATTAAACAGATTGAAAATCAGAACTTAATTCAATTGGATTTGCTATTTGATTTGCTTATATCTCACGATTCCTTTGGAGTTAACCCCTCAAATTTTGTGGGTGATCAGCCTACATAATTAGGAACAGGATTCGCATACGTTCGTCGCTTGGTCAACTGGACAAACGGTCTTGAAGACCGTTTGCCTCCATGCGACCCTGAAACTGTTTGCCCACCAAACGGTTGTGCAAACCGCATGGGCAATTGGTTAGGACCGTTTAGTAAAGTGGAAAATCCGTGGATAAGCATAGGAATTAACGCCCTTATCTTCTACCTCAAGAATAGAAGTAGTTCTTCACGATTTTACTTGCAAGGATGCAAGGGAAGATAGGAAAGAAGAAGAACTAGCAACTATATGCATAGAAAAAGATGTATAATCAAAGCATAAGGTTTAGAGTTATAAAACCCGCCTAAAGGTTGTTCCTTGAGCTCCAAGCTTCCAAGCTTCAGGTATTTAATGGAGTCTTTGAGCTCCACAGGTCGGCCAAGGTGAATTCTCCAAGGAAAAGTTGGAAAGGAATGGCTAGAAAGATAAAGCTAGGTGAGCTAGCCATGAATTCAACCTTGAAATCGAGTTTCCTCCATGAATTCAAGCAAAAGGGATGATCCAAACTTACCTTGAACTCCCTGGTCGTTCTCCTATGCTCCAGAGCTCGGCCTTAGCCGGTTTGAGCAAGGGGGATAAGTGAGGGAATGAAAGAAACGTTCCTTTGCTTGCAAAGGAAGTGGTATATATATATTGGGTGAAATTCCAACATAAGAATATATGTTTTCCTAATTTCTCATCTAAGTCCTTCCTTTCTTCTTTGCACGTCCCCACATCTTATTTCTAAGGACAAACTCCTTCTAAGATCAAGAATTGAAGGCAAAGAGGATCAACCCATCACTAAAGCATACACATAAAAGGGCTATTATACATACACCTTGATTATTCAATCACAAAGGTGTTCTTTATTATATGATTATTCAAATGAAGTGCTCTCTTCATCATTTCTACTCTAAATGATGACAAAAGTTATAAAATATATTTTAGATGATGTATTTTACAAGTTGCACCCCTCAAATTGGGTAAATTGCACTCTACACCAATTTAGGATTTTCAAGTACAGGGGTTGCTTCCACAGGTGCACCTTGGTGCTCAAGCTTGGGAAAACCCTCAAACTTCATCATAAACATCCTCATGATGTCTCAACATCATAGGAACATCTCAACATGTGCAATTTGCAAGTTAATCCCTTAATTGGGTAATTTGCACATAGATCCATGTATTACAAAACAATGCTACAACTATATATAAAGGAGCAAAATTGAAATATATGTTTCTGAGGAACTTAATTACATGCCCAAAGTTAATCACAAGGATTTAATTACATATTTAGGCAAAACACCTAGGGTTAGTTCATAACCCAGGTCAGGGATGTTACATAAAATGCCCTTGGAAAGAAACACCTTCAAACCAAGGTGCAACTAGGGTTCCCATGGTTCAAAAAATTTAGAATGGAAAGGGAATATATAAGGATTATAATACATGTGGCAATTTGCAAAGAAAACCTTCCAATTGGGTAAATTGTAAAAAAGTCCAGAATGTACCTAAAATTGCATAACTTGCACAAACAACATCCAAATTGGACCAAACATCATCTAGAAGATATCTTTGATGTTTTGAATATGAATTTTCCATTATTTCCATATTTTGAATTTATATAATCACATTATTCATTACTTATGCCTTTTACTCATTTTTCTCTCCTAAACGTATCCTAATATTTCGAGGTTGTCCAAATTAGATGAAATTTGACATGTAGGCTAATTTTTATATGTAGACTTCGAATTTGAAGTTTGTTTCTACTTTTGAGACTTATTTTTATGAGATATGTCATATAGCCCATTAATGGTTCATTATCTAAATTATTCATCCAATTAAGTTTCTTATCTTCATATTACCACCAAAATGAATTATGTGGCATATTTTATGTATCCATTATAAAACTAAGATTAATGTTAAAATATTAGGTTACATTAAGGTGATCTATACATGAATTATCTCATTGGGGTTATACTAAACATCTATTTAGGTCTAACCTTCACCCTTGTTTGGCTAAGTCAAAAAATGTCAACTTCCAAGGTAGGGTCTGAGATCTAGTATGTTACATATGGACTGGGAAGTTTCCCAAAATGTCTTTCATGAAGGTTTGGGTATGTGAACTTTATGTCAAGAAATGTTTCTTGAAAAGCTTGGCCCTAGGTCAGATTAATGTTATTTTTTTTGTTATCCCAAAGAACCCAAAAAGTACCACTTGTATAACCCAACTGACAGCAAAGTATTTGTTTTGGGATGTTGCATTCCTAGAAAAGGAATCCATTTCCAAAGGAATCATTGGGAGGAAAGTAGAACTCGAAGATGTTCAAGACCATCAAGAAAGAATTGAACCTATAGAGGTACAAGAGGAACATAGAGAATCACAAACCATTGTAGAATCTCAAATTCCTCATATGACACAAGAACCTTGTAACGACCGTCGTCAAAACGAAAACCAAATCATTACTAATTATGCGGAATTACCATAAACATTGGGTTAACAAAAAAAACTAAAACTTAAAACCATTTTGCAAGGAAATCCTCATCCAGAAAATTCTTATTGAAAGATCCAAAACTCATACATATCATGATTTACATTGTACAACACTATCTCATTTCATCTTGAGGACGATATATAACAGTTACTCTATCAACACATGTACTGTAGCAACATTAAACCACAAGGCTTACAAGACAAAACCTCATATTGTTCATGAAATCATTACGAATTGACTCCAAGGACCTGAGGGTACATAGACGACACATAGGACTACTATCTATAAGATATGACAGATAGTACACTCAACCAGAGATGTCATTGCTGCCTCAACTATTGTTCCTCCTCTACAGAAAGGTCTCCACCACCTCGCACATGTCCACCTAAAAAGTGTGGATCCCACGGGGTGAGACAATTGTCCCAGCGAGAGATATAGCTCTTCGCCGACCATATTATTATCACAGATTAAGCATTTATAAAATTGAACAAAAGTTCTTTTATATTAATCAGGAAGGATTAATGTAATGACCCGCACTTTTGAGTGTCTAAAAGACCTTAAAGTTGTAGATCATTAATCAAAAATTATAGGATTAGATTCAAGAAATAATACAGAATAGTAAACAATTTCCATTAATAATCAAATATTTACATGTTTACATAAAAAGCTCTTCTAAGGAGTTACATAACTTTTAAAAATAATTAACTATTACATGTGTGAAGATAAACCATTAAGCCTAAACCTTCATGATTAAATTGTAGTGTCTTCAACATCTTTATCTGTACTCTCATGTCCACGAATCAAGTATATCTGATACCTAAAATGCTGACAAACAAATATGCAGTCAGTATATTCTATACTGGTATGTGGGTTCAAACAATAATCACAAGTAACATATAAGCAAACATCTTTATCTTTCATAAAAGAACAAAAACTTGTTTTCATATTCTAACCCATATTTGGTCAACTACCTCAGGTGTAATCACTATCCCTCTAGGGCTCGTGCGTATTACCCTTAAGATCAGTCTAACCTAAGGTTTAGAATATTGTTTTTTACTTTACATGATACTCATAGGAACTTTATAGTTTGCAAGAACTAAATAAACAACCAAGCAGTTTATTTGTCATTTAATCTCATCGAGAAACATCAGCAATCTCGAAATTCAATACATGTAATCATAAGCATAACCACGTACCTTATGCCATTGCAGAAACCATGGTGAACATCATATACTTTATGAGTGTATCCAAACATCCAAGAAACCAAGCATAAAATCAATAATATCTGAAACATGCATACTGCATATGTGTCACCATGTAATCACATTACATTACTCAGATCTAGATGTGCTCCTAAACTAGGTTTAGGGTTATTTTGAAAGATTTTTTGATTAATGTTTCATCAAGTAAACATAATTGTCCCGATTGAAGTCATCGGTAAAGGTAAAGGGAGTTTTTTTTCATATTGCCCAACAAACAAGAATCACATGTCTCTATTGATTTAAAATAGAAAGATTCTAAATAACGATCTTGATGGAGTCTAGATATGCGATTTTTATTGATGTACCCAAGACGACAATGCCAAATATATGTTCGATTTGAGTTATCAACTTTAAACCTTTTGGTACTTACATTATATACATTTGTTTTAAGATCTAATAATTAAATATCATAGGACATTGGGGCACTTCCATAAAGATCTCATCTTTTGAAATAAAACAATGACCATTCTTTATATGAAATTCATATCCATCCTTGTCCATACAAGATACAAAAATAATTTTTCTATTTATGGAAGGTAAAATAGTAGTTCTTTATCTCTATTACAAGCCTCGTGGGTAATGATAAATTATATGTTCCAACTACAGTGGTGACAACTCTTTCTCCATTTATGATGCACAATTCAACCTCGCCCTTTTGTAAAGGCGTATTTGTTTTCAGATCATGCATTATCGAGCATATGTGAGATCCACATCAGGTATCTAGTACTGAAGATGAAGAAGTAAACAAATTTATATCAATAGTGTACATATCTGAAGTGGAGATATCTATCCCCTCCTTCTACCTCAGTTCCTCCGGGTAGAGATGGCAATTCCATTTCCAATGTCCAGGATGGTGACAGTGGTGACAATTTCCTCCCTTGCTCACCCCTCCCTTTGCTTTGAGTGGAGAAGACTTGGGTTTATATCCAGCTTTGGAACTCTTCGTAGCTTTTCCTTTGCCCTTTGACTTCCCTTTTTTTTATCATCAGCACATACTTGGGCTTGTCATTCTTCATTTTTGTTTTATCTATTCTCAACATGCCAAGCAATTATGACAACGTCTTGTTAAAAATGTTCATGTTGTAGTTCATTACAAACTATTTATATAACTCTGGAAGTGACTATATAATCACATCAGTGGCCAAATCTTGACCCAAGGGAAATTCCAAACTTGTAAGGTTCTCCACATACCCAATAAGCTTCAGCACATGAGGACCTATTTGATCTCCTTTTTCCATGTTTCACTTGAACAATTCCTTGAAGACATCATATCTCTCTTGTCTTGCCTGATCTCAGTACACGTTCTTAAGATGTGTTACCATCTCAATCACATCCATGTTTTCATGTTGTCTATGCAAATAATAGTTCATTGAGCACAACATCATACACTTGATATCCACAACATCTTCATAGTGTTTCTTGTAAGCATCCCTATCAGCCTTAGACATAGCGAGAGAAGGTTCATCTAGCTCTGGTGTTTCTAAGACATAGAGCTTGTGCTTTTGTGTGAGAATAATTCTCAGCATCCTGAATCGGTCATGGAAATTATTCACTCCAACTTGTCATTCTCAAGGACCGGTCGCAAGGAAAATGTGTTATTTGTCATCATTTCTTCTACAACAAAAAAATTATAGTTTGAAAAAAAACTTTTGATTTGAGTTCACATAAATAAAATTAACAATGTTTAATTAGGTCATTAATAAATTATCGTTCCCACTATTTTTTTCAAATTGACAACCCTCACTTATCATGAAACGACCGTCATAAACTGACAACCAAATCATTACTAGTTAAGCAGAATAATCATAAACAGTGGATTAACAAAAAAATCACTGAAATTTAAAACCATTTTGCACATAGATCCATCTTCCATAATACACTTACATAAAGAATCAAAGCCTTATATACACATTATACATTCAGTGTTCTGTCTCTTCTCGAGGATCACAAGTACTAGCTGCTTTGCTTTAATACACACAGTAACAACATAAAATCCTCGAGATAAGCAACCTAAAATCTCAAGTTGCTCGTGAAAACCATTAAGACTATCCCCCAAGGACCTGAGAGTACATAGACGACAAATAGGACTTCTATATACATGACATTACAGACAACATACTCAACCTGAGATATAATTATGATCCTTGTTGATGTGCTCCTTCTTCTGCAACCCAATTCTTACTCCCCCATCCGTGTCTTGCCTAAAAATTATGGATCCCATGGGGTGAGACTATTGTCCTAATGAGAGATATAACTCTCTGCCAATAATATTATTATCAAAGGAAATAATATAAAACTGGACAGAATTATAAAACATGTATTTACTTGAAAAGAGATATAAAGAACATGTATAACGTCCATTTTATCAATATGCATGAAAGTATTAATTCATCAACCAATGTTTCTAACAAACAGTATATCAATTGCTACAAAGAAAAGCATAATTGCATTTATCAAATACTTTCATATTCACTGAGACACATAAATCACGTATAATCTCAATCTTACATCACTATCATACTTTGGGTATTCAAACCCTTAATTCATCACTGAGTATTGTCATCACTTAGCAGATGATCATTATCCCTAGATCATCATACCTAGATATTTATTCACATGGTCCACATAGTTGATTGAGTCTATAGCACATAGTGACATAGCTCTTACTTAGCCATGCTTATTACTTAAGGATACTTGCATGATTATCATATCATGTTATTAACCATCTAAACATATGATTTTAACCATGAAGTACTAAGGAACACATCCTCCCTAATGAATTTGGGTTATAATTAACCAATTAGGGTTTTAAGATTTCATTAGCAATGACCATGTCCTAACTCATACTCCACTCATCTCAGGAGTATTAGTGTATGCTAATCATATACTTCTCTTTCAAGTCTTAGTTTCTCTCTCATCCTCACTAAGATGTAAATTACTTAGTTCACATCTTTAAGGTTTACAACATTATCAATATCAAATGAGTTAAGCTCATTGTATCTCAATATTACATAGATCATATTTATCACTTAGTTAATCTTAATAATTGAGGACATGCCTACCATGTCAAGTAGCATGATTGATAATTCCATTCTATTGTATTTGAAGATACATATATCATTTTTTGAAGTATTCAATATGATCATGTGGTATAACGACATCTTCATATCAGGTATAAGGCATATCTCCTATCACCATATCGTGCATCCACTTAGGTTACCATATTGTGTACCCACTTAGGTTACCATATAGTGCATCCACTTACGTTACCATATCGTTCACCATCTTGGGTCACCATATCGGACATACATGTTGGGAACCATATCGGCCATGCATATTGGGCACCATATCGGCCATGCATATTGGGCACCATATCGGCCATGCATATTGGGCACCCATCCTCATTCTAGAGTTTTACACATATCGGGCACAAGGTATTGTTTCACCCTTGTCCTAAGTACAAATGATGGATATGTATCCTTCATATCGTCCATAAGACCTACTATGACTTACCTACATATCGGGCAAGTCACCATATTGGGTTCGATATCAG
Organism: Alisma plantago-aquatica; assembly: GCA_963693085.1. Taxonomy (NCBI): domain Eukaryota; kingdom Viridiplantae; phylum Streptophyta; class Magnoliopsida; order Alismatales; family Alismataceae; genus Alisma; species Alisma plantago-aquatica. The sequence goes on along the minus strand of OY856412.1, from coordinate 1,132,242,411 downwards.
TTTTCCCAAGTCTCTAACCCATTATGGGGTTACAAGATCTCCAACCCATATCAGGTTGTTCAAGAGTGATCAACTCATATCGGGTATCCAATGATGATGTCATCATCATCAACCTCAAGATCATTAATCTTATTCAAAACTATGGATAACAATCCTAATTACATTTTGGAACCCATGATTACATCAATTGAACATAGGAAACCCTAATTTGCAAATAATCAACAATTTGACAAACATTAAAGAAAGGATAAATAATATTGAAGGGTTTAAGTTATATAAACCACCTTTCAAAGAGCTTCCAAGCTTCAAGCTTCACTTCCTCATGTCCCAAGGTTGAAGGTGGATCTTCTCCCAGCTCCAAGACTTGGGCTCCAAGCTTTTGCACGATATCCTTCATCATCTTGGGTGATATCACCTTAATTGGTTGCTTCAACCTTCCTTGGCCGATATCTCTCCTCCTTGGCTGATACCACTCAATCCTCTTCACTATGGGCGACACAAGAGGGAGGTTGCATGATACAAGAGAAAAGGACACTTGCTTGATCCGAAAATCTTGCCAACAAATGAAGGTCAAGGTATTTATACTTAAGGTTTATAGAAAAGGGTGTCATAGGTGTCACTTGCTTAAGGTGCTTCATGCCACCTAACCATTCAAGGTCGACACATGCTCTTGCAAGCATGCCACTATTATTTTTCAATGCAAAAGAATAAATAAAAGAAAAGGGGGTGGCCCTTGAGTTGCCTCCTAGGGCAAGCTCTCTTCCACTAACTTATTATTTTATTCAACTCCATCATTTCGAAGACAAGTTGTAAATCGACGACTTTTCTTTTTCCTAGAAGTACCGTTCCTGTTATGGGTCAAACCAAGACTCCACAAACTGATATAATTCTCTCCTTATGGCTCTATGGACGATAGGGGCTCCTTTCCTTAGTCCACAATCGATATGGCTCATGTGTATAACTTCAACTTATGTATTTTCTAGTTTTCTTTATTATTAAGAGTAATAACATTACAAGATGCTTCAATCATGTTGTCTCCTTCTATCTCTTTTCTCTAGGTAACACTAGGTAAGAGTAAAAATAATCTAGAGGTGATAAATTACATATTCACCCTACATTTTGTACGCAAATTGTACTATAATTGATGCGCCAAGCACTTAGCATTATTTACACAAGTTATCACTTAGGGTTTAGGCTTTTCACGAGCCACCACTTAGCATCATATTCTCTTTCATGACATACAAAACACTTAGAATATATTCAACATGTAACATTTGCAACATAACCTTTATCTTGGGGAAATTGTACTTTTCACTTAGGTTATTATATAATGCACACATAGTTTGTATATAAGATCAATTTTGAGAATAAGCTTCACAAAGGCCTTAATTACTTTTCCCAAAAGATAAGAACAAGTTGTAAGCATCTTACTTAAGCAAAACATATAGGGTTAGGCCATAACCCAGGTAAGGGGTGTTACATATCAATTTGAAGGATTGCATCATACAATCTTCTTTTGAGTCGAGATCCATATTTCATCAAAGCAGGAGTCAGCTTTGGCTGATCGCTCACAACATGACTATTTGGGTAGGTAACATTTGCAAATTGAATCCAAATGTAGCTCTTGAATAGATGGTATGAAATACTAATTACCATATTCCATCTCTATGCATCTAGGTACTTAAATCTCTTTAAGATCACCTAGTTTAGCCTGACCCAAAGCCCAACACGACAGAATATGCATCCTGATTTTGCATATCTACATATCTAGCATCACACTTCCACGAGATGGACAATGCACCACTCTTTGGCGTAACCTACACTAAGTCGGTCAAGTTTTTTATGTGTTTTGCTTATGGAAAGAATCTAAGACTTAATGTTTTGTTTGAGGGGTTTTATATATACATGTATACTTATCCAAACCCCACATACTTATGGTATGTATCATATACATATTGTATCCACATATCAAAAACCAAAAACTTACATCCACAAACACATCAGCATTGGCTATGGCCATACTGCCATAATGGAACCACAAAGGATTACTATCCACTTATGGTCTTTTGCATCTCATTCAACATCAACCTATGAATATCATATGAACTTGCATTTGATTAGCATTAAGGTGAACACGTTCACAGACTCTACTTGGTGTTAGACCTTCAAGTAGCCTCTCCATGGACGATCATTAGAGTTGGATCTTCGGTTTTCCTTTACATGGACACTCCTTGGAGTTGGATATTTGGTTTACTTCTTCATGGACGCTGCTTGGAGTTGGATCTTCAAGTTGCCTATTCACAACAAGTCTTCTAAAACTCAATCTATTCCTATCTCTATTATATTATGTGTAAAAAAGAGAACCTCAAGTTACATTCGAGGGAGTTTAGAGGGAATAGAATTAATTACACTTTAAGATAAGAGATGAGAATCAACATGCAATCTGAATACTTATACAAAGGATCGATGCACAACTGTTTACATCCAAGTATAAGATATATAAATAGGCACAACATCCATTCTAGGGGTCCTAGGATGTAACCATGTATGTATTCACCACATAAAACATTTCTAATGGCGACGTATATGATTTTGTAGGTATATATATCTATACATATATTAGATTGCAGTCCTCTTAAGGAGGGACTTTCCCCATGAAACAATTTTTTATTCTCACATAGAGTAGGAGGGGTACACAGGGGAGGTGCTAGGAAATTTCACTTTTGTGCACTAGGAAAAAAATCAAAATTTTCCATAGTCAACCCAATCCATCGGGTCAAAAATAATAGTTTTGTTGCATATGTGGAATTAGGTAGATATGTACATTGTACTCATCGCAAGAAACTACAAAAAAGGTATACATAAATCTGATCCATATCAAAATACATCCAAATACGCCATAGATTGACGTGGCTTTGATACCATTGTTAGGTTTTGTGGAGGCGACAAGTGTAATAGAAACAATAAAAAAATTCTCCACAAAGGAAAATATTTGGAAAGAGGGTGCATGGGATATACCTGGTGGCGTAGAAAGTTTGGGGACATCCCTTCACAAAGTGAAACATGTCACCCCTTGCATGCACAAACTATCATCATCGACGTCCGATGAACATAGACAATTCAGCATATGCGTATATGTCTTCGTCCATTAGGATGGACTGGAACTCAATGGCGTGCTTCCTGAGCCGATGAGAACAAGTAGTCTTCTACTTGACGACGCGCTAGAGTTGTGGTTTCTCTCCTTCTCTCTCACTCGGGGACAATGACAAATAGGGTTCATGTACAAGAGCATTGTATAAAAATATGGCTGCCATTCCCTTATAAATAATAGAGGAAAGGAAGTAGGGTTTCCCAAAATCCCTGGATCAACAAAAGGGTTGTGGTTTCTATTCAAATGATCCACTCGTGGACTATTAAAACAATATTATGGAATCATTTCATTAACAATTAATCATATTAATCGATTAACTAATTTTCATCATCCGACTCTAGTCATGCGCTCGAGATTAGGCTACCGACTTAACAATTTAAATCTAATTAATTGGCTTAAACATTTTAACCAATTAACTTCAATTATATTCCAATATTAGTTGAGTATATTACATAAATATTTAGTAATAAATTTGATTCAGAACATTTTCAATCATGTCCACAAATATACTCCTATTCCAATACATCATATGTGTGTGACCCGGTAGGCTCCAAATTATGTTGGTAGTTATATTCATCATTATAGTATGATTTCACAAGCAACAATTGGTATCTGGTAAAACTTCATTGCTACCCAAGTAATTAGAGAATTTGGATAACAAATTCAACCTACAGTTTGTCATTGGTGTTACCACGACTGTATAGTTCCATTGTCTCTGATATCTAGATTGAACTTGAGGTATGGAATTGTCATCCTCTTCAATAGTCAGTCCATGTTCCTTGAAATAGAACAGATTTTCTGAGATACATGTATGCTCAATATCATATATTGACTCACACCAACATGGCTATATATTTTTCGATCTTGTTTATCAAGTGGCTATGATATCAAACTCTTATAGGAGGGAAAAATCCCATCTACATCACTCAAAGTCATCCCCATGTGTCACAGTGCCCTGGAGCGCCATCTTTATGGCAACCCTAATTCAAGATCACGATGGATGATCTCAAAGTACACCGAATGACATACGATGAGTGTAGTGATACCATCACTATGAGAGATGAATCTGACTACCAATCATGGTTTTTGCGTGTCACTCTCAATGTGGGTCTGCTTGATACACTACTCTCTAACAAGTAATCATGTTATTAGTTTGACATCATATTTCATGACTAATGTGATTTTGTCATCAGCCAACACACACTCTAGTCTTAAGTATTGTTATTGTTGTCTATTAACCTTCCACAATAACATCCAACTAGGAATATAACAAGAATGCATACACTCTTAACATCTATATGATCTCATAATTCAGGTCCTTAACTCAAAGATATATGTCATTGAGTAATATCATTCTTTAGACATTTATTATGTTTCATCATTATCTCAAAACTGAATAAAATATAATTAATTGGAATATTGCCTTTATTATCAATTACATCGTTTACAAGATATGCGATTACAATCATCATATGATTGGCTCTATGGGCATACATACCAACACATGCATCACTCAACATTATCTATAGATTGAAGTCTTTATTAGCAATTTTTAATTGGAACTGCTTATTAATTGTTTTTCTTCATGTATGATGAATTTCTACATGATCCATTCTCTAATAATTTTTTATTTCAAAGGAGAAACTAAGGAATGATGGGGAAATTGGGCACTGCCACCCCCATAATCATGATCATACACAGATTTGGAAGAGAAAAGGAGAATGCCTTGATGCTAATCAACTAGAAATCCTTCCATTCTTCTCAAGTGATCTGAAGGAATAGTCAAAGATCTCAAGGGAAGTAGACTACGATGACACCTTTGCTCTAAGTTCCATGACTATTTCCAGTGAGGGTGGAAAGATTATATATCCTAGATTTGAAGTAGTAGAAAACTCTCTCTAATGGAAGAATTACTTTGTGGATTATGTCTTGGGATTCAAGCCACAGCTACCAACTGTGCTAAGCTATTTTCATTACCTATGGAACCTGGGTGGCTCCTTAGAGGTCATCGAATAAGTAGAAAGAAAGTAAGACGTCAAGTCCAAGAATAAATTTTATATTGGTAATCAAATTTGGAAGGAAAACATTTTATTAAGGAGAAGGTAGTTGTAGAAACTAATGTTGAGGTCAACTAATCCCTTTGATTATTCAAAAAAAAGATGAACTAGTTGCCTCTCTTTAGAAGACCTTTGGGGAAAGTACAATACCATCTCCTAGTTTCTCAATTTTCGAGCTTGATAGTCTGAGTTCCTCGTCAAATCCAAGTAAGAAGAAGGTTACAAAATCTCCACCTCAAGAGAATAAAAAAAGGTTAATGCTAGTATCTTTCATTGGCTAATGTTTTCTCTAGTGCATAGCAATCTTGGAAGCTTAAAAGTTATCAATGAAAGAAATGAATAGGGTGACATCTCAATAGACAAAGTTATTATATTAATCATCCTTTTCACATATCCTCTTGCAATGTTAGAGGAATCTGTAAAAAAGTAGTTGGTGTCCAAGAGTAGATTAGAAGGTTGAGGAATGATATTATTATGCTTAATGATAGTAAGCTCTAAAGAGGGAAAACTACTAATTTCTTGAACATGTATTTCAATGAATACAATTGGATTGCTAATCATGATTCCCATGCATTAGGGAGAGTCTTTATTCTATGGAAGGATAATTCATGTGATTTAGTCAATATTAAGGAATCTGATCAATCCATTCATGTTCTTGATTCTATTGATGATTTTGTCTTCAACTTAATAGTTGTTTGCGGCTAGAATGCTAACAAGGACAAAACTAGACTTTGCAAATCTATTGAACATTTGAATAAAGTTACTTATGATCTGTGGTTAATATTAGGTGACTTTAATGCAATTAGAAAAGAAGAATTGGAAATTGGGAAGAAGACTCCTTCAAAAAAAGTCAATTGAACTTTAATGCTTGCATCTTGGACTGCGATCTTTTCAAATACAACATGCAAGGTCCTTTTCTTACCTCGGGAAACCATCAACATGGAACAATTTTGAAACTATGAAGATTGACAAGGTTTGGTATAACTTTGAGTTCCCTCTACTAACTTAGAGATAAATGGGCATAACATCTCGAATATCGTTAGTGATCATAAGATCATCTCTCTAAAGATTGGATGATTCAAAAAAGTCAAATCACCTTTCAGATACATGAATGCTTGGGCAAATTGTGACGACTTTCTAGACATTGTTAAAGAGTATAAGAATATTGAAGTTCATGGGCACAATACGTATGAAATCTATAGAAAATATTACAAACTAGAAATTAAGCTCAAGTCATGGAACTAGATCTCTGTAGGCAATCTCAGTGATGAAGTTCACATTACTAATTCAATTGTGAAGGTAGCTCAGTCTACTTCTAACCTAGATCCAATGAATGATACTATGAGAGAAATATCCTTCACTAAAAGGGAAGATGTGGAACAAGAAACTCTTAATGAGAAGTCCATCAGGTAGAAGTCAAGAGTCCAATGGTTGAAAGGAGGGAATACAAATACAAGATTTTTTATGTTTCAATGAAGACCAAGAGAATATGTAACCAAATCAAAAGGCTTGATATTGATGCACTATTTCCTATGATATAGATAATATCACATTCCACATTATTGATTTCTATTATTATTTATTTGACAATGCTAATGCAGGGTCTATCTATCCTAGTGCCTGAAAAGGTCCTATTTTAGATGATAAATAGAAGAATTTTCTGGTCTCACATGTTATCCAAAAAGAAATCAATGATGTTATTCCAAACTTGGAGGACAAAGCCGTTGGGCCTGATGATTTTAAAGGTTTATTTATCCAAAAAGTGTGTTCAATTATTGATAATGATGTTAATCATGCAATCAAGTAGTTCTTCTTTAATGGAAATATTCCTCATGAGGAAAATCATATTTTTATTTCCCTTATTCCTAAGAATTGTGATACTATAGACATCAAAAATTTGAGTCTCATCATACTCAATGATGATACCTACAAAGTAATTTCTAAAATCTTGGTCAATCATCTCTAATCAATTTTTCCTTCTATTATTTAATGAAATCAATGTGCCTTCACTAATGTCAGGTCCATCAAAGATTCTACGCTCCTTATAAATGAAATTATCCATGATTTCAACAAACCAACAAATAAGATGTGTATAGAAGTCGATATTTCCAATGATTAAAATTTAGTAAGATGGGTTTTTCTATCTTTTGTTCTCTATAAGATGGATTTCATGTTTCCTAGATTGGACGAATAGAGAACATGTTGTATTCTTCTTCTTTCCAGGATCTAGTCAATGGTGAACCCTATGATTCCTTCAAGACATCAAACAAAATTAGTCAATGTGACCTCATTGATGCTATCTTTTGTTGTGTCTATATAGGGTTTTCCAATTTTTATGAAACAAAACATTTATGAGAAAGGGTTCAGTCCTATCCATGCCTCTAAGGAGGTTCATTTTTCTCATTTGATATTTAGATATGACCTAATGATATTTTCAAATTTTGATCCTCAAAGTGCAAATAATATCAAAAGTATTCTTACTCGGTCTAGTAATATGTTATGTCTTCCTATTAAACACCTCTAGAAGTTTTGTCTTCTGTAGTAAAGATGTCAACAAGGCTAAGATATCTAGAATTCTAAGTGATGAGCAAGGTTCATTTCCTTCCAAAAATCTAGGCATTCCTATCTTTTAGGAAAATTATCAAGAACTTATTGTGTCATTCTGGTCGATAATGTTAAAAGGAGATTAGAAAGTTGGAAATATAGACTACTTTATATGGCATCCAAGATGGAGATCATCATGTCTATCTGGTCTAATATGCATCTCTACTGGTTGTTTTCATTTCCTATTCCATGTTTCATCCATTATAAAAATTAAGGTTTTTAGTGAAGGAAAATTTTGAGGGATGAGAGACCTTCAAAATAAACATCTATTATTGAGGAATACATCCTTACTAATAAGACTTTATCCCTCAACCTTGTGCTTAATAGCATACCGAGTTCTTTGTGATCCCCTTTCCTTCACCAATAGATTGCAAGTTATAATATCCCTTCATAGTAAAATTGACAGGATTTCCTCCGTTATTTTCCACCAAAACATGTCAACCTGAATCAACAAACTTGAGACATTATCTATCACACCTCTGTGGTACCCTCCGCAAGTGGGAAGAATGAATCTTCTTTATTTTGTCTAGTGCTTAGTCATCAAGGATCAGTTTTTGTCTTCACAAGTCAATAGAACAAAGAAACTGGCACCGACTCTGTCTAATCTCAGTCAGATTACATTTGTTTTTAGCACTATGTGAATCTTATATATTGGGCCCTTGATTAAATAGAATTTTTTCCACCAATTTATTTGGTCCTGGTGCCTTGCCTCTATGCGGTAGAATCCACACTACCAGATTCTTTAGCTATGGTCTCTTCCGTGACCAACCAATTATCAAGAACTGTCATGGCCACAAAGGTGAACTTGACACCTATTTAAATGACTATTAAGATTTGTTACTATCGCAGGGGTAATTCTTGCTTCTCTATTTAACCTTACTCTAAGATGTGTTGTACTCGGAGAGTATTTGACTTCACTTTAGGATGTGTTTGTTACATGCAATGATGACAATGAGTGCCCACTCTAGAAACTAATTAAGTTTGATAAAGTGATCTTAATGTACCTCAAGGCCTCCAATTCATTGTAGTCATGCATTTCAATCACTTTTTGAGCATCAATGAGTACTAAGAGTAGAAGTTGACAACTTGAATCTTTTCACAAAAATGCCAAAAAAGTTCGTAAGGTAAGATTGTATTGTTTTTTTCGTGTGAGCCTTTTGTGTGTCCCAACAATAATATACACTTGGAATCATCACACCATCCATTATTGACATTTTGAGGTAGTGTTTGGTACAAGATGGTCAAGGGAAAGGGATGGGGAAGGGAAATGGATGGTGAATAGGATGAGAAAATTGTTAAAGTGTGCTGTTTGGTAATATATTCATGAAGAAAGGGATTGGGATGGGAAAAACTTAAAAGATGTTTTCTTATACATGGTTATAGGGACGGGGATGGAATTGTCTTTTATAAAAACACCATGTATAAGTATGAATCATGTTTATCTAAAAGTTCTTTTTCATATCTATCTAAATTAGTAGTGGGGTCCTAAAAGAAACTTTTCTCCCCATGATACACCTTGATTTTCCACTAAGACAAAAACATGACAAATTTTCCCATGGATTTACCATGAAATTTTTATCCTTTCCCATTACCATGGTAACGAAACAATATTTTTTTTTTTGCATTCTTAATTGAAATAAGGAAACCATAGGTAAAATACTCCGCTTCGAAGAAGTTTTAAAATACATTTGTCCATAACATTATCATGATTGAGCGTTGAATAGAATCACATTAGTATTAAACTTAAAATAATGACCATACTTTTTGTATAAATTTATAACCAATTACATTTTGTTTGCTTATGGATAGATCTCCTAATGGATCAAAGTTGTATGTATATTGGGAATAGATCCCAAAGTGATGTATTCAAGGAAGGGTTACTAGCAGATATGGAACAACTCAAAATTTTAGTCAATGAATTGGGAACTGAAACGTCCAAAGTATAGTCCTTATGGACTAAATAATTTTACTTCTAGATTTACTTTCCTATATCATTTAATTATCTATTTCTTATTTTTTTAGAAAATTTCTATGTTCGATAAGGCAAGTAGAGAAAAAGAAGTGATGGATCACACAAAAGAATGTAAACCATGGGGGTGCTATTAGAAAGAAATGGTATTTTGTTAAACTTGTTACATGATAGACTTAATTAGTTAATATAAACAACCATTATTTTATCAATCATATATATGTCAGTATAGAACAACCCAACGTATCCTTTAACAAACTTTTGGAAAAAGTTTACGAGAAAAACACACAAGTGGTTAGTCAGTATGCAACTTTTATTTTCCTTGTGTCTAGAAAGTTTCCTATATTTTCTTACCTTAATTTAATTTTTCCTTATATGACACTTTGTAAACACGACAAGAAATATATGAATTTATGAAAAACCAAGTAGAAAACCAAGAAAAAGAAGATCCTAGACAGGTTGTTGAGCTGACACGTGAAGCATATTAACAAATTTTGATGCCTAAAAAAAGTTTAGGATTCAATGTATTGGAACTGGCCACAAAGAGATAGAACATAAACAAAAAGCTACCCCCAATTTTTTTTTAAATAGTGCCTTTAATATATCAGCCATGGAAAAACAAATCGTTCTCAGTGATGCCACACCATTCAACCGGCAAGGAGCCATGTCTAATGATGTGGCCTCCCGAGTCAAGAGCAGCATGACAAATAAAACGAGCCAAAGAATTTCGGGCTCTTTTCACATGGAAACAAACGAAAGTGCTAAAAGAAGAAGCTACACTAATGATATCTTCAGCCACGAGGCCCAAGTGGTCTCTTCTCTTCCCTGGATCCTTCATAGCTTTAACTAGATTGCTCGAGTCTGAAATCAACACTACTTTGGCATCTGGTTGTAGCAGCTCCTTCGCCCGCATGACTCCTAGCCGAGCTGCCATTGCTTCAGCCACATTAACATCCCAACCAGCACAAACTTGCTACTGTATGGTTCCCGTACATTGTCCATTAGTATCCCGGACCACTGCTCCTAGCCCTCTCTTTAGACCATCTGCCACCGCTGCGTCAGAATGGATGAACGTCCAGCTGTTGTCCCCTTCCAATCGTGCCCAGCTCCACGCTTCCTTGTCCTCCTCGCCGTGGAGTTGAGATCATGTGCTCGGTCTAGCCTCGGATGAACACATAGCACGGTAGTCCTGGATCATAGCCCTGTATCCTTGCAAGAGTTGTCTCGGTCTAGGTTCCTCATCTTTGAACACCTTGTTGTTTCTACACGTCCATGTAGTCCACCAAACAGTAGCCAGCTCGTCCAACTTCTCCTCCGTACATCTCCCAAATAGCTCCAACAGGTCCTCATGCAGGTTCACAGACCAGCCCAACACTTTGGATTCATCTAACCAGCTTTCCTTCAGGACCAAGGCAGCGCCCGGACAAGAACACAACATATGGTGGATGGATTCAACCTGGACGGCACAAATCGGGCATACACCATCTGAAGAGACATGTCTGTCGTAGAGACGGCCTTTAGTAGCCAGGCAGCCTGTGGCTACCCTCCATAGGAAATGAGCTACTTTAGGGGGCCATCTTTTCCTCCAAATCATACGCCAAAGGCCATGTGGGACCCCCTGTTGTCTTTCTCTAAGGCCCAAGCATCCCAATTTGCCTAGCCAGTAGGCCGAGCGCACCGAGAAATTCTCGTCATGTTGAGGCCACCAATAGGTTGTATCTGGTTTTTCACATACCGGTAGCGGCACCGATCTGATTTCTGCTGCCACATCTCTAGGGAACACCTCCAACAGACGATCAATATCCCACACCATCTCAGGTCTTCGTATCAGCTCTGCAATAATAGTAGGACTGGAAGGGCTGCTGGCGTCAAGATGGCTTAAGTTCTCATCTCTTCCAAGAATCCACCTGTCCGTCCATATGTTCACTCCCCTTCTGTCTCCAACTCTCCACTTCAGGCCCTATAGAAGGAGAGCTTTGGCTCCCCACATGTTGTGCCAGGTGTAGCTAGGTACCAGGCCCAGGCGTGCCTCCAAAATATTATGATTCAGATAGTATTTTACTTTCAGAACTTTGGAAACTAGTGCTTCAGCCTTTATGTGGAGTCTCCATAATTGCCTTGCCAGTAGCGCTTGGTTGAAAATTGACAGGTCCCGAAAGCCCATGCCGCCGTCTTTCTTTGCCTTGCATAAATTCGCCCAACACATCCAAGAGATTTTCCGTTCCCCTGCTTTTGCCCCCCACCAGAACCTGGCCACCATTGAATTCAGATCATCTAATAAACTTGCCGGTAGCTGGAAAACACTCATCACGTAGGTGGGGGTAGCCTGCACCACCGCCTTGATTAGGACCTCCAATTAGATATGAAATTCTACTTGAGGAACGCAATGTGAAGGATGTATGTTGCATTATATAACATGTCAATGGCTAGTTACGAATATTCTTTTAGTGATATCTATTTAATTATTTACCTTTTTAGGATACACTTAAGGAACTTACTCAAACATAATGTATTTTAAAGAATGATGCCTCTCAAGTAATGACTTGGTATCAACAATCACAGGTAACTTTTAGTTAGATTATCTATTCTAATGTAATAATGTATTTCTATGGCATGGTTGATTTGATTGTTTGAGGGTGGTGGTATTAATACTCACTGTTCAATAGAAGACCCTAGAACATGGGAAATATTGATAAAATTACATGTTCTTCAAATGGGTCTTGTGTATGTGTCTTACATATGTAAGGTGGCACAAGCATAGCAGGTGTAGGTTCATTTCAACATAAGAAAATACAAGTGGTGCAGATGTAGCCATGTTTTCCCTGAGAAAAAAAATTCAAGTGGTATTGGTTTAGGCATGCTACCTAGACAAATAAGTTCAAGTGGGTCTATATTAGACATGTTGCACATGCATGAAAACCAAATTAGACCTACTAAAAATATTTTTCAAATGCAAGGTGTTAAAATTGGGTCTTTTGGGGGCATGTTTCCCATTTAAAGTGCTACAACTGGACACCCACCAAGATTTCACCCACAGGTCCCTCATAAAAACTATAAACTAATTTGAATCTTGATAATTATATACAACCATTGACATATAACTGTACTTTATTAGAGGTACTATTGAAGATTGGCTACCTCCTTTTAATAAACATCCACAATGACACCCTCAAATGTAGAACACACAAAGCACATCATCCTCACTATCCTTTACACCAGTACCTCAACATTCAAATGAGATATTCAAGATTATTCTAATAATGCTCTTTCCTATACTAGTTTTTTGTAGATTGTGTTTTATCTACCATTTATATGTAGAATTCTATTCGATTGTAATCTACATGCATAAGACTTGAATTCTCATTGGAGCACACGTTGGATATTCCTATTATGAAGATGATGCACTTTATAAATCTATCCAAAATTTTTGTTTGTTCATCCTCACCATCATTAAGATATAGATGAATGGTAGGCTTATATTTTTTCCTATTTATATTGGAAGGGTAGATTTTCTTTTAAAGATGGGTTTTGCCCACAATGCACTTTGGATTACACCAGAATTGAATTATAAGGGTACTTTCATTTTTGTACTATGATATGTATTTATAACCCTTTCAAATTCTAATGATATAATGATTGATGTCATTGAATGGAGCAACATAGAGCTAATCGTGTGGCTGATGTCATTGATGAAGATCACCACACCAGTTGAAGGTATCTGAAGACATTATAGATCTTAAGAGTTTTGCACTTCATGTGTTAAATGTTATAAATATCAAATTTTATATATTTTCTAGTTCTATTAACATTGACCAAGGAATGTATGTATAATATTTTTGTTAAATTATAAATATTGGTTTTTGATGATTCAACATTCTTGTGTAAAATTTGGTGTGTGAACATTGTTATGATGTCAAGTGAATATTTTTTAGATATTTCTTAAAATTGATAATTTAAAAAATTTCAACTAAAATTTGATATTTGTTAGATTGTACAACCACATAATAATATATAAATAAATAAATAATGTATATTATTCCATCATAAATATATTGATGAAGGTTTCTTATTCCAAAAAAGTGTAGTGACGAACCAAATATACCATCTAAATTGTATTGATGAGTACCATATAGCCCCTAAAAAATAACATTAATGAAGACATTATCCCCTTAAAAATAGATTTACCAAGGCCATCAAGTCCTTCAAAAAATGTATTTGTGAGCATCAAAAATGTATTTATGAAGGATCAATAGTCCCTCAATATAACATTTGTGAGGGTCACTTAGTCCATGATAATGGTATTTTTGAGGGTCACTGATATTTGTCGTAGGCATTCTCTTCACGACCCATTTGTGAGGGCTAGGCCCAGAATGATTCCTATTTGTAGGGGTCTTCAAAGAGGAGTTTGCCACAGGATTGGCATGTGAAGAAAAACTAGTTTTTTTTTGTGATCGAGGATGAGATTGACAAATAGAGCTTTTATATGGGGTTCCTCTAAAAACAAAAGGAACATCAATTTGGTCAAATGGGAAATTGTAGTTCTTCCAAAAGCTGAGGGTGAGCCTGAGCATAAGAAGAAGAAGGGATGTAGTGCATGCCTGTCTCATTTGTAATGTGTGGAATATAGAAAGAAAAAAGAATACTTGTGGGTTAAGTGGATTAAAAAAAATTATCAAATATTTTTTATCTTGTGGCTTTTCAACAATTTTCATAGAGTCTGAATGATATGACTAAGTATACCAACTTAAATATTTGAGATGGTTCTAAATTCAAGCCTTGTCTCAATCCATGGGTCAAAGGAAAGATACTTCCTCATTATTTTGGCAATGAGTTTTATATAAAATTGGGTTTTCTTAGAGACTCTAATCTTGGTAGTATTATTCTTAATGGGAACTAGAGTTTCCTTGATGCAAGAAATGCTTTTGATCTAGATGCTTATATTATGAATCAAGACATTATTGTTGGTGATGTTGAGTCATTCTTTTTTTACAACAGAAAAGAGTATTAAACTTAAGTAGGTCTCAAATTAAATTAAATCAAAAAAATATGTTCCTAATCTTTTTGAATGAATTTGGATTAGTAAGGGACCTATGAGATGTTTTCATAAAGGCTCGAAGGCTAGACATGACGAGGGGTCTACTTCAAATTATGAAAGGAGGGGCATTCAGCTAGAATCCATTTGTTCATGTGTAAGATTTAGTTATGAAAGTACAAACCAAATTATTTTTCGTGTCCTTTTACTACATAGATTTGGAATATGATGTCAAATAGCCCTTGTCCCATGTGTTGGAATGATATTATTTCAATTTCTTGTAGAGAGGACAAGACATGTGCTATTCTTATCATTTATCATGTTTGGACAGAGATAAATACAAGAGTACATGACAATCATGATAAATCTCCAAAGAATATTTGGAAAATGATGATCGTTGTTACTACCTTATTTATTCCTTACGGTTTTTAGGTTCCATCTATTGATTTTCACTCGTTCTCTAGTTGTTGGAAGATTCCCAAATCTTATGGTTCTTAGTATGATTATTATGGATTTTTTTATTGCAAAGATCCTAGATATGATCTTTTCTTTATTGGGTAGTTGTTGATGCTTCCTTTTGAGATCCTTTGGACTGTTCATGATTTGATGAAGGTGCCTTCTTCTATGTCTGATCTAGATCTCATTTTTATGTTCCTCCATACTCCTAATCTTTTTTTGAAGATTGTTGAATCTTGTTTGAAGGAGTATCCTGGAATGTTAACAAATTATATCTTTCTTCATTTGCTTGATCATTTGAAGGGCTTATACTTTTCAGTTTTGATGTAGAGTATATACTCTCTCCCCCTCTTACACATCTTCCCAATGCACGTTTTTAATTTTCTTTAAAAAATACAAAAAAAATTTAGGGAGTTTAGATGACCAAAAAGATGTATGATGACTTCAGAAACTAACACTAAACATATCAACATTTTCCTAAGGGGCTATTGGATTCTATAAGATACATGTCCATGAATAACAAATTTAAGAATACTCCACAAGAATCATCAAACAAATCAATATCAATCTATTGAAGTGACTTTATTTCCATAGTGAACCACATTATTACTATTTTAAATTAGTGATAAATTGTGGAATATCAAAACCAAATATATTGGCACCAATGTATTGTTAATATGCATCTTCTACAAAATGTAGTCTTATTGTATGAATTTTGTTTCTTCTTTTTAGACTATTAGTGCCAAACAACTTATAGCTAAAAATCAATCTATGGTTAATCAAACACATATATTCAATAGTGAAAACTAGAATAATTTATGTTGAACATATTGTCCATGGATTAGCTAACACTCCCTTATAATTCTAATTTGATTTTTCATATGCACATACGCATAATGCTTGTAAACAATGATGGTATAGTTCATGTTATCTACTCATTGCATTGTTTTTGCATATTGTTGGGTTAAAATAATCCAGAACTACTTAGCTTCTAAGATGGTTCTCTAAAATAAGGGTCTAGTCGACTAAGGTTACACTTTGACAAAGTATAGTGATCAAAAAGCATAAATGGACATTCATTGAGATTAAATTGGATATAGTGTAGTTTTTATTCAACAAATACAAGGTTGTCAAGAAAAAACTACAAATGTTAGTATATGTATTTCAGATGTATTATATATAAATATATTTTTAACATTGATATCTATATTAGTTAGATATACATGTTTGACCTTAAGTAAACATGGTATATTTGATGCCATTAGGGTTAAATTAGACAAGGTGTTCCTGATCCAATAAACTCATTTAATTTGAGGTTTCTATTAGTTGAGGTGGCGTGACATTAGGTCAACTCATTATCATTTTTTGATCTTTGAGTTGAGTTGCATCCTTTTATGTGGATTCATAGGTGCATGTCTTGAATCTATACTATATTGTGGGAGGGAGTGTGACATTTTTATTAAGAGCATCATGATTCATGAATATTAAGTACAATGTCTAAGCTAGTCACTTCTGTCTCTTTCATATATTGTCTCACAACACACAATTAATAAGTTGATGAGGGGTATAAGGTTCATGGATCATCCTTTATCCTATATTCTTCACTATTTGATTCATCTAACTGTCACTATCCCTTTTTTGAGGTGTATAAGAGGTGAAAATGCCTAGTGCAACCTTTTCTATATTGTGGTGGATATGCACATTAACGATTTTCCCTACCTTGGAAACAGTCTTGTTATCTATAGGAAATATGGAAGAACTAATAACATCTTAATCCCTCTAGAGAGATTAAAGCTTCATCTATGTGAATGAACTATATTTTTTACCATAAATATCACCCTATTCTTATTTCCCATTCAGTTACATCTATTTTAGGTTGCCATTATTCCAAAGTCATAAGTTAAGAATCTTCTTTAATTGAAATATCCTTGAATGTTTCTTCACCATAATTAACCCCCTTGATATCCAACCCATTAGGATAATCCCCATAGTTGTTGAAGATCCTTGTTGCTGCATGATGTCCAAAAATGTGGAAGAAAAAGAGGACATCAGTGATAATTTTTATCCATGTTGAGGCAATTTATTACAAGACTTGAAATATGTAGTTGAATCATTTTATTATAACTTGTTTGTATTGAATTTATATGCCTACAGAGACAATCACATAATTATTGTATGATCATGTGTAGTTATAATTTGAAACAATAGAAGGAAACTCCATTATATAATATTTTTTGAGAAATCTATACACGATCATTCAAAAGGTACCTAAGTATATGGTTCAATGTAATAAGACTTCATATTATGTGGCAATGAACATGAAATTATATGAGTGATAAGAACCAACATTCTAATATATCTATATTTAATTATTATATGTGAAATTAGGGGGAAAACACAAGAGCCTAGCATATATGGATTGTTATTGATTGCCAAATCCAATTGGTCAAGATATTGGTATCAAGTCAAGATCATATGTTCTTATTAGAACATAGGATGTAATGTATAGACATACATTGAAAGTGATACACATATAGTTATATTATAGTCATTATCCACTATAATACAAAATGGTGTTAGTGTACTTTAAATGAAGTCACTATTCTAATAACAAGAAATTCCTTGCAAAGACACTACCCAACAACGTTACTAAAGGTTAACAATAACAATAGTAATGTGATGAATCATGAATAATGTACATTAATTTTATTGATTTTGATGTGATTTTTTACTCCTACATAATGAGAATATTGAGTTAGTGCCAAAGTAAGGGTAGAGAGAAACAATTATTCACAATCATGTTAGTGAACTAATTAGACTAATATTGATTCATGTGAAATGAGTCATGTTTTACTCAAGTTTTATGTCATGCAACTATATTTTTAAAATGTAAATTATTGATCTTCTTAAGTGTTATATGTACAACCTATATAAAAATTGAGCACATTTTAGACACTTATAGATCATTCATCTAAAGGAACCAAATATTACACACTCGAAATAGTGTATGTCTATCACTTTTGTTGTACTCAAAGTACATTAGTAGAATTTTAATCAGCTCATCTTTCATGTGTAGTCTATAAAAGTAATATTAATGAGATCAACTATTTGGATTTTTCAGGAACAATATGTAGATATGTAAGCATCACTTGAGTGTACAGTGAGATCTATACACTCCAATGTATTTCGGACTGACCATTGTCTCTCTGAAGCACAAACACACACACACACACACATATATATATATATACACATATATATACATATATATGTCTGTATATATATATATATATATATATATATATATATATATATATATATATATATATATATATATATATATATATATATATTAGTCAGGCTAGAATACACTCGAGTGTACAGATCACGCTGTACACCCCAATGATGTTTGCCTATCTAGACCATGCTTTTCCAAAATCTAATCCATTGATCTTCATGGTTACAATAATAATAGCCCACATGCAAAATTTGAGCTCATTTGTATGAGTGTAAGTCACTCATCTAAGGACAACAAAATCGATGCACAAAACTAATTTGGAATACATGATTTTTGCCTCCTTTATATGCATGACCTATAAGTGTCCAAATGAGCTATAATTTATTATATAGTATGTTCTTATGATAATTAAGAAGATCAATGGTTTAGATTTTTCAAAAATTTATTGCATCTTCAAAAATGACTGAGGTGTATGGTGTCTCCGGTACACTCGATTGTACACTAGCCTGACTATATATATATATATATATATATATATATATATATATATATATATATATATATATATATATATATATATATATATATATATATATATATATATATACTAGCCTGACTATATATATATATATATATATATATATATATATATATGTATATATATTGGTGTGTGTATACATACAAATATATACTTATTATCTTTGTGTATAAGTGTTTGTATGTCTATGTGTATGTGTCTGTGTCTCTATGTATAGTCACCCCTCTCTATTTTTACAGCTTAGTTTTGAAAACCCTAGTCACTAAGGAATGGACTATGAGAGAGATGGAGGTGTAGAACTAGAACCTCATAGAAACCAATGCCCTATTCTTAAGTACAAGAGTCTCTATCCATCCACTTGAAAATTATAGACATGTGTGCATCGAGCGTCTATATTAGAGATCCAATTCAACATGCAAACCAATAGACAAAGAAAAGTGATAATAGTAGGGAAGTCATACCTTTCCTAGGAGCATGTCATTGACACTTATTTGTGATGAGGTATAGAGGATACCCCATTTTTCAATTATGCCATTAGCAAAGTGATCTTGCCATTGGGTTTAAGTGAAGTTTCTTCTTCCACAATTATTATCATTGTACATTTGTCCAACAGGTTGGTCCACCATGACAATCCTTCTTTTTCTATTTGGATCTTTACATAACATCCAACCTAGGTTAGAACACCATGTTTATTAATATAAGAATTCTACAGAATTCTTAACCATATTTAACTTCCTGGTGTTATACTTTCTTTATTCCAATACTCATTATTAAAAACAATTAATAGTGGAGTGCTTCCAACTCATGGTCTTCCAACTATTGACTGCAACTATGAGCCCTTGTGGTTTGGAAAAACTCCAAAGTAAGTTTTGAAATGTTCTTTAGAAGTTTAGATGATGATGGGTGGTAGACTTCCCAAATGGAAAGTTGGACCTTGAAATTGAGACAAGTCATGACCTGGTGAATGGAGACATTAGTTTTTGTATGAAAGAGCTTTTTGAATCATCCTCAACTTACACACTATCTTTTTTCATAGGAGATGTGGCATAGACATCTTTATAATTAAATTTTAATTAAATAATATTAAATATCAGAAAGTTAAATTATGTAATCCATATGGGGGTTAATGATAAACATCAAAAAATGTATTATATCCGTTATTTGACCAAATAATGTAGCAACCATGTTTACATTAGAGCATTTAGGGAAAATAATTTGATGGAATGGGATAAGATATAGAAGGTCAGATCCTAGTTTGGTGACTAGGATATGATGTGAGGCATCCTTGAAGTGCAAGAATGAGATAGCATGTACAACCTTCCTAGAAATGAGGCCAAAATATTAAGTTCAAGAAGATTAAAAAAATATAAAATATAGGATGGAAATTGGGAATAAATACCAAGTGTTGCTCCCTAAGCTTCATTACAGGATGATAATAAGCATACTAACATACTTCGGCCTCCATGTAGTTGTGAAATGTCTATGTTGCTGGTTATATTCTTTGTTAGTTCATAAATGCATTGGGTTGTGGAAATCCAAAATCATTCAATAAGACTAAGGTCATGCCGATGTTCAAACATTTGTTTCCCTTGTCACACTAAAATTAACACATAGGTCAAAAATAGAAAAGGCTACTCAAAATAAGAAGAAAATTAGAGGAGAATTCATGAAATTTTCATCTAAGTTATAAATAAATATTTGATGACACAAAGTAACTACAACTAGTAATCACATCAAATCTGCATTGTTTTGCATTTGAAGTTTAGATAAGAGATTATAAAAAGCACCTCAAAATGGCTTCCAAAACTACACATACCAACATCACAATATAAAATAGAGATACAAAAGTTCAATGATATAGAATTGGTAACAAACATTAAGTGGAGATGTGAAGAAATGTTGAATTTTTTATTAACACAATTATGTGGTAGCATGATTCACTAAAGAAAGATTAGTGTGTCCGGGAATATACATTATGTATAGTTTATCATTTTATTATGTATTTTTTTGTTGCTTTTGAGGTAATCATTCTTTTTGGCATTATGTCGATTTCAATAGGGAGGTGTATATGGAGAGTTTTAAGAGAGGATCTCTTCTTATAATAATCTCATATGAAATATAATGGAATTGTCACATCACTTGTATTGTAAGTACTCTACATGGACCACATCAATCACATGTGTGTAATCAGGTGATCCTTGGTGGTTATCATATTTCAGATGTTTCCTTTAAACCGTAGCTTAACAAGAAATTATAGGAGTGTCGCAACAACTTGAAATAAAATTAAATAAAATTTTTGCACTATCATAATTTCCGTAATGATGAGTTGGATGATCATGATAACTTTGATTTTAATGATGGTGAAGACAGCTACAATAAGAGCCTCATTGGAGTCTGCAATAAACAACTGCAAAAATCTTCATGATTAACATCTATGTAATACAATGAAATGAATATTTGAGCCTATCGAATGAAAGAAAGCTATAAATAAATTTTCAAGTAAAAGTGATTCGAGGTTATAGGAGAGAAGAACTCCAATAGTAGGATGAGAAAGTCATGTTTAAATCCGTGAACTTAACTTTGAGTAGGGAGGAATAAGGAGGAACTCAAATAAGAATTTTGTCAATCCAGCTTGTTTCTTAGTTTAGAACCAATTTCCAATTGACCAAGGCTTGTTTTAAATTAGCAAACTCAAATATTTTAGTGTTTATGTATTATCAGTTCTCTATTACATTCAACATAGTTCTTATTACCAAATATTTGATGTCGTCATAGTAGATATCAACAAATATATTGTACATCTTTAGTATATATATACTAATGTTCTAAACACTTAATAAATATGAATACAAGAGAGTTCCTTGTCACTACCTATATAGTTTGACTATTTATGGGTAGCCTATCGGAAAAAAGTCCACATTCAATCAAGTTCTTGGTTAGTCATACATCCAAACACTTACTTTACAACAAGACAACATCCCTAGGGCTTGAATATGAAATTAGTTGTACAACCAACATGAAAACATCTGCTTGATTGTTTGTTCCTTGTTGAGCATTTACCTAGGAAAATGTTTCTACGTAGTCAAAGATAGCATGACGAAGAGTTAGGAGTGCAGTTGGAGTGACACGTCTCACATGTTCGATATGCTGTTCTTTTGTTGTCGATATGACTGTAATGGATTCTATATGTAGGTTCCACAGTTAAAAAATTAAGTCTGATTTGTTAGAGCTGTAAAAGTTACAAATTTCTTCTTCTAAAGCTATTTAACGACTGATGGATTTTATCCACATGTTCAAGAACATTAGACGCCATGATCCCTTGCACATCCTGTGAGTTTTTCTCCCATCTTCATTCATCGGAACTTATGGTCCTCTTTTTTCATCCGTCATGACCAAACATAATTCTTTTATTTACATACTTTTTAAAGCCCAACATCTTTTAATTTTCGATCAGATGAATGCAGCATTGAAGGTAGGCCAGCTAAATACTACAATCAAAATGTCCCCGTTGTAAACAGGCAGAACGAATAGATTAAGGATGGGTCAGAGCGTCAGAGTAGAGAAACAAGAAATCGATACTAGACCATGCAAAGGTCACTACTAAAAAACAGGACATAGGTGATAGTCATATAAAAGATGACACACTTTAAGTGACGTGCATGTAAATCACCTGTAAAATGTACAGATCTGTGTAAAATAGATGACATTCTTTTTTACAATTTCAAAAAGGTCACACTTTATAGATGACAGATATTCGAGTCACCTATGTTATGAAGGGGGCATATCCCTTACGTGACATATATTTAAGTCACATGTATTGTAAGAAGGGGTACATTGTTTAGGTGGCAGGCATGCCAGTCATCTAAACTTTAGATTACGAGCATGTCAGTCACCCAACCTATAGCAGATAGACATGCAAGTCACTAGTCTTTTAGGTGATAGACATGTCAATCACCCAATCCTTAGGTGACACAAGAAACTTACACGATGTGGACTTAATATTATCAATGATGATATTTTGATGACTTCTTGTGAGTGGGCATGGCAAAAAAAATCAATCTAATCCGATTCGGTCCTATCTAATCCAACCCAAACTGCAATTAATCGACTTTGCGGATTTTTACAGTTGATGTAGATGAAATTTTTACAAATCACATGGTTATTGCGTACCAAGACCTAACATATCCGCATATTTGATACACTCTTTTAATCCACGTTTATAGTCACCAGAGGCGGAACCAGGGGCAAGGAGAGGCCATGACCCCCCCAAAAAATAAAAATTTCAAATATATACATATGCTTAGAAATACATGTTATAATATATATCATGTGTAATGACTATTAGATAAAAACCTACTTTGGTGTAGTGGAGCATTGCGCTGTACCCAACTTGTAGGTCACATGTTCCATAACTTTTTTGGCATGCTTTCAAATTTTCTCTTTAACTGTGCACAATTTATCACGTGTAGGGGTCAAATTTATATATAACATTTGTTATCATAAAAAATTGACACTTCTTCTACATATAGAGTAGAACTAGCGACCTACAAATTGAACAATGTGCATCGCACCAATACAATAAGGGCATTTTATAATTCATATGTAGTCTTTACTTATTTAACTAGAGGCTCCGTATACAGTTAAAAACTAACCTAATGGGGAATGGAAACTGCAACCTACAGGTTGGGTGGAGTGCAACATGCCGCTGCACCAGGTTAGGTTTTTTATCTAATAGTGTTACACGTTATATATATTATAACATATATTTCTAAACTTATGAATATATTTGATTTTTTTTAATGGGCGGCATGACCTCTCCTTGACCCCTACTCGTAGGTAGCTTGTTTTACTCTACATGTAGAAGAATCATAATTTTTTATGATAACAAGTGTTTTATGTAAATTTGGCCCCTCCACATGATACATCCTGACTCTGTCATTGATAGTGGTGTATCCTCGTTGGTCCATTAGTGCCTTCCATACATCAATGGCCCATCGCAAACTCCTCTCAAACTTCTACTCTGCCTTCCGAGTTCCATTGCTCCACGGCTCCTTAGCGGTGCTTCCTCTCAATTCTGGCTCTGCCTTTGTAATTCTTCAACAACACCACTACTTCCTAATTTTGTCTCTACGCATCTCTCTGTCCACGACGGTGATGCCTCCCCGTTCTGGCTCCTTGTGTAGTGAAATATCACCTTATTTTTTGAAGTTGATCTACAATGTATTGTGTTCACTAATTAAATCGAACATACTGTTTTCGTCCATTGCATACGTGTGAGTAACTTGAGCCAACTTTGGAATACTATCCTCCATATTCTTAAAAAACTTTTGGGGATATGTATCTCTCAATTCACTTATAAAGACTGGACCCACCAACTATGTAAAATAGATGACATTCCTTTTTACAATGGTGAGAATTTTTGTGCCATCATCCAAATTTCCCATAAGAACAGTGCTAAAGATTCTTGGTCAAAACAATTCTATATATATCTATATATTATAAACTAAGAAATAGGTGAATATGAAATTTTGAATAGAATGACGACTCCTGAGCTCCCCGTTACAGCTGGCGATAAGGCGACGGCGGCGGTATTCACGACGACAACAACATTTCTTCCGCCGACGGCTGGGATTCCAAATAGACTTATTAGATCTGAAGTTGTGCGTCCAGTGCTGCCCAATTTGACGAAACCAAATCCAACCTCATGGGAGAACTTGAAGCCCATTTGAACCAGGAAGGCGTCAGATCTGAACAAAATAGCAGTATCGATTGTTGATGGGAAGATCATCTACCCTAATAAAGAAGCAGAAGAGAATGCAGATCAATGGAGTAGATGCTTGTTAGGCTACATCATCGATTTCTAGCCTCACATTCCCACTTTAGCGAATTACTTATCAAATATCTGGAATGTGCAAGGCTTCTTTGAGATTTTTGATAGGGGTGATGGTTTTTTCCTGATTCGATTTTCTGACCCTGAGGATCTGAAGCTTGCTTTAGAAGGGAATGGTATGTCTGTAGTAGACCAGTCATCCTCAAGGTCTGGAAACCAGGGAACGTCCAAACCAAGACTTCTCTGTTGGATGTTCCTGTTTGGATAAAAATTCATAGCATCCCCATGGAGCTTTGGGATAGGAGGATGTTTGACAGAATTGGTTCATTTCTGGGGCAGTCGGTGAAGATGGATGATCAAACCACCAAGATGTGGTCATTCTGAATGAGACCAAGATTAGCTAGAGGAAGAAGGATAAGTTCATGAGAAGATATTTTCCTGATTATAAGTGGATTTTGAACTCAAACTCTCATGCTCTTGGTAGAGTGTTTGTTCTATGGAAAAGTGATTCGTGTGATATTTCCTTTATTGATGAATGTGACCAAGTTGTTCATGCTAAGGTTGTTAAAGACAATCATTGTTTTTATCTTCTACGGTTTATGGGCACAATGGTGACTATGATAGAGTTAGTTTGTGGAAGAACTTGGGTTCTATTGCTAGCATTTGCCATGATCCTTGGATTATTATGGGTGATTTCAATGCCGTTAGGAAAGCTGAAGAGAAAATGGGATCACTGCCTCCTTCCATCAAGTCTATGGGTGATTTCAATGACTTTGTTCTTGACAACATGTTATTTGAGCTTGATCTTAAGGGCCCTTATTTCACCTAGGATAACAAACAAGAAGGTGATCACTTTGTTGCTTCTAAGATTGATAAAATCTTATAAAATAGTGCTTTCATGTCAGATTTCGATAATTTCCATGGGGAAAGCATCACTAACATCGTTAGTGATCATAAGAGAAGAAAGAGTCATCACAATAGCAAGATTCATGTGTGGAAGGCTATGCATAACAAATTACCTACTTCTGATTATGCGAGAAGAAGAGGTATATCTATTGCTTCTATTTGCTTCTTATGCATGTCGGATTATGAAGACATTGGTCACATATGTTTTAATTCTTCTTTCACTAAAGAAATTTGGTTCCATGCTAAGGTTATGGGTCTTGTTGATAAGCTGCCAATGAGCTGGGATGATATATGCTCTATGAATCAGAAGGATTCAAGAATCATTATTCCTCTCATTCTTTATCATGTTTGGCTTGAAAGAAATAATAGGGTTCATGATAATGTCAGTAAAAACTCTGAGGCTATTTGGAAGCTCATTGACTCTGATTTTAATATTCTTAAAGATTAGTTTCCTGATGTTTTCTTATCTCTACTGTGTAATGCTTTTGCTTACCTCTCTCTGATGTATGTTGAGTAGCTCTGGTTGTAAGGTGCTTTGAAGCTGTGATCTGCCTCTTTATCCGAGATGTGTTGGTTGAGGTTTCCTGTTCCTGGTTGAAGTTGGTTTCCCTTTTCTTCCTACTCTCTGGTTGAGGTGGATGTTATCTGGCTGTGGTTTCTGAGATGATTTTTTCCTAGTGATGGTTGAGTTTGATTCTCTCCTCTCACTCTTTCACTTACTCCTCTGCTTGGTTTGAAGATGGCTGCTTATGAGTGTTGTTTAGTGATGGTTGAGTCCCCATATTAGTATGGGTGTTGATGCTCCCCTCTCACTAGTATTTGGCTTTGATGTTGGATTTCTTGGAGTTCTCTGGTCTGAGTCTAAAACTTGGACTTTGGTTTTTTGGTTGTGGTGTTTTAGTGAAGTTGTAATAGACAATGTATCTTGCTCCTATGGTGCCTCTGCTTGGAGTTTGTTGGTTACTTATAAGATTTTCCAGTTATGGATCGGTCTTCTGATTTTTTTTTCTGTAGAGTGCTAGTGGTATTGTTCTATCTTTATTGACTCATTTGGAGCTTGGTCTATGTTCTGAAGATGGTTATCTATCGGGCTTAAACCTGCTCCTATGGTGCCTCTAGAGATGGCTGAGTCCTCTTTACAAGGGTGTCGATGATCCCCTCTCTCTAGCATGCCTATGAAGATATGGTTTGGGTTCTCCTTTTCTCCCCTCTCACTCGAGGAGTGATGGTCGAGTTTGATGTTGATTGGCTTCCTTGGTGTTGAATCTTGATGGTCGAGTTTAGTTGCCCATGCTGCTTGGTTTTAGCTTGTTGCTCCCCTCTCACTCGTTGAGTGATGGTTGAGTATGTTGGGCTTTTTTCTCTTAGATGGTTGGTTCTGAGTAAAATTTCTTGGAGGGGAATGGTTCTTGAGCTCTTGAATCCTCTTATTTCTTCTGCTTGGAATTTTCTAGCTTCTTATAAGGTTTTCCAGTATGGATCGATCTTTTGAAGATTTTTTGTATAGTGCTAGTGGTGTTGTTCTGCCTTTAATGACTTGTTTGGAGCATGGTTTATGTTCTGAAGATGATTATCTGTCGGGATAAAACTTTGGGGTTTTGGCTGAGTTTGGTATAAAGATTTGTTTTTTGCTAGGGTGATTGATCTTGTGGTGTTTCATTTTACATTTCCCTGAGGATCAGCCTGGTGTTTGAAGATTCTTTATTCTTGGTTACAAGCTCTCAAGATATTTATGAGATCTTGCCTTTTTTTGTTTTTTCATAGACTCGTGTCTTTTCATTGTACAATCTTTCTTTTCTTTTCCACATTTCCATTTCTTGGGAATGAAAGTCCATTTATTGATCCAACTTGTTCTAAAATTACTTTCACTCATTCTCTCTCCTTAATTATATTCATTTACTTATCATAATTACACAACATTTTTATTCATGAAATAATAAAGATTTTCCAAACGCCTCCTCTCTTAATCTAACTACAAAAAGAGAGTGACATTGCAATATCATTCTCATTCTAATATATATATATATCTTATTTTACCCTCATTTTTGCTGCTCTCTCCAATTAGGTCGTCAAATAACTCCAGCCGTCCGATTGAGATCAAAACGAATCCAACGCATATCTGCCGGCGTCGATACCATCGACGCGGGTCGATGGTATCGACCCAGCGTATTAGCGGCAACCTTCTTTTCTTTTTGTCTGAGTGCTTGTGATCATCTCGATACCATCGACTTGGGTCGATGGTATCGACTTGGGTCGATGGTATCGACTCTCTTTAGCGTCGGTTGTTGTCATTTAGCGACGTTGTAGCCTCAATGTGTCGATGGCATCGACTTTCGTCGATGGTATCGACAGCTTCCTCGCCAGCAACTTGAAGGGATCTCGATACCATCGACTTGAGTGTCGATGGTATCGACTCTGTGCTGCTCCTCTCGGCTGGCAACCTGTGGCTTGGTCGATGGTATCGACCTCCGTCGATGGTATCGACGGAAGCATACACTTGTTTTTCCTGAAATTCCACAACAAGACCAAGTAAATCCACACATATAATAATATTATGATAAATAATGCTCAAAATAGTAAAACAAAGGGGATTTGACATAATATGAAGGCAAAGACCGAAATGAGTGAATTATGCAATATTATCCATAAAAATGAGTAATTAGAGCACAACAGACATATGAAAAAGGTCTATAAATGCGACTCAAAATCATCGCATCAAACTCCCCTAAGCTTAAACATTGCTCGCCCTCGAGCAACTAATCCTTAGAATAGAATTGCAGATGTCAACTAAAAATCAACACACCAACCCACATCCCATGTGACTCCCACTGAACATTCTCAAACCGGCCTTCTCTAACCACATAACAGTAATTACCCTAAAGGCGACAATAATCATCAATAAGAGAAATTATCCTTCAAACCGATGAACACTATCATATAAGGCAGTTAACATAATAAAATTCGCCGATTCAGCATTGGTGCATCTTGTGATCACCTATACTACGTTGCTCGCCCTAACTACCATCTACATGGAAACAGTTCTCCTGATAATCATTAGTGAGGAGAAATTCACGGTGGCCTACCAATCCGAGCAACGGGTGGATGGAAATGGGTGGTTCATGGAAGAACTTGGAAGTATTGCACAGTTTCAATATGCATAAAACAAAATGTCCTACGTGATGCAAATGCACATTAAAAATGCCCTAATGCCTAAATTGGGTGAAATGATGCATGCACTAACCTTCTACCTCAAAATGAGATGGAAATCTAATTGCTTAGAGATACATGTATTGGGCTGTTTTCTTCATGATTGGAAATCTTTGCAATATTTCGAAGGTATGGAACAGTTTAGATCACTTTTGAGGAAAAAAAATTGAGATACATGGTGTACTTTATGCATGATAATCATGAAAGTCCACTGGAAATATGAATCTATCCACTTTGACTAGAACATCTTCACATACTCCATAGGGTCTCACTGTAGACCCATCCGCCAATTCAATTGTTGCAGCCAACTCACACGAATACATGGTAGAAATAGGGGACTTCATAAGAAAAACGTGAAACAAGTGGGAAAACCCCTGAACGGAGAAGAACCGGCAGATCCTTGGGGATCAAGTCCTCTCATGATGTTAGTAAATTTGTTTTTGTTGCCTCTCCGAGGCAGCAATACAAAAAGTTCATAAATATGGAACAACATGTGAGGCAAATCCACATCGCCTTCATAAACTTGCCAAAGATGCAGTTTCTCTTCTTCGATGCCTTCAACATATAATAAATAGGAATCTTATGATGCCTTCATCTACATGTAATGATTTTACTTTTGGGTTTTACCATCCAAAAAGGATTGACAACCCAGTTTGTTGTTCACACTTCTGGGTTTTGTCATGATGTTATATTGTGAGATATGAGTCGTGGCACCTCCCAAATGCATTTTTAGGGATTTTATGTGAGGTAAAATTTGTCTTGAAATGGGCCCTGACACCTCCCAAATGCATTTGTAGGGACATGTTGTGAACGGACACTATCATGATATGGGTCATGGAATCTCCCAAATGCATTTTTGGGGACTTGATGTGAGATAACATTTTTCTGAAATGGGCCCTGACACCTCCCAAATGCATTTGTAGGATATATTGTGAAAGGAAACTATCATGATATGGGTCGTGGAACCTCCCAAATGCATTTTTAGGGACTTGATGTGAGATAATATTTTTCTTGAAATGGGCCCTGATACCTCCCAAATGCATTTTCATGGACTTGTTGTGAGAGGGCGTACATGATATGGAAACCTGACACCTCCCAAATGCATTTTAAGGACTTATTGTGAGATGACATTATCATCATATGTGCCATGTCACCTCCCAAATGTATATTGAAGGACCTAGGATGGTTTTGGTTGTGATGGCTGGCCTTATTTCAGCCGTGATTGTCCGTTCTACCTTTGGACGTGACACTTTGTTTTGGTCTGGTTGTGACACTACGTTTGTTGCGGTTATGAAGTTGTGCTGTGAGGGTGGGTTGTGATGTTGTGTTGTGGGTTGGGAAGCGTATGTGTGACACTGGTATTAACGCCTTGATTTAACGTTGTTATATCAAGTTCTATCGCGGTCACAACGTGCGTCGTGGAGATAGTCGTGTTGTTTTGCTTTGATTTAACCTTGTTTTACTTTAATGCATTTCAATTGGTTGAAAAAAGGACTTGCAGGCCCTGTAAAAAAGTGTTGCAATCCCAGCTAGCGAAAGTTGCATGCCCCGCAAGCGAGTACTGCAATAGGAAACGCGTCAACGTCTATATAATAGGAAAGGATGGTTTGCGGAATCATACCTTGTCCCGAGGCTTGCTCGGCGACAATACCTCCCGTACCGGACTGTCGGATGACAGTTGTCCTCCTAAGCGGCAGTGTCCTCCCGCCTCTGTAGTAGTCCACACGGACCACCTGGAACTCCACACTCCTTGTCCCACAAGGAAGTGGAAGGAGTCACACCCTCCTGTTGACGTACTAGTCGCCAACACACTCTCCTGCTACAAGTTGCAACTGTAGTTGTCCTTCCCTTGCTGCACCTCCCTTTTGCGGGAAGCACTTGCTCGGGATCTCTCACGGTTACCAAAGGGTTCGAGAATTTTCCACAAAAAGCAACCAACTCGCAACCTGAACCGATCGGTTCACAAGTGAACCAGTCGGTTGGAGACCTGAACCGGTCGGTTGGAGCACCAACCGATCGGTTGGGACCCATGAGCCGATCGGTTCACTTCTGAACCGGTCGGTTCGTGGTCCTGGTCGGTTCCCGATTGACTTTCCTTCTTTCGTTTCTAATTGGTATCGAATACCAATCCTTGTTCCAATCAAATTGTGCAAGTGAAACACAAGGAAAATTCTCACCGACCTGACTTTCCCAACTTGCTCGGTTGCACCAGTTGAACCGATCGTTTCAACACTTGAATCGATCGTTTCACTCTGACCATGAGCCGATCGACTCAACACTTGAGCCGACCGGTTCAGCAACCTCAGCCGACCGGTTCATCACATGAACCGATCGGTTGGGAGTGCAGGTTGTGCAGAATCAGTCAAATGCGATTTCAATCAATCCGATACTCCAATCAATGCGTCCAACACCTTGAACCATACGATATTGAGCCATCGACTGATTGAGTGTTTAATTGAACTACTAAACTCCTTTAGTAATCAATCTAAACATTGCTTGTGGACAAAACTCCTTTTCCAGGTTGAATCCTATGTGTGTGACCCTGCAGGTCCATTTCACGTTGGCAGTGAAAGTCCATAACACTTATGACTTCACAAGCAAAGAGCGGTGCCTAGTCACACATCAATGCTACCCAAGTGAAAGTAGAAAGTTGGAGAACAACTTTTATCCTACAATCCGTGAATGGTGTTACAGTGAATGTATAATTCCTTTGTCACTGATATCCCGAATGAACTCAAGGCATGGAACAGTCATCCTGTCAACGTTCATTCACTTTCTTGATCTCAGAGTAGATTGAAGGAGATATGTATGACATCAATATCACATATTGATTCACACATGCGTGCGCACGCCTATCTCAATCCTACTCATCAAGTGGCCTTGGATATCAAACTCCCTCAGGAGGGACAAATCCCATATCTATCACTCACCCCTCAAAAGCCCCATGTGTCAAAGCCACCCAATCATCACCTTTATAACAACCCATGTTTCAGGACTACGTTTGATGATGTCAAAATGTGCCCAACGACATGTGTTGAGTGTTGTGAGAGATTATTGTAATGATATGAGCCCTAACTCCTCCCAAAAGTATTTTAATAGACTTATATGGAAACGGAGGTATCAGGTTGTGAAAATTTGCATGACATAACCGTGCATGCACTCACCACATAAAACAGATTTTAAAGGCGACGTGTATGCTATCATAGGTATATCTACATATACGTATATACATATTAAAAAGCAGTCCTTTTAATACGGGACATTCCCCATTAAATAATTTTTTTTGACTCCCACGCAGACTATGCGGGGTACACAGGGGCAGCGCCCCTGTGCGGAATTTTACTTCCGTGCACTTAGGAAAATCAATATTTTCCATAGTCGACCCTGTCCAAAACGTCAAAAATAGTAGCCTGCGGCGTATGTGGAATTAGGTTTAGATTTGCGCATTAGCAGGTTTAATTCGCATCGTATGCAATATAGAAACGTTGCGTTAATTAAAATGCTCGTGGATTAATTAGAATATTCCGGAATTTATTAATTAACCAAATAATCGCATTAATTGATTAATTAATATCCGACTCCATGCAATCGCTTGGGATGGCTCTACGGGCATACATATACCAACAGAACAAGTGACAATTTTTAGGGACTTGCTGTGAGATGACACTATCATGATATGGGCCACATATCCTCCAAAATGCATTTCAAGAGACTTGACATGAGAGGATACTATCACAATATGGGTCGTGGATTCTCCCAGATGCATTTTGTGGGGATATATTAATAAAATTATTTGTTTTGTGGTTCCTATCTAAAAATGTGACATACATACATGTCACCAAACTTTCGAAATGCAAGATCGATATTGCCGGGCTTAGTTGTGGACCGACCGCAGTTGTGAGATTATCCATTACTTCATTTTTCAATCATAGTTTGAACGGACGGTCCTGATTTCTCATTGTGAGAAATCTAGCAGTGAGTATACACGACACTGTGTTTCCATTTTGATTTTCCGAAATCAGTGTCATTGACTCATTGTTCATTTTATTCCACTTTACTCTAGGTCTCCCCCACTACCCCCGCCTCCCGCGATCAATCTTCCGCCTACCCACCCCGGTCATCCTCTTCCCCGAATTTGCGCTCCTTTCCCTCTAGGTCTCGCGCGGCAACCCTGCCTGACCCATCACTTCCCATCCCGTTCGGAGCCACCTCACCCATCATCCCTCTCTCCCAATTTCCTCCACATCCTCCCCACCCCCGGTCATCCTCTTCCCCAAATTTGCGCTCCATTCCCTCTTGGTCAACTTTGTCCATGCTGATCTCTCGCTGCTTACTTCCTCATGTTTCGCGAGGCAACCCTATCCGACCCCATCGCTTCCCGTCCCGTTCAGAGCCACCTCACCTGTCATCCCTCTCTCCCAATTTCCTCTACGTCCTCCCCACCCCCGGTCGTCCTCTTCCCCAAATTTGCGCTCGGTTCCCTCCTGTCCTGCTCGGAGCCACCTCCCCCCTGTCACCCCTCTCTCCCAATTTCCTCCACGTCGCCCTCCCATCCCGCTTGGTCACCCCTGCTCCGTATCGCCCCTCTTCCCAATTTGTTCGGCACCTTACTCAAACATCTCACTATATGGTATACCTATATGGTTCACATTTTCTTTAATACGAGTGACCATCCATTTCCACCGATATCATTTCCTTCGTCTTCTCACAATGTTATCCTTAGTTTGACAATTGTGGCACTGGCGTCTGTGAAAGATCTCAAGCAAAGTCTGGCTAGGGAGGAAGAATACAACTCGCTTTCTATTGTGGCTACGAGTTTTGCTATATTCCAAGTAAGTTGTGTCCTATGTTAGTTCTGTCACATTCTCCTTCATTCCAATTGATCTGTGATCTGACTACTTCTAGCAAACTCTAGCTACGGTGGAGAATACTACTGGGTTGCATTTCTCCTGTGACTGTGGATTATGACTTATTCCAGGTAAGATGTATAGTATGTTGGTTCTTTCACGTTATTATCTATTCAACATGATCTGGCTTGCAATAAGAAATCTGATTCGTACTAAAAATATGACTTCTTTCATGGATCTCTACGTCCTATTCTTGAACCTAACTTTTCTTCCATCACGAGGCCAACCCTCTTTCCCTTGAGTTGTAGAGTATATCCAGAACATTATCATTAGTATTCTGTTATATTTCAATTTTGATTCATCACTCAAATTTTATAGCAACGTGATATGTTGAAAGTTAAGTACTGCTTGATAATTTATTTTTGAACTCATGTGGTTTCTGTATATGAGTCTAAATTTAGAGTGTGATAACTAGTTTCTTATATATCAGGAGTTCATTATAAATTTTCATTTGTAATATATTTCATCAAATGTGTATTTTATCTCTATCCTCTATGTATAAATTTAGGTGACCTTCTCTTATATGAAATGACAATTTTGATATATTGTGTAGGAACTCCTGAATATCTGACATTTTTGGTGCTAAGACAACATCGAATACACTTGATAACTTGAAGGTAATGTATTTATGTGCCAGATTCTGATTATCACATATACAATGATATGCTTTAATTTGTATATTTATTCTAAACAACAATATTTGTTTTCTCTCATACTTTGCAGGATTGGGTCAAGAAAGAGAAAGAACTAAAGGTTAGGGGCTAAATATTCAAAAAGAGAACAAGTAAACACTTTTTCCATCTTATGTTGTATGTGATTTGGTATTCTTTTGTAACATAGACTATATAGGTTGTGAATATTCTTCATCTACCTCAGGCTTCAACATGGTCGTCTTTATCGATTCTATGACCAGTTCTCAAGCTAGATTTTTGTTTATATATTCTTATTACCTACTGTTGCTATTGCAATCAATGCATCAGGTGATTGTTCTGAATTTTGTATACTTTTTATCAATTAGTTGATCTTTAAAGTTTAGTGTAATCAGTTTAATTTTAGTGTAATCTATCTCTCTCTCTCTCTCTCTCTCTCTATATATATATATATATATAATGATGTATGGTAAGAAAAATTGATAGCAGGAAAGTTGTTGAGTGTGTGGGCTTTGCAATCTGAAATAGTTGGCTATATAAATTTTGGAATTTCTTAAAAGAGACCCCAAACCATATGATGATATTACTTATTGATTGGTTTTCTTGTTAGATAATAGATTTTACATGGTTGATAAATGTCAGCCATAAATCAACAAATGGAATTGTTTTCTTTCACTCTTTATCGTATCTTCATTTCTTATTTTATAAAAAATAATTGTACGTGTGTTACTTTTTAAAAATAAAGTTACATGATTTATTTCAGGAAACATGGATAAAACTTGGATTAGTAGAGGAAACTCTAAACATGACCGTTGCAAAAGTACATTCATGACAGGATTTACTTCTTTCTTGGACTTTGCTTTTAGGAATCACATTAAGGTGAATTGCCCATGTGTCAAATGTGAGAATAAATTTTTCCATGATAGAAAAACAGTACAATGGCATGTTATCAAATATGGATTTTTACCGACCTACACTAGTTGGGTGTATCATGATGACATACAACATCATTTGGATAAAGAACATGTTGATGAACCATTTGATGATATAGATGGCTTGATTAATGATGCTTGCTATGATCATGTAGAAATGAGTGGAGATGATGTTGGGAATGATAGTGAACACCCTCTACTGGATGATAGCAAATTTGATGAACTATTTAAAGAAGCTTGTGAACCATTATATCCGGGTTGTGATAACTATTCAAAACTATCATTTATCGTTCACCTATTTAGACACAAGTGTTTGAATAAAATAAGCAATAAGGCAATGTCTGATTATCTAGAAATTCTTAATCAAGTGCTACCTAAGGGACACAAGCTGCCAACAACATGGTACGAATGTAGAAAGCTCATGTCTTCATTGGGTTTGGATTATCAGACCATCCACGCCTGCCCCAATGATTGTGTATTATTTAGGGGTGATCACTTAGACTTGGATAGGTGCCCGAAGTGTAATACTTCTAGGTGGAATGATAGTTATATGGGGAAACGGATAAAGGTCAAGAAAAGGACTCCACGAAAAGTTCTTAGGTACTTTCCTTTAATTCCAAGACTTAAAAGATTATTTAATTCAACAAAGACTGCTCCTCTAATGATTTGGCATTCTACTAGTCCGCATGGTAAGGCAGGTGAAATGGCACATCCTAGAGATTCTGAGGCTTGGAAGAATTTTGATATTAATCACCCATTATTTAGTAATGACCCACGCAATGTTAGACTTGGCTTAGCAACTGATGGATTTAGTCCTTTTAATATTTCAATGGGAAGTAGTAGAAGCATATGGCCTATAATCTTAATTTTCTATAATCTTCCCCCATGGCTTGCTATGCATCAATCATTTTTGATGTTGTCTCTTCTTATTGATGGGCCGAAATCCCCTGGAAATGATATTGATGTGTACCTCCAACCATTAATTGATGAATTGAATATGTTGTGGGATGGTGTCAACACTTTTGATGCTAATAAAGGAGAAATATTTTGTATGAAAGCAATGCTTTTGTGGACCATTAGTGATTTTCCAGCATATAGTATGTTGTCTGGTTGGAGTACTAAAGGTTACAAGGCATGTCCTTATTGCCATGTTGATCATGGCTCCCTTTACCTCCCATACAGTCGAAAGTGTGTGTATCTAAGGCATCGTCGCTTTCTACCTATGGATCACCCATGGCGTGTTGATGAAAGGAGCTTTAACGGACATGAGGAAAATGGACATCCTCCACAACAGTTAGATGGCGAACAAATCCAACATCTATGGAAGGATTATGATAACGTTGTCTTTGGAAAGTTTTCAAGTCATGATCCCCGAAGCCGTCCTAAATTACCTGAAGGGTGGAAAAAGCAAAGTATCTTTTTTGAGCTTCCTTACTGGAGCTCATTGCTAGTAAGACACAATTTGGATGTTATGCATATTGAAAAAAACATTAGTGAAAATATTTTAGGATGGTTATTACAAAAAGATGGTAGTAGCAAGGACAATGTCAAAGCTCGTTTAGATCTGCAACACATGAAGATAAGAAAATCATTATGGCCTAGAATTTCAAAATCTCATAATATTAGGGAGCTTCCTCATGCAATTTATAGCCTGTCCAATGAAGAAAAGGAAAACCTATTGTCTGTTTTGAAGGATATTAAACTTCCAGAAGGATTTTCCTCAAATTTCTCTCGTATGGTTCAACTTGAGGAAAGAAAGTTAGTGGGCATGAAGAGTCATGATCACCACATACTGCTACATCACCTTCTTCCTATAGCTATAATAAAAGCATTGCCAAAGCCTGTTAGAAAGGTGATAACGGAATTCTGTGTTTTCTTCAAGGAGTTATGCGCAAGGGTCATAACTATCAAGAGGATGGAGGAGTTAGAAAAAAAGGTTCCTGTGATAATGTGCACACTGGAAAAGATTTTTCCTCCTGCATTTTTTGACGTTATGGTCCATTTGGCTGTACATCTTGCAACTGAAGCAAAGCTTGCAGGACCAGTCCAATTTAGATGGATGTATCCAATTGAAAGATATCTCTACACATTAAAAAACTACATCCGTAATAAGAGTAGACCAGAAGGTTCTATTGCTGAGGGGTACCTGATCGAGGAAGCGAGCATATTCTGTGATAGGTACTTGCATGATGTAGAAACCAAGCTACACAAACCTGTAAGGTACCCAGATGGTCCACTTGGAGCATCTTCTCTGGCAAGCATTACTCCTGAAGAATTGCATCAAGCTCAACGTTTCATCTTGCTTAATACGGAAGAAGTTCAACCTTATGTAAAGTAAGTATTAGCTTAACTAATTTCAATTAAATGCTACTTTTTAAAAAACCAAATCTGATTTCACGTATTTGAATAGGACACATAAAAATTATTTGAGGTGGCAACACCCTGATTGGGATGATTTCACACTACAAATGCATCATCATGAGACATTTGTAAGCTGGTTTGAAGATCATGTAAGACAATGCATTAGCTTGTACAACATAATATTTTTTCTAGCATTATTTGTAATTTTGTTTATCCCCTTATTCTTCCAGGTTTCTTCTTTACAGAATTTTGATGCACTTCCTAAATCTGTCCAATATTTGTCTCGACCACCGAAGATAGGTGTTTATTCATACAAAAGTTATTTTGTGAATGGTTACAAGTTTGATTGTCAAGATGTAGAAATAAATCGTGCCACACAGAATAGTGGCATAGCCACATATGGCCCCGATGGTGAATTATATTATGGATTTTTAGAAAACATTTTTGAGATCCACTACCATAGAATGAATCCTTATTATCTTTTTAAGTGCTCATGGTATAGTAATGATGAGGATGGATTTTTAGTTGATGAGTTTAACATTGCATATGTTGAGACAAGTAAGCGGAGCTTTAACGACGAGCCGTTTATTTACCCAGAACAAGCAGAACAAGTGTTTTACTCGACTGATCCCATAAATGGGAATTGGAGTGTTGTGTGTCATTGGAAACCTAGAAATGTTTATAGTGAGCATGAGCACACTGTTGATCAAAGAGATGAATACGTAGGTAGAAGTTATGAGCCATTGTTTCATTGTGGGTTGGATGATGCCCATGATGTCACATGGACTAGGTTTGATATACCTAGCAGAGTAAAAGTTTCTGAAAATGTATTCAAAGAAATTCTACAACCTAACAAGAGGAAGAGATCAGAGGTATTATTATTTGAAGGATTTTGCTTTTTTTAATTTGTTTATATAGATTGTTAATTTTTATCTCATATTTATATGCAAATTGATTGCTTCATACATTCTTTGTAGGGACATGCCTCCTAAGCCGATGTATAAGTCTGTTAATAAAATTATAGAAGAGGAAAATCATGGAGATGAAGTTTCAATAAGGAAACAAAGTTTGTTATGTTTTATATTTTATATGATTACACTTTTCCCTTTTTATTTTTCCATACACTGTTTAACCTTTGTCATTATTGTTATTAGCTTTGGATCTTGAGAAGGCTACTGGAAGCAAAAGGAAAATATCACTTGATATGTCTGTTGAATCAAATACAGGTATAAATCATATTCTAGATGTACCAAATTAAATTAAGAAATGTTGTAAGTTTTGAGATCTGCTGAAATCATATTTACCATATGCAACAGAGACACTCTCATCGTTGCTCAAAACTACAAATGGAATTCTAAAAGCAAAAATGACATCTGCAACCTTCAATCAGGATCCATTTGAGCAGCGCTTGATCGAGTTGAAGTCAAGTAAGATATGCATATTCTTATTAAAAATATATGTATTAATCTTGTCTAATCATTACATCTAATTATTGGTATAATTATTAGGAACAAAAAGGACAACATGCTCTAATATTCTGGATGAAGAAATGCCAATCGCTGATGGATTAAAAAGAATTCAAAATTTTGGTATTTTGATGATTTACTGTAATCTATTTCATTGTTTCTATAACTCATTTCGTTCTATCATTGTGTATTATCGAATATGTTCAGGTGATTCCATGTATGAGAAGCCAGCCTCAACTAATCTTAAGACAAATGTGAACCCTAATCAGAAAATGAAGTCTATTACAAGTGAATCTTATCCATCGGTTCATGGTTCATCTAAAAGGACTGAAGGTTTAGGTATATTCATTATAAATTCAGCCACCCTACCATTCTAATGTATGTTATATATATGATTTCCTGCTATTATTGTGCATCATTTAATGTGTTTAGGTAAGTCCATGTATGAGAAGCCAACCTCAACTAATCCCAAGACAAATGTGAGCCTTAATCAGAAAATGAAGTCTATTCTAGGTGAATCTGATGCATTGGTTCATGGTTCATCTCAAAGGACTGAAGGTTTAGGTATATTTACTATAAATTCACCCACCCTCCCGTTCTATTGTATGTTTTGTAGATATGATTTCCTAATTAATGTGCATCATTTAATGTGTTTAGGTAAGTCCATGCATGAGAAGCCATCATCAACTAATCCCAAGATAAATGTGAACCTTAATCACAAAATGAAGTCTACTCCTGGTGAATTTGATGCATTGTTTCATCATTCATCTCGAAGGACTGAAGGTTTAGGTATATTTATTATAAATTCATCCACCCTCCCATTCTAATGTATGTTTTGTAGATATGATTTCTTGCTATTATTGTGCATTGTTTAATGTGTTTAGGTAAGTCCGTTCTTGGGAAATCTTTCTTAAATAGTGCCAAGACAGACAATTGTGTAAATGGGAAGACAAAATCCGCCCCCAATACTACAAAGTCAAAGATGCTTTTAAATCAAAAATCGAAGTCTATTTCTGATGCCTCGGGTCATGGTGCATCTACAAGAAATGAAGTTTTGGGTATTTTTTATATAAATTAACCCACCTTCATCTTATTTTGTTTTATAGAATTGATTTCCTTCTAATATGTGTCAATTAATGTCTTTAGACAACTCTGTGCTTGGGAAGTCTGCCTCAAATAGTGCCAACATTCATCTAAATGACAAGAAAAAACATATTCAATTTGATTCTGATTCCCGCGGCCCAACATCAAGGACTGAATTGTTAGGTATTTTTATTATAAATACACACACAGGTTCTAATTTGTATTTTCTAGAACTAATTTTTTTCTGTTATGAATTATTGAATATGATTAGGTAAATCCATTCAAGAAAAATCTGCATCAGATACTACCAAGAAAAAGGTTCATTTGAATAAAAAAACAAAGCCTTTCAATTCTGATTTTGATGTTGGGGGTCATGGCACATCCTCAAGGAATGAAGTTTTAGGTAGTTTGATTATCAATACACTATCCTACCCATTATATTTTGTGTTTTGAAGAAGTGATTCCCATTTCTTAATGTACTTTATTTAATGTAAAGGGAGCGTTGTGCATGGAAAGTCTATCTCAAACACCATGAAGACAAATACACATCTAAAACAAAGGATAATGTCTATTCAATGTGATTCAGATTCTTCACATCTTGGGGCATCATCAAGGAGTGATGTTTTGGGTATGTTAATTGTAATTACACCCAACCACCTGCACTCCATGAAACACACATATATGTAAATATTTTTTTGGAATTTGAACCATATGTGTTTTATAGACTTATCATTCTATTGTTTATTATTTTTCATCATACATTGGAATAGGAAATATGCAATGCAACAAGAGGGTGTCTATCACTCCGGAAGAGATTGAAGAATATGGAGATATGTGTGAATCTCCCTTACGTTTTCATAGGAATGATGATGATATAGGTGAACCTCACTACCATGAGGAGCTAGGTGAGTTGTGTCAATTTATATGTAATCGTTTACTTGATCACTTCCAATTGCATCCCTTATTGCAAATTTTAATACTTGTTTGTATGTTGAAGATGATTTAAATATTCAAGGAACTTCAAAAATCCGTGTTCCAGGTATTATCTTTAGAAGAACAATTTTTTGTTATGTAATCGATCCCTATAACCATGGATTTATGGCAGAATGTGAAGAAAATGAAGATCAACTATCTATTCGTGGAGCTTCAAATGTTCATCTTGCAGGTAATGATCTTAACACATTATTATTGTTATCATGGCACACACCTCTGGGTGACTAGTCTTTCATGAGGTGGGGGATGATTCCTAGGTGGCTAGTTCATCTGTGTCGTAGTTATTTGCCTAGGTTATTTTCGGACATCTTGCATGTCACCCATTTATACAATGTCTAATTTGTACATAATAATAGAAGATGGCGGTAATCTTGAAGATAATTTACATACTGAAGAACAAGTGAGAGTTGAAGAAGTAAATCAACAAGAACCAAGGCGTGAAGCAGGTAGGGAATTCCAATAAAATGTACATTGGTAAACTTGATATTTACAATTGAAATTGTGAATGATTCAGAAACTGCTAAGAAAAAAACAAGGGGATGCACGACATACAAAGCCGTTGCACCCCCAAAAGGAAAAAAATGGAAATGCATAGTTGATCGTGAGTTGGGAGTTCCCGTTGCACGTGAAGCTTCAAAGCTATCAGAATGGCTAGGCATACATGCTCGGCGCATAAAATATTTTCCAATTGCAGAAAAATGGGGACAAAGACACGAAACAAGTTTTGCAGGTGTGATGGATGCTCTGAAGGTATGCGGTATATACAATGTCAATATTCCATAATGATTTTAGTGTGAATTGATGTCACATATATATTATTATTCAATTTTTGTGTAGGATGATTTTGACTTTGTAATGGAGGACGGGCATAGCAAAGCTCCCGTGGATGGAGTTGTTTCATGGTGTAAGTCAAGAGTTCAACGTGACATTAGAACATGGAGGCACAAATTGAAGAAGAAATATAATGAAGCGGACAAGTCTATAGAGGAACAACCTCAATCGAGCATGGATGACAGGATTTCTGATAATCAATGGGAAGAACTGTTGCAGTACTGGGATAAACCAGAAACTAAGGTAATGATGCACTACAATATATTCAAACGCCATTGCATATATATATATTTTATTACTATTTCAACCATTTCAGCTTCTAGCGACAAGAAACAAGGCTAGCAGAAGTGTTACAGGGCCCACATATACTGGAGGACCTATTTCAATTGCAACCCTACGATACAATTTGGTATGCCTAGTTAGTATTCATGATCATTTGTTTTCGTCTTTCACAAGGATTCTATATAGTATTCTAATTGTTGCCCACAAATTGTTTAGAAACAAGAAGAAGGAGAAGAGTTTACAGAATACAAGGCATATTTTGGTGCTCATTTAGACCGGAATAATAACTTTCTGAATGAGAGGACAGAAGTTTTACTTGTAAGTTGTAAAATGACCTTTTTGCTAAATTACTTTCTCACTTATTTTGATATATTGTTCTTTTTTTAATGTATATTAGAGACAAGTTGCTCAAACTTGTGTGGAAAAAGGTGTTGACAAAACACAAGACCCATTGGTGTTTGGATCTGTTACGGATGGCGTTTATGGCCCACATCGTGGAGGGTATGAAAGGGGATATGGTGCTGGAGTGTCTCGTAGAGATATGCGGAATCGGAAAGCCAAACAAGCTCTACATTCAGCTGTCACTGATCTTCAACAACAACTAGAAGATAAGAACAAAGAACTAGAGGATATGAGCGAAGAACTTGTTGATGCTAAAGCTAAAATAGTAACATTGGTATAATTTTACACCTTGCATGATATGGCTTCAACTTATACAACCTCAATTTCTATTTACATATTACCAGGAGAGAAAACTTGGCAAGAGGTATGTGACAGAAAGAAGGGAGGCGTTATGTCAAAATATGCTCAACAGATCGGTAAATGAAGTATTTTCATATATTCATATAAGAAATCATATTCAGGAGTAAATATTAGAGTACAACTTACATATATATCCACTTTTTAATTTGTAGGGTCGGTCTTCGCGCATGTTGCATGCTTCACC
The DNA here is from genome assembly GCA_963693085.1 of Alisma plantago-aquatica. Taxonomy (NCBI): domain Eukaryota; kingdom Viridiplantae; phylum Streptophyta; class Magnoliopsida; order Alismatales; family Alismataceae; genus Alisma; species Alisma plantago-aquatica. Next base: position 1,132,198,972 of record OY856412.1, on the reverse strand, counting down.
TCCATCACAAAATGAAGATTCATCTTGATTTTTAGAAACTTCATGATCTATTTGGCATCCTTTTATGTCAAGTTTTACACTTAGTTCATATATTTGAACGACTTATTAGTTAGACATTTGCATATTTAAACATATGGTTGTATGTTGCTTAGACAATCCTACATTATATTGTTAGTGATTTAGCTAATGAATAGATAGTTTTCAGAAATGTCATCACACAATTATTATTATTATACTTGGTTGTACGCATGTTTCCTGATTGTTGAATGTGTAGATTTCTAGAATGTGATATCCATACTTCCTTTGGATGATGTACATGAGCTAGATGAAACAATATATTTGTGATCGACACAGAAATGTTATTGTGTGTTTGTGTCCTATTTGTGTTTTATTGTGCTTGCAACAGTGAGACTCGCCACAAAAAGCATACCAATACCACATATATCGTCCTTTATCTTCTCTTCCTATGATCATAATTTCAAGAAAGAGGTAAATATGCTTGTATTGTACTGAAATAGATTATCATTATATCTGGCATAGGTTTTTAGAGAAGCCAAGCAGTCTGCACTTTTGTTATCATTGTTTTCTTTCATTATTTTAGGTTCCAGCCCAATTAAACAACTCATCTTTGATAGGATTCAGGTTCTTTCTAAATTCAACACCCTTCATAGATGTAGTATATGCTTCTATAATGATCTCTAACGTCATCTATTCAACAGTTAATACACCTTCTATGTCTCCGTTACAATCATTTTTGGTTATTTGGGATTTTGAGACTCGATGTATAGTCAAGGTATGTCCCCAATTCAGCCTCAGTTTCACTAGATAAGATATATTTATAATATACAAGAAAATACACGCAATGGTGCATCTATAAGTTCTCAGAATAAGAATCTTGATTGTCAGGATCCCCCTTCCGATCATCTCAAGTCTGCATTCTATTGGACCCGCCTGCATCATTAGCCAATCGATCTCTATAAGACTAATTATCGCCTTCTCATAACAGGCACACCTCTTCAGGTACCTGCTTTGCTCTGCTACATCCATTTGTAATATCTTGGACCGAAGATCTTCTGGAAATGTGTGTTTGGTGCATGAGAGCACACTGTATTTCAACGTGTGATTTTTTTCTTTGATATGGCATCACTTTTCATGTGATGAGAGAACTTATTGGAGAAATATTGTTCCACCTGTAATTGTTTAGCTCTAATGTCTATTTTCCTATTTTGGTTGTTTACTTTTCTAATTCTGTTCATCTTTTTGCTCAGAACAATCTTCATGAATTATGGGCTCTTCTCAACTTTCTTCTTCCTGAGATATTTAGTTCAACAAAAACCTTTGATGAATGGTTCCAAATTTCTGTGGAAAATGATCAGCAGGAGGTTGTCCAACAACTGCACAAGGTGAGTTGTGGAGGATTTTGATATTCTGAATTTGCCATTTTGATATTGTACTGATATCAGCAACTTCACTCAGCTCCGGACCTTGTTCATTACCAACGTGCAGCCAGAAACCCCACTCTGCAGTTCCATATCCAGGTTGTCAAACCTTACTGGATTGACAATGAAAGCTGGTGATCGATTCTGCTTCTTGAAAGAGAGAGTCACCCCTTCTCAACATCTGCAGAAGCTTAGCTTACATGGCAAGTTGAGAGATCTTCCAAATTGGTTTTGCGGTCTGCATAGTCTCAATGCAGCTGGTCCTTTATTACTCGGAGCTGCCCAAAAGCCCCCTCGATGGCATATCAAGCCCAGCTCGCACCGAGTCCATCATCAACAGTTTTAAGCTGCCGACTCTATCAACAGGAGCATTCTCGCTTCGAGCCACCTTTGTTCCTTGAACTTGGCAATGAAGTCCTCGGATCTCTGGTTCAGCTCCTCCAAAGGCCAGCAACCGCCCTCTGTGACATGATCAGTGCCTCCGTCGCATAAGCATGAACAATGTCTGTTTCAGCTCTATTTTATAGTTAGCCATCATTTTAATTGGATTAAGTTTCTCTAGTTGGTTCTACTGGTATAGGCCTCAACACGATTAGATAGAAGAAGTGCTCCTAATTGATATGGGGTCCAATCCACAAAATCTTTTTTATTAGATGAGATGTCATACACTAGAAATTTGTAGCCTGTGCGTGTTCTTTCTGGCATATCTTGACATATTCAGATTCTTTTGTCACCATTTCTTTCTTAGTAGCAATAGGTGTTATAAATGTTGCGCGGTAGGTTCTAATTAGGTTGTTTCCAGATTTTAATTTAATGTCTCAGCAATTTCATGCACAAAAATGTTTAATTCCTACAACTTTAATTGACGGGTTGTAATGATTTTGCTTTCTCATATAGTTGCTTTGCAATCTTTCTCTTTGCATCATACATTTGTCTTAGTATCTTCTTATTTGTTTGTCTAGGTACAAGAAAGCTAAACAAACTACATCCATTGAGAAGAAACTATCTTCCACGAAGTTTGGTGATTACAATTATGAAAGGCGAACAAGTGAGAATTCCAGTGAAAACATGGATTTGAGATATTGTTTTCTGATTAGTATGATAATTTTCTGATTTTATGTGGAATGATTTTTTTTTTTGTGACATGCTCAGTGCCTCCGTCGCATAGAGCTGAAACAGACATTGTTCAGGCTCTATATAAACTTAATCCAACTAGGTTGCAGATGATGAACATGAGACACTTGGGCTCAACTGCTTGTGCATTTGGAACAACAACAAAAATGAAGTGGTGGATGAAAGCGAAGAGCTTAGGTACCCAATTGGGGCTTGAAAGAAATAGACCGAGGAGGAGGATTGCCAGGATGCGATGGGCGATGAGCTGCATTAGGGGCTTTGGCGTTTTCGTCTTTTGGCTGCAGGTCGCTTGGAGCTTCTCCTCCTTAAATGAATAGTCCTCCATAGCGATAATGGAAAGCAGGAGGGGCTTCTCTCGAACGCACTGAAGTCTGAAAGACAGGGCTAGCATCCAGCTGCAACTGCTCGAATTCTGTTTATCTCTTCAGTGTCTGAAGGTTTATTGAGGAGTAACGGGTGGTGACAGCCAATTCATGCTTCGCTCACTGGTTTTCCTCTATCTTTGGAAAGCTTATAGACCAGCAGCAAAAAGTTAGGATGTGTTGTACATGTTGGAATTTACGTTCTTTTCTACAAGAAGTTATGGGCATGTACTTTCTATAAATATGTCAAGGGATAAGGTCTATATCCTCCCTCTGTAATTGTCTATTTGCTATATTAATAAAATTAATTTTCTGACTTTTAGTGTATGTCTTTGTACTTCCATATTTTTGTGCTTGTGGTGTATGTTTTCAGATTTGTGCTAACATTTTCGTTGCCTTTGTAAGAAGGTGAATATCTTAAAAAGGTGACATTTATGCATGTAAATTTCTGACATCATTGTACTGAATTCGGTGACAAGAATGCATGTGATCTTTTGAACATAGATGATGCGTTGTGATGTTACCTTTGGTTGGTTATCAGAATCTGATAACCACCAATAAGTGACATTCATTCCATATAAGCTACACTGCACAAAGGCAACTCTTAAAAGGTGACATTCATTTTATTGATGACAGGTTCCCATATCACCTTTTCGCCTAAACAACACATGTTTGAATGTCACCTATACCTTATGTTTTAGTAGTGGGTGTGAATTGCCAACGCTGCTACTATGGAGCTTATTATGGAACAATGCTGTCAATTTAAAAAGAGTCGTCTTTTAGTTTGTATTAAGTTGATTTTTAGATACATAAAAGAGACATTACGCCTTGTTAGCAAGTAATTTTATTTCTTTCAATTATAAATAGGATGACAGATTTGGACCACATGATATTCCATTCTAGGATTTGGAAGTATCGAAAAATTATAGTAGTCTAAAATTCAATTACGATCTAATAAAACGTATTTTTCAGAAAAAACTCTTAACGAAACAGTGGATAAACTTGTCTTCCACTCAACCACCACGATTAAGTGCCTAGCAAGATTGTTCCCACTGCAAGCTTGCGAGGAGCCGTGTAAGCAACAAGATCGCTTGCGTTCCAGGGAACATGCACCCGTGGAAGCGGGCTTAGTTTTAGGAGGCTTGAGGGCGTTGACGAAGGCATTGTTGTGCATCGATTGTGCTGCTGCAAGTGGATGATGAAACAAGGTCTGGAATCTAGGTAGAGTAGGTGCTGAGCAGCTAGCTGAGTTGCCGGCCAGTATTATTAGTTGATCTGCTGGTTGTGGGGTGATACGTGGAATACTATTTGCGAATCCGAATCAGGGAGGTCATACAGAAGATGACGACGCCGGCGGTGATCAGGAAGGACTCCGTCGACCTGGTGCTTGTCCCTCTCGGCCTTCTCCTCATGTTCGGCTACCATCTTTACCTCCTGTACAGGATCCTCCGCCACCCAGAAACCACCGTCATTGGATACGAGAACCACAACAAGGTGGCCTGGGTCGCCCGAATGGTCAAGGTAAGCTGGTACGCATGCTTTTGCTGTTTGTTTAGTAGAACATGAATCTTGATGTACCCGTTCCCTGCTCCCTTTCTCTTCCCAGGGAACTTCCGACGAGATTAGCCTGGCGCTGTTGGTCTTCTCCACCAGCATCTCAGCGGCCACTACGATGGCTTCCCTATCAATCGGCCTGAGCTCCCTCATCGGCGCCTGGGTAACCAGCAACAGCCAGTTCTTCACCGCCACAGTGATCTACGGCGACACCAGCCTCCCAACAACCTCCGTCAAGTACGTCTCCCTCTTGATCTGCTTCCTCGTGGCCTTCACGTCGTTCATCCAGTCCGCGCGCCACTATGTTCACGCCAACTTCCTCATGAGCACACTCGACTCCGACGTACCCGTCGCGTATGTCCAGACTGCCGTTCTCCGCGGAGGCAACTTCTGGTCGGTAGGGCTCAGGGCGCTCTACTTCGCGACCACGCTACTGCTTTGGTTCTTCGGACCCATCCCCATGTTCCTCAGCTGCGTGGGTATCGTCGTCGTGCTGCATCTTCTGGATACTAATACCATCAAGCTGCACCCTTTCAAATTTAGAGGTCCAATTGTACCGGAGGGTTACAAGGCCATTCCATCAACGACTAACTTCAAGGATCATACAGAGAGGGGTGTCCAGACTACGTTTGGGGCTTTCCACAGCCTCGACATAGAACAAACGGAGCAGAATGCTAGAGAGACGCCCTCTCTTAACTAGATTTCAGATACTTCCATTACCGCAGATGACTTGTTGCTTGGACGCTCCATCTGTATTGTTTGTTCAAATTGACGATATTTGTTACACAAAATTAAATCTCAGAAGTCCTTTCCCAATTGTATGGATATCCGTTGTATCCGTTGTGCATGTTTTAGTTATAGGTACAATTTTCTGGGGACTATATGTTAGGATTTTGTCTCTTATTCTAATTGAATAAGAAATATTGGAAATTACAATTAATGTTAGACTTGGAGTCTAACACATTATTTTCTTATGTTTTTGTATTGTCGTTTCCTAATCGGGAGTCTCTATCTATAAATAGGGATAGACACTATTGGATACATAGCACCGATGTGTGGGAATTCAACGTGTGGTAACTTCGGGTGTGTTAATGTAGGACAACATTGTGTGTCAAAGACGGAAAGCCACAAAGGATAGCCAAAAGGAAGACAAAATGAGAGTGGGTTACCACATTCTATTGTGGGCATGGAATTGTGAGAGAGAGACAATCTTTGTAATTTTTTGAAGTTGTTTAATAGAATTATGTGGTCTTTTTCACCAATCATGTTCTCTACTTAGTTATCTATTTGGTGATTATTAACTTTGTGGACGTGACAGTCGTAACTTTTGTTATGCATACTTTGACTGTATCTCGTATGGTATTTTTCTTAGACTTGTATGGTATTTTTCTTAGACTTGAAGCTTCTCCAAATCTTTTCACTATAAACAAATTTGTTTAATGGAAACGAAAGAAACCTGAAATAGAATACCGTGAACAAACTGATCTTCCATTTACGCAAGATTGGCTACGGAAGAGTTTCGTATCCGTCAATTCCAGCTCACCATTTTGTCGTTTACCGGAAATGTTTGCAATTCCCCAATCGGAGCTAATCCTTGTCTCTTCAATTTACACGTGCCCTTCCCCATAGAAAGGTTTTTTTTTAACGATCCTCTATAGGCGCAGGTCTCACCCCGAAACCTTGGACTGTTAATCAACGTCATACCGTGAGATCCATGTCATCAACCAGACCATAGAAAGGTTTGGTATGAATTTTATTTATGTGACAGGTGGCGGTATCCAGAATTAGGTGTAGCGTGCTCTTTGTTTAATTAGGAACAACAAATCATCATGACTCAAGAAGATTGCTAGAGAAACATATGATGCTAACGATTTGCGATCATTGTTATGCGTTTGGTGCAGCGCAGGAACGAGCAAACAATGCATCCATATTTTGTGGTGAACGCTCCAGTCAGTCTTATGATAAAAAAAAATTTATTTAACTTTGTTTATTTAGAATGATAATGTCATTGATTTATTCCTAAAAGGTTTGTATTTCACATAATTTAAATAAACATAATACTATAAGTAACTTTGAATACCTTTTTCCATGTCCAGGTAAAGGCGGCCCCTCCGACTCTGACTCCGAGGAATTCCGGAGGATTGTAAAGGAGTTGAAGATTGGGTTCTTCTTCTACTTTAGATAGAACCAGGGATGTCATGACTGACAGAATTAGCTCACTGTTTTCCACCTTCTTGGCACTCCATTGGTAAATTAGAGTGGGTCGAAGGGGGAAGAATTATTATTGGTTGGAACTTGACTCTCTATTGCTTGAACTAAGTATCATTGCTAACCAAGTGGCCATTAATAGCTGCTTCAACACAAGCATCTCATCAAGCATCATGTCAGGGATGTATTAGGAGAAACTAGAAGCTATTAGGGAATGGATTCATAGGACAATCAACTACATAGCGCAACATAAAATTCTCTAGTTTGAAGTTTTCAACAATGTGCTACAAGCATTAGAAAACTTGTGGAGGCCTCAAGGTTTCTTATAAGGTGATGGTGAGCTTCAATGATACGATGGATGTTACTTGTTGATTTGAACTAATTAGTGTTGGGGGCACAATTACATGGCCCAGCAAGAATAACGGTCACACTACATGTCAATGGATACATGGCATATGAATGAAGCTCTGGAGGATGTCTTTCCTAACCTTATGATCACACTTGGTGCTCACCCCTGCATGGACCACATATGGATGAGACTGGTTGTAGTGAACTTTGTCCAAACTCCATGTCCTTTTAGGTTCCACAAGCTATAGTGTGAATGTCGTGGCTTCAAATAGGTCATTGAAGATAGTCGGTGTAAACATATGCACATGTATTTGTTGTTCTCCATGTTCAAAAAGGTTTAAAACACAAGATAGTTCTCAAGGTATGGTATAAAGAGAGAGAGTTAACATCCTCAACTTACTTAGGGAAGCCAAGGAAATATATGAATAACTGCAACCAGGTTGAGACATAATTCACTAGATAAGGAATCCATAGAGGAAAAATAAAAGGAAGAATGACTCTGACGGCTAGAAAACTTTAAGGATGTGCTATACATGAAATGAAGCATACTTAAATAGGTTCTCGTTAGGGCTTGCACCACTAAGATATATCATGCATCTTGGGATGAGATACATTATACGTGAGTTGATTATTGAACAACAATAGGTGGAAGGAGGCCGGATAGAGCCAACCAACCATTGATTTCTTCATCAACTTGTACAACTACAAGTAGGATAATGGTAGTTATGTGTAACATAATCAAATTTTACCGAAAGGTACAAATTAACCATTCCACCTATTTGTTTTTTTTTTGCATTCCATTCCCTCATTGAAACCTCACCATTCAATGTTTTTAGTCTTTTAGCTTATTGACAGTATTTTTGCATAACATGAAATTGGAATCCTTATTTTGTTTGAATGTAGCATTTATCTAGTAACATCATTTTCTAAACTATGTGGACTTTGTATTATTCAATAGATAATAATTTTGTAGACTGGGCAGTAAATAAATACAGACTAGCCAAATATAGTATAGTGTCATTATCAAGAACCAATATATTTACAATTTTCTTTGAATAAAATAAGGCACAGTGCTAAAGTCTATTTGTCCTTGGAGATTTTTTTTAGAAGTTAAATTTTAAATAAAATTTATAATAAGAAATTAGAGTGATTAATGGACAACAAATTGAATTATGGACATAGGGATTTTAAGAACAATTTTTCCCATCATGTTATATGGATGTTAAATGATTTGACACAACTCCTTCTCCCCTTCATTCAAATCTTAGTTTTGTAGAAAATACTTACTCCCTCAATGACATCCCCATCTCATCTAAAAAATACAAAATCCAAGGTCTAAACTGGTAGACCGAACGTCGTGTCTTTGTTGTGGCATGCTTTGAACTGAGAAACAATTGTAGAAATCTCAATGCCTTCCATACATGTGATGCCTCCACCCCATGGTTTTATCACTATTTTCATTCCCTACAAGTGCCCTCTCTAACTATAGGTACACTTGGACTTTCAACTACATAGGGAACAAATCAGCAAAAATCCCTCCACCTTTACAGACTAAGGACAACCACTTTTTTTCGTTAAATCCGAACTTTGGTGTCACCCACATACTCTTAAAATTATTAATTGCACTCTCTTATATATCTAGTACTCTCTCTACCTTGGAATGAAGAAGCTATGTATCATTTTTCCTTCTTGACCTACCTTGAGGCAACTTGATTACCAACATAGTAGCCTTGACGACTATTTTGATGTAGTTGTAGTCACACCTGTTGACTTGAGAGTTATACACTAGCCACATTTTGATAATGAATTAACCATTCCATTCTTATGTATCTAATATATTTGTTCAAGATTGATTTCAGACTTTAGGTACATGAAAAGGATCAAATTACACAAGCCCTAGCTTGTTCAAGTTCAAGTCAAATGCAATGCAAGTGTGCAATTTGGTAAATCACTCCAAATGACCTAAGATGAATTTTGTAATCACTTGTATTGATGATATGACTTGTAACTAAGATGAGAAAAAACCAGGGACACTTAATTCCAAGGTTTAATCACTCAAATGTCAATTTAGAAAATTTGTCACAGGTTGTTCATCGGTCGAGTTGAAAACTCGACTGATCCTGTGATAGATTTTCTAAAGATGACCCATCGGTCGAGTTTCACACTCACAAAACTCGACCGACCAACCCACTGAGCCAAACTGATTTGAGCTCATCGGTCGAGTTGTCCAGAACAAACTCGATCGATAGCTTGAAAATTAGCTTTGTCATTTAGTGGATCAGTCAAGTTACCTTTATTGAAACTCAAATGAATGTATTGTATGGAAAATGCAGAAAAAGTGATTATAACCGTTGGTGAGTTTTTTTGGGCAAAAATAGATTTGTTGCATCTTGGAAAACAGCTATATTTCAATCTTAAGTGATCCCACACTCAAGGTAACACCCCCAACTATAAATAGGACCCCCTGGAATTCATTCCAAGTTTGATCATTTATGCTATTCTAAGTCCTTACTATAGTTGAGTGTGTTGCAACTCCTTGAGCCCCTTTCTCTCTCTAGTTTACACTTTATTTTGTGATTATGAGTGAGATAGGCCTATTGTAAGAGATCTACTTCCTTGTGCTTGTAAAGCTCTCATCTACTCCATCTTCCCTACCCCTTTCCTCCATGAAGCAAAGGTGAAGCAAGCTACTCCGAGTGAAGGTGGAGTCGTTGTTGTTCTTCTTCAAGGTTGAAGAAGAGGTAAAGATCTTCTCTAGGTGAAGGATAAGACAAAGGCTAAAGATCCAAGAAGAGTAGAAAAGTCCTTGAAGGAGGAAGACTTGTGCTAGAGTGGATAAGACCGTGGAAGAAGGCTGAAGACTCTTGCAAAGTGGGTAAGTCTTTGGTAAGGTGGAAGACTCTTGGTGATTGGATGGGCAAGTCCTTTGGTGGTCTTGTGTTGTAACCCTTATTGGTGAATATTTAGAAAAAAGCACTTGCAAAGTCCTAGAGGTTGACCTCTCTAGGTAGTGGACTGACTCTCTCCTAGTTTGGAGAGTGGAACCACTCTACATGACCTTGTCAATTACTTGCTATGAATTCCTCTCATCCTTTCTATGCTTGTTAGTTAGGACTTCAAATTGCACTTAAGCTATTGGTTTTAATTTGAAGGTCTAATCTATCTTGTGAGAATTTTGAAGCTCTATTCACCCCCCTCTAGAGCCCTAGATCCAACAAGTGGTATCAGAGTCAAGGATCTTCTCCAACAATCTCTCACGAGACTAGAAGATGGGTGACAACCTACTTGGTTCTCTCAACCTAGAAGGAGGCTTCTCCATGCGTCCTCCAGTCTTTGTTGGCACCAACTTCCTCTATTAGAAGAGGTGTATGCAATTCTATATTCAAGGCATGAACTTTGACATGTGGAAGGTAATGGTCACACCTTACAAGGAGCCAACTAGAGTTGTTACAAAATGGAGTGAAGATGCACTCAAAGAAGCTCAATTCAATGCCAAATCCATAAGCATCCTCTATGTAGCCCTTACCGTAACGGATTTTGACCGGATCTCATCTTGGGACACCACCTATGTTGTGACAAATTATGCATCACCTATGAAGGCACAAAGCAAGTCAAGGAGGCCAAGATCTACATGTTGAACAACCTTCTAGAGATCTTCAATATGGGGAAGAGAGAAGAGATTGTGGAGATATACTCAAGACTCAATGTCATCATCAATGAGTTGGCTGCATTGGGCAACACCTTCGATAGAGGTGTAATAAATTCCAAGATCTTGAGGACTCTACCAAAGAGATGGGAGTCAAAGCTCACCTCCATTGAAGAAGTGAGGAGCCTTGGTGACATCCCAACTGAAGAGCTCATTAACAACCTACAAGCCCATGAGCCAAGGCTTGATAAGCAAGAAGAAGAAGCCAAGCAAGAGGAGAAGGAAGCTAAGAAGATCAAATATAGTGCTTTCAAAGCACAAGGGGAGGTGGTCATCCTTCAACAACAACTTGCTTATCAGACTTCTCCTTTCTCCTCTAAAGAAGATGATGGCTCAAGTGAGTATGAATCTAACTACATCAAGGGAAAACACTTCAAGGGAAAGCAAGCCTCCTCCTCCTCTACTCCTAGATGCTACAAGTGTGGACAAAATGGATACTACAAGAGTGAATGTCCCAAGTCAAGAAAGTCACACAACAATGGCATCTCAAAGAAGGACATGGAGTATAAGAAGGAGAGCAAGTACAAGAGGAAGGATAAGAAGGAGAAGAGACACAAGAATGCAGCTCATGCAGCTTGGGAAGCTTCATCCTCAAGCAGCTCAAGCTCCAAAGAAGATGGAGAGTGTCACCTACACTCATGGCCTCTACTAGTGAAGAAATTGGTGAGGTAAGTGAGTAAGTGAGTTAAGTTTGCATGAGTTATCTAAGGAAGCTATTATTGACATGTTTATCTCTACTTGTTCATATTTTGCTAAATGTAAATCTAAAAGAAAACATTTAGGAAAAAACATTGATGACCGATATGCTAAACTTGAAATCCTTGAGTGAAATGAGAAAACTAATCTTGAAAGTATTGATAGTTTTCAAGGGAAATACCTTGTTCTTGAGCTCCAATACAATGGAGTTGTAAGTTGATAATGGTATCTACCTTAAGAACATTGAAAATCTTAAGGAGAAAAACCAAAATTGCCAAAAAGAGCTTGAAATGATTAAAATTGAAAATGTTGAATTTAAGCTTCCCATTGATGCTTGAAGAGATGAAAGAGATGTCTATCTTAAAGAAATACAAATGCTTAAATCTGAAAATGCTAGGTTACTTGGTCAAGTTAATGATCTATCTTCTAGACCTATATTTCCTAGTCCTAATGTTGCTTCCATTTCACTTGACAAGGATTCATATTTAACTAAAGACCTCTGTCTTGAGGCCGATCTTGTTCATTCTAGAAATGACATAGCTAGCTTATATTCTACCATTATTTCTCTAAATGATGATAACCATAGATTGAAAGCATCCCTACAGAAATTCCTTGAAGGGAAGAATTTCCCAAATGAAATCCTTGACCATTATACCAAACAAAGTGGTACTAGTGGTTTGGGATTTGTAGGGGGAGAACCAAAGGGCAAGAGCAAAGCTAAAGGTAAGAAAAAGAGCAAGGAGATCTCTTTCTTTATAGGAGAGTCTTCTGATTGCAAATGTGATAACCATTACTCTACTTATTGCAAATGTGATAACCATTACTCTACTTATTGTCCTTACAAACCTAACAGGACCAACCCAAAGATGAAATGGGTCCCGAAGCTAACTCCAGATCCCAAAGTGAGTTGGGAACTGACATTCTCCTTTCTTGTAGGAAAAAGGAAGATGGATTGTTGATAGTGGCTGCACTAAGCATATGACAGGTGATATAAGCCATTTCAACAACTTCACCAAAAAAAGGAGGTTTTGTCACCTTTAGGGATAATAAGAAAGGTAAAGTCAAAGGTGAGGGTGATGTAGGTGAATCCTTGTGTATCAAGAATGTTCTCTTTGTGGATGGCCTACATCACAATTTAATTAGTGTTAGTCAATTATGTGGCAATGGCTACCTTGTGTTATTTACTTCTTTTAAATGCTTGATTCTAGATTCCCTCACCTACCAAGTTATATATAAGGAAACTAGAAGTGGTAATCTTTATGTTATTTTTCTTGACATGATTAAGCTTGTTTTTGGTAGATGCCTAGTAGTCAACTCAAATGATATTACTCTTTGGCATCATCGGCTTAGTCATGTCAATATACATCAATTGAAGAAGTTGAGAAAAAAGGGCATGGTCAAGGGACTTCCCAAATTGGATTTTGAAAATGATGAGGAATGACAACCTTGTACCCAAGGAAAGAAAACCAAGTCCTCTTTCAAATCCAAAGGAGTCCTTAGTACCAAGAGAGATCTTGAGCTTCTTCACATTGATCTATTTGTAACAATGAGAACTCAATTGCTTCGTGGTTCCAAGTATTGTTTTATTATTGGAGACAATTTCTTTAGATATACGTGGACCTTCTTTCTCATTTCTAAAAGTGATACGCTTGATGTTTTCTTGAGCTTTTGTAAAAGAGTTGAGAATGAAGCTTTTTGCCGCATTATTTCCATCTGTAGTGATCACATGGAGGAAATTTTGAAAATGAGCTTTTTTAAAAAAAAAAATTCAAGAATTTGGTTATGCATGCAAATTCTCTTCACCTCAAACACCTCAAAAAAATGGGCTTGTAGAGAGGAAGAATAGGTCACTACAAGAAATGGCTAGGACCATGCTTCTAGAGTATGATACTCCAAAGAAGTTTTGGGATGAAGCTGTTAGTACCTCATGTTTTGTGTAAAACTGGGTTTTTACTCATCCTTCTTTGAAGAAAACCCCCTATGAGCTATGGCATGGTAGGAAGCCTTCTATCATGTATTTCCACATTTTTGGATGTCCTTGTTTTATTTTGAATACGAAAAATGCTCTCGACAAGTTTGATCTGAAATCTTACAAGGCTTTCTTTCTTTGCTATAACACTTCTAGCAAGGCTTATAGAGTTTTCAATATTGATCTTGCTAAAGTAGAAGAAACCATAAATGTTAACTTTATTGAGACTAACCCCTCTATTCCCAAATATGTTGTTCCAAATGATGATGTTACGAGTGAAATAATTCCTATTATAAAAGAGCTCAACATCACCCAAAATGGAAAAGAGATGGTCTCTTAAGAAGAAGAGAAAGATGAAGAGAAGAAAGATCCAAACCCCCAGTTTGCAAAGAATCATCAAATAAAGAATTGAGGGTTTGGAAGAGTGAAGACACGAACTTCATGCAATAAAGAACAAACCAATAGAGCCTTCATCTCACAAATTGAGCCAAAGAACATCAAGGAAGCTCTTGGGGATGATGAGTGGATCCTAGTTATGTAAGAAGAGTTGGAGAAATTTCAAAAGAACAAAGTTTGGACCCTAGTGTCGAGACCAAGTGATAGAAAGATCATTGGCACCAAATGGGTCTACCGCAACAAGCTTGATGAAAGAGGAAAAGTGGTAAGGAACAAAGCAAGGTTAGTGGCTCAAGGCTACAATCAACAGGAAGGTATGGATTTTGATGAAACATATGTACCTATAACTAGACTTGAGTCCATTCATATTTTTCTTGCCTTTACTAGTTATAAAAACTTTCTTATTTATTAAATGGATGTTAAAAGTGCATTTTTAATGGTACAATTGAGGAGGAAGTGTATGTTGCACAACCTCTGGGATTTGAACATGATAGTTTACCTAGCCATGTTTATTTGTTGCAAAAAAGCTCTCTATGGATTCAAACAAGCACCTACAGCTTGGTATGAGAAATTAAAGAACTTTTTTTTAGATCATGGGTATATCATAGGCAAAGTGTATTTTGCCATATTTCTAAATCACACTTCTAACAACTTTCTTATCATACAAATATATGATGATGATGATATCATTTTTTGGCAGAACTAACCTTGATCTTTCCAAAGAATTTAGTGATCTTATGTAGAGTGAATTCGAGATGAGTATGATGGGTGTGTTCATGTTCTTCCTCAGCTTTCAAATCCAGAAATCAAAAGATGGGAACTTCATCAACCAAGGCAAGTATACAAGTGAACTACTCAAATGCTTTGGGATGGATAACACCAAGCCAATGGACACACCCATGTCAAATACCGCCAAAATTGACAAAGATGAAGAAGGTTAGAAGGTAGATGAGAAGCTCCATAGAGGTATGATTGGAAGTTTACTTTACTTAACTGCATTTAGACCTAATATAATGTTTAGTGTTGACTTGTGTGCTTGCTTTCAATCAAATCCTAAGAAATCACATCTTATATTTGTTAAGAGGATTTTAAGGTACTTAGCCAAAATCCAAAATTTTGGACTATGGTATCCCAAGTCAAGGGACTTTACTCTTACTTTTTATAGTGATGCGGATTATGCAGGGTGCTTGATTGATAGAAAGTGCACAAGTGGCACTTGCTTTCTCCTAAGGCCATGTTTGGTGTCTTAATTCTCCAAGAAATAGAGCACAGTGGCATTATCAACCATTGAGTCTGAATACATTACAGTCGGGAGTTATTGTGCCCAGGTCCTATGGATGAAGCAAATGCTCCAAGACTTTAACATTCATTTTGATGCTTCTCCTATCTATTGTGATAATACTAGTGCAATTAACTTGTCATATAATCCTATCTTGCATAGTAGAGATAAACATATATAGGTTCATCGTCATTTTCTCTACGATCACATTGCCAACAAGGATATCTATATCATGCACGTAGACACATAAAACCAGTTGGTGGACATTTTCACTAAACCTCTATCTAGAGAGCAATTTAACTTTATTAGATCCAAACTGCTCATAACTGCTTTGAATGAATCTTATATGCCTTCTAGCTAGTTGTCATCTATCTTATATGTTTTACCTCTATTTTGATCATCTTTTCTTGCTAATATGCTAAAAATCCATTTTTAATGTTCATTTTGCCTTTTTTTCTCTTATTTTTGGGTATTTTTTGCAAACACATATTTTACCGCAAAATTGTACCCAATGATGAGTGATATGTGCCTAAGTATGTTC
This sequence comes from Alisma plantago-aquatica, assembly GCA_963693085.1. NCBI lineage: Eukaryota > Viridiplantae > Streptophyta > Magnoliopsida > Alismatales > Alismataceae > Alisma > Alisma plantago-aquatica. The sequence continues at coordinate 1,132,183,340 of OY856412.1, read as the reverse complement.
AAAATACGTAATGGACTTGAAAAATAAATTTAATTAGCACTCTAATGGATAGAAACTAGGTTTTGTATGTTTAGGTCAGGTTTACCATTGGTTGAGTTGCCAACTCGATCGATCAGAGGCTGAGAGATTTTTTAAAGAGCCTATCAGTCAAGTTTCTGAGTTCACAGAACTCGAATGATGGTCGGGCTGGATTAATTTTAAGATGGGTTCTACCGACTATTCTCCCTCTCAACTAGAGAAAAGTCGACCGATGCAACCTCCAATTTCCCTAAGCTCTCTACCCTAGCCCTAACCTTCCTCAACCTAGCCCTAGCTCGACCTAGGTTGACCTCTCTTGACCTTCCCCCTTGCAAACCTAGGTCTGTGGATGAGTCTTAGTGGTGAGTCTTTAGCCCTTTCCCTCTCCTTTCTCTCTTATTCGTCTCTATGGCATCCAATAGGAGGAAGAGAGCCGCCCCAGCTAAAACACCCTCATCTTCATCCAACTCCCACTTGATTCTATTTGATGACACTCTTTTTGTCTCAAATGAGGCTGTAAATAGTATAAGGAACTCCTTCCCCAGAATCCTTTCCCGTTCCGTGCCCTATTTGAGCCTAAACCTTGAAGACAAGAGGCCATAGATCAAGTAGCGGAGTTGTTTTATGATCACCATCTCTCTCCCTTGGGTGTTGAACATGTGTGCTACAATAGTTCCATCACTAGCACAAAAGTGGTTCACAAATTCTATGCTAACTTGCATTAGAATTACGGCACCCTCGTACCGCCGCCTGATACTCAAATAGTCATCACATCCATGATAGTCGGGAAGAAATTCCAAGTCTCTTTGGATACCCTGAACATCTTCTTTTCAGGTACAAAGTGACTGACACCTGGCGTAAGGACTACCCAGAGTACTTTGACTTGGTTGAGCCTAAGGCTTTCTATAAGATATATGGTCTTACTCTCCTTGATATTTATAAGTTCTTGAAGAAGCCTCAATTCCCATATAGGAAGAAGTGTGCCCTTACCTCTTCTTCCTTGGACCTTAAGAGACCCATCCTCGCCCTAGTTGCTAACTGCAATATCCAACCAAAGAAGAATCAAACTGAGATTGCAGAAAACACTACGGTGATCTTGTATTGTCTCTTGAAGAACATCATAGTCAAGTGGTCAAGATATATTCTCAATCATATGACCTTCTATGACTCAGGCAAGAACATCTGTGGCACCCACCCTCCCTACCCTGCCCTGATCTGTGGTCTATTCCTGCTTGCCACTGGAAGATCTCTTTTCCATGATTTTCATTACAAATCTGCCCAAAAAGGAGTTTGTATTAGTGAGACCACTCTTCATAAGTCGGTGTCTATCCTCTCCTCCACCACACTTGGTGCCTTTACCTCTGCCTCTACCTAAGAACCTCCACCACCTCATCCTTCCCGACCCACCCGTGCCTCATTCCATGTGTCAAATGAAACCCGTATGGGCTACATGATGCATCAACAGGCATACAGCCTTTAGGTTCAGAAGTACCTACATCAAGACCTATGTTCCATCATGTCCAACATGAACATGTCATGTGCACACCCCTACCCATCCTACCATCCCTGCCTAGGAGGTGACTATGCATCCTTTGCATATGATCACTTTTACCCTACCCCTCCACCTACATCTTTTCCTACAACACCCTCTGTTGTTGGTGGATCTACCCCTGGTGTGTTGCCTCTCCCTGCTAGCCCTTTCATCACTCTGCTTGCTAGCCTCGATAGTTCTTCTCCTTCCTTCCCACATGTCAATGAGCTTCATGCTCTTGGTATGTCTTGGGATGAGCAGAATGCACGTTGGCCCAGTTGTGGTTTCGGTCCCTCAGCTGATGAAGAGATGTCGGACTAGGCTGATGAGGAGGCTATTGATGCTGACGAGGAGGCTGATGAGGAGGATGGTGATGCTTCTGATGATGATGGCTCTAATGGCTTCACTAGTGACTCTGGTGATGAAGGTGATCTTGTTGCACCTTCAGACGAAGATGACAACTATGAGCCTGATGCTGATGATGTTGTGGATGATGTTCATATGGATGACCTAGATGTTTAGTTGTTATTAGTTTTAAGTCTAGATATTGATCATATATATCTTTCTAGGCCATTTTGTATTATAAACATCTGGGCACATGTTCTGAGTTGTACTATTTTATCATCAAGTTTTCATCATCTTGGCTTTATAGTTGATTTTTGATAACTTGCTTTCTGGGTTGTAATCTTCTTTCTGTGCACATTTACTCTTTGACTTACAATATCTCATGAGTTGGTGCCATGCTTTACCATATTTTGATTATGATTTAGACTATTTGTTTCTCTCAACTCTGGTTGATGTATGCTTTGAGATTGCATGTTATGGATGTATGCTTGGTTGTGCTTGGAGAAGACATGTTTCTATGATCTTCTAACCCACTTCCTTTTTTATAATGTCAAAAGGGGGAGAGAAATTCAATGTTTTGAAGCTCAACCATATGAGTTTTATTTCCTATGTGATCCTTTTTCCTATTCATTATATGCTCTATCACGTGACTTGTTAAAGGATTATATAGTATATATATGTCATATTACTTTGTGTAGATCAACTAACTATGCAGGTAAGAGTAAGCATAGATTGAGGGAGAGCAATTCACATTGTTCAAATCTTGAATCCCCTTACAATTAACAAGGCGAAGGTATAACTTCAATACCCTTTTCAATATGATTGAGGAATTGTTTGTCATTATCATAAAGGGGGAGAATGTTTTCTTGAGAGTTATACATTGCCCATATTTTGATAATGATTTTACCATTCCATTCCTATGTATCTAATATGTTTGTTCAAGATTGAATTCAGGCTTTAGGTACATCAAAAGGATCAAATTACACAAGCCCTAGCTTGTTCAAGTTCAAGTCAAATGCAATGCAAATGTGCAATTTGGGAAATCACTCCAAATGACCTTAGATGAATTTTGTAATCACTTGTATTGATGATATGACTTGTAACTAAGATGAAAAAAATCAAAAATCAGAACCACTTAATTCTAAGGTTTAATCACACAAATGTCAATTTAGAAAATTTTCCCAGGCCGTTCATCAGTCGAGTTGAAAACTCGACCAATCCTATGATGGATTTTCTGAAGATGACCCATTCGTCGAGTTGCACACTCACAGAAATTGACCGACCAACTCACTAAGCAAAACTGATTTTAGCTCATCAATCGAGTTTCCCAGAACAAACTCGACCGATAGTTTGAAAATTGGCTTTGTCATTTAGTGGATTGGTCAAGTTACCTTTATTGAAACTCGATTGAATGTACTATTTGGAAAACATAGAAAAAGTGATTATAACCATTGGTGAGTTGTTTTGGGAGAAAATAGATCATTTGCATCTTGGAAAAGTCTATATTTCAACCCTAAGTGATCCCACACTCAAGGGAACACCCCCCAGCTATATATAGGACCCCTTGGAGTTGATTCCTTGTTTTCTCATTCATGCTATTCTAAGTCCTTGCTATAGTTGAGTGTGTTGCAGCACCTTGAGCCCCTTTTTCTCTCTATTTTACACTTCATTTTATGATTATGAGTGAGATAGGCATGTTGTAAGAGAGCTACTACCTTGTGCTTGTAGAGCTCTCATCTACTCCATCTTCCCTACCCCTTTTCCTCCATGAAGCAAAGTTGAAGCAAGCTACTTTGAGTGAAGGTGGATTTGTTGTTGTTCTTTTCCAAGGTTGAAGAAGAGGTGAAGATCTTCTCTAGGTGAAGGAGAAGGCAAGTTTTGAAGATCCAAGAAGAGTAGAAAATCCCTTGAAGGCAGAAGACTTGTGCTAGAGTGGGTAAGACCTTGGAAGAGGGTTGAAGACTCTTACAAAGTGGGTAAGTCCTTGGTAAGGTGGATGACTCTTGGTGATTGGATGGGTAAGTCTTGTTGTGGTCTTGTGTTGTAACTCTTATTGGTGATTATATAGAGAAAAGCACTTGCAAATTCCTAGCGGCTGACCTCTCTAGGTAGTGGATTGACTCTCTCGTAGTTTGGAGATTGGAACCACTCTACATGACCTTGTCAAGTGTTTGCTATCAATTCCTCTCATCCTTTCTAAGCTTTTTAGTTAGGACTTCAAATCTCACTTAAGCTACTGGTTTTAATTTGATATAATTTGAAGGTCTAATCTATATTTTGTGATAATTTTTGAAGCTCAATTAACCCCACCTCTAGAGCCCTAGATCCAACAACACCTTGGGCATCTGCATCTGGCTAGGATCCTAAAATCTTGGTGGCATGGTTGTGGTGGAAGTGGGGCATGCTAGGAGAAGGCATGATGAATAATAGTAAGGGTTATACATGTCATAATAGGATTTTTTTGCCTCTAGAAGCCAACAAACCATAGAGCGTGAAAGGCCAACAATATGTTTTTTCGAAATATTTAGGTTAACACATGAGCCTTATACAATTTTGACTTCAAACAGTTAAACATTAAAAAGAAGAATTTATAAGCACATTATGTTAATCATAAGTCAAAAATTCATCATCTTGATAACTCATAGTATGAACCAACAATAGGCATTAAAAAATCTTACAACTGCAAATTGGTTAGACTAATCTCTTGATCCAAATCATGCTAAGGGGAGCATCATTATTAATCACTTACCACCTAGATTAATCTATATGTGCATAACTTTACTCATATGCTATGATGTATTAGTACTTACTAGATTTATCTCATCAGTTGTGTATCATGCATGGACGGAATTATAACACCAATGTGACTAAACAATAGCTGATGCATCATGAACCTACTTGTATATATACTAAAATGTATTTGAACTAATCCATGTATAACTAACATGAGAAGTATGTGTCCTTATTTACATATTAGCATTATAGTAACCATTTCACCATGTATTCATAAAATGAACATGCTATCATATTTTGTAGGTGTATCAAGTAGTTAATATTAATAATTCCTATAAGATAATATATTTCACTTATTTATTAATTTAGCCTTAATAATTGGAATAGAATATAAGTCACATGCATATACGGGACTAGTATATTACCTAGATTTAGACATGTCCATTTAATTGATATGAGTTATCCTATTAAGGAAGGACTTTGAATTATGTAAAATTATAAACTATGACAAAATTTTCAACCTTTCATACATCTAGGTACATTCCTATATTGAAATATGTATCTCTAGTCTTATATATTTGTACGTGAGGAGTTATATATGTATGCATAATTTATTTTGAACCCAATCGGATGACTTAGTCATGTTATAACGAAGACATTTATTAGTACAACATCATGGGTTTATGATCACCTTAATTAATAATATAGGAATGATGAGAGTAACAAAGTGGGTTAACAACACTACATTTGAGGAAACTAGTCACTAATAGTACAACTGAACTTATGAACATAGAATGACTCCAAGTCAATGATAATCCATTTCTTCCTACATTGTAGATTCTTGAGAATAAAACTTTGATCTCAGTATTTTGAATACTTGACATCCTTGCCTTTGAAATTGAGGTATGAAATCACTACTACCTTTTACAAAATGACTTCCCTTTTTGAATGAAAGCATTACTAGAAGGGTTGGTTGGCCTAAACTTTGAAAATTTATACTTCTTATTTGAATGTCTGGTGCGCGCCCACTAGAGGCTTGCAACACCGGCCAACTAGGGTGGTCGAGTGCAATCCATGAGATCGGGAGGCACGGGAGATGGGATCTTTGCTTTCGAAATTTGTATGGTCCCAAATTGAGTCAATCACTAAAACTAAAATAGTTTTCCCGCAAGCATACGGGGTACTATCGTAGTATAGGCGAAAGGCAAGATGTGGGGTCGAACCACAGAGATAGAGGGGGCTCTAGAGTTAGAAGGCGTAAGCTATGTTCCTTTTGTGGAGATTAATGTTTTTAGGGTTTAAAGGTTGGTTGGTTGTTGATTAAGCTAAGTGAGCAAGTAGGAAAAGCAATATGAAACTAAGTTATCAACAAGCTAAATTAGCAATCTAAGTCAACAAGCTATCTAAACAAGAGCAAGAATAAACTACACTAGACTAAGCGAGCAACTAGCAATTGAGGTTTTAAGCAATTAGATGAAGGAGGTGGGTCGTTTGGGAATGTGACCTTGACATTAATTGGGGGAGGTCACCATAACAAGCAATTAGCATATTTCATTCTAGACTACCAAACCAAACAACAAGGTGGGTGCTATGAGGATGTACCCTATGCTACTAGTTGGAGAACTAGGGCTAGGTGTAATTCTCATAGGACTTACCAAGTCTAGGTCTCTAGGATAAGTGGTATTAGTCAATTGAGGACCAAGGGTAAGGATGGGAGTAGAGATGAGGATATTTGACCTCATGCCACTAGCCACCTCAGCCTTTAGGAAATCCTAGGAAATTGTACTAATCACACTTATACTAGTCACTTAGAACTCACATTTGCATGTAGGAAGAAGGTGATTATGTAGGAAGATAGGGGGCTAGCTAGGGATCCGAATTAAGGACCTAGGAGCCAATCCTATGATATCTACATAGAAACCAAAACATCCTAGAGGCAAATGTCTTCAAACACCACAAGGCAAACAATTAATGTAATTAAACAACAATAACATGCACAAGTAATGGGAAATGAGATACAAGCAAAGGCAATCATCATAGAAGTGAAATATGTTCATTACAAATTATATTCCCCCAACATGGTATCAAAGTCACATTTTTTCCCCAAACAGCCCACCCAAGGGGGCTTAGCTATACATGATCAAAACAAAAACAAAGGAGAAGGGAAAGAGAGTAGGAAACGCCATGGATTCTTGATGAAGCTTGACTTCTTCACCTCCTTGTTGCCAGCCACGAGCCTCCTCCTCCAATGGTGCCCAAGAGGATGGAAATGGTGGAATGGATGGATAGAAACCTAGAGAAACTATGTTTCTATGGTGGAAATGAGTGGAAAGTGGGTGGAAATGGGATTAAATGCAAGGAAAGTAGGTGGATGGGAGTAATGGATGCAAGGGAGTAGCTGGGTAGTGGCTAGGGGGTGCTCTCTCTCAAGCCCTAGAAGCAACTACTACTTATATAGGAGCTAGGGCTAAGTGGGGGTAAAATAGGAAAAGCAGTGCAAAGTTGAGTAGGGTAGGTGGTCACCACGGTCGTGGTGGGTGTGCCACGACCGTGGTGAGGGTAGTGGAGAACGGTCGTGGGGGGTAAATACAGTCATGGTGTGAAGGAAGTGGTGAGATGGTGGTGTCCACGGCCGTGGCAGAGTGCCACGATCGTGGTGGGTAACATGCACCACGGTCGTGTTGGGTAACACGGCCGTTTTGGAGGAGGAGGAGCTGACCGTGGGGAGGGGTCACGGGCGTCTTGATTGTCTTCGGCCACGGTCGTGGCAACTTGGCCATGGTCGTGGCGTTCCGGGCAAAAACCCTATTGGCAACTGACTTCTTGCAATTAATTTCCACGACTGTGGCAGGGTGCCACGGCCGTGTTCTCTTCTCCTAACCATGACCGTGCTGATGGCCACGATCATGGTGTCTTCACTGGCCACGGTCGTGGCTGGGATGCCAGGGTCGTGGGACTCAGTGGAATTTCCCTGTTGCAACTGGTTGGATCTTGGCAATAAACGCACGACCGTGGCATTGTGGCCACGGCTGTGGTGAGGTTGGCCTCACTCAATCACACTTCAATCTTCGTTATTTTTGGATGTCTTTGCTTGGGGATGATTCTTGGCCATTGGAGGTAGGTTGAGGGAGACTTTGGGGCCTTCTTTGGGTCCCTCCTTCTCTCTCTTCCATCTAAGCATGGTCCAAGTACCTGAAAAATAGTGCAAAGAACATCCATAAGCATATTTGCAATGATAATTGTAACATCCCTGACATGGGTTATGAACTAACCCTAGGTGTTTTGCCTAAATATGTAATTAAATCCTTGTGATTAACTTTGGGCATGTAATTAAGTTCCTCAGAAACATATATTTCAATTTTGCTCCTTTATATATAAAGTTGTAGCATTGTTTTGTAATACATGGATCTATGTGCTAATTACCCAGTTAAGGGATTAACTTGCAAATTGCACATGTTGAGATGTTCCTCTGATGTTGAGACAGCATGAGGATGTTTATGAAGAAGTTTGAGGGATTTCCCAAGCTTGGGCACCAAGGTGCAGCTGTGGAAGCAACCCCTGTACTTGAAAACCCTAAATTGGTGTAAAGTGCAATTTACCCAATTTGAGGGGTGCAACTTGTAAAATACATCATCTAAAATATCTTTTATGACTCTTGGCATCATTTAGAAGAGAAATGATGAAAAGGTCACTTCATTTGAATAATCATATAATAAAGAACACCTTTGTGATTAAATAATCAAGGTGTATGTATAATAGTCCTTTTATGTGTATGCTTTAGTGATGGGTTGATCCTCTTTGCCCTCAATTTTTGACCTTAGAAGGAGTTTGTCCTTAGAAATAATATGTGGGGATGTGCAAAGAAGAAAGGAAGGACTTAGATGAGAAATGAGGAAAGCATATGTTCTTATGTTGAAATTTCACCCAAAATATATATACCACTTCCTTTGCAAGCAAGGGAACGTTTCTTTCATTCCCTCACTTATCCCCCTTGCTCAAACCGACTAAGGCAGAGCTCTGGAGCATAGGAGAATGACCAGGGATTTCAAGGTAAGTTTGGATCATCCCTTTTACTTGAATTCATGAAGGAAACTCGATTTCAAGGTTGAATTCATGGCTAGCTCACCTAGCTTTATCTTTCTAGCCATTCCTTTCCAACTTTTCCTTGGAGAATTCACCTTGGCCGACCTTTGGAGCTCAAAGACGCCATTAAAGACAAGAAGCTTGGAAGCTTGAAGCTCAATGAACAACCTTTAGGTGGGTTTTATAACTCTAAACCTTATGCTTTGATTATACATCTTTTTCTATGCATATAGTTGCTAGTTCTTCTTCTTCCCTATCTTCCCTTGGATCCTTACAAGAAAAATCGTGAAGAACTGCTACTGTTATTGAGGTAGAAGATAAGGGCGTTAATTCCTATGCTTATCTACGGATTTCCACTTTACTAAACGGTCCTAACCAATTGCCCATGCGGTTTGCACAACCGTTTGGTGGGCAAACAGTTTCAGGGTCGTATGGAGGCAAACGGTCTTCAAGACCATTTGGTCCAGTTGACCAAGCGACGACCATATGGGAATCCTGTTCCTAATTATGTAGGCTGATCACCCACAAAATTTGAGGGGTTAACTCCAAAGGAATCGTGAGATATAAGCAAATCAATTAGCAAATCCAATTGAATTAAGTTCTGATTTTTTTCAATCTGTTTAATTTGCCTTTTTGGGAAAACGGTCTCAAGACCGTTTAAGATGGTTGACCAAGAATTGACCGTTTGGGATTACTGTTCATAATGATGTTGATTAATGACTCACCAAATTTGATGGATTAATTCCAAACGAGTTATGAGTTGAAGGTTGATTAATAGGGCAAATCCTAATTGAAATCAGTGTTGAAATTCCAATGAGTTAATTAGTGATTTTGGGTTGATTAGCCCAAACGGTCTCAAGACCGTTTGGGGAATCATCCAAACGGTCTCAAGACCGTTTGGGGATCACCCAAGACCATTTAGAGGTCTGGGGTCAAGTATAGTTGACCAATTGAAGGTCCAAAGGTACCAAATCATATTGCAATTAAGTATTGATGTGATGATCAACTCAATAGATCAAACCTTGATGAATTTTCACTAGAGTCCAAAGGATGGATGGGTAAATGGTCTCAAGACCGTTTGGAACTCATCCAAACGGTCTCAAGACCGTTTGGTGTCAATCCAAGACCGTTTTGAGGTCTAGGGTTAAGGTAATTTGATCAATTGAGGGCCCAATTACAGTGGGTTATTGAAATAATCAAATTGCGGATTTGTGACTTAATTAAGGTTCAACCCCTATTAAGTCAACATAGATTTTGATAAATTCTTGGGCAAACGGTCTCAAGACCATTTGGGGGTTATCAAAATGATCCAAAGACCGTTTGGGCCAAGTTTGAGCCCGATTGAAGGTCAATTGATGGGATCAACTTCGATTTGATTCACATTGTTGAGTGTTGATGGTTGAACGGTTATAGACCTTAATTGAACCAACTCCAACCCTAATTGGATATTAATTGAGGGTCAATTGAGTGACCAATTGGTTAAGTATAACCCTAATTGTCTTAATTGATAAGTGGCTAACAAGGATTTGGCCAATTGAAGGCTTCAACATAGAAAACCCCAATCGTTTATAACCTTTAATCCACTTTTGAGGTCCAAACGATTTGAGCCCATTTGGACCAAATGGTCTCAAGACCATTTGGATCCAAACGGTCTCAAGACTGTTTGAGGCCAAACGGTCTCAAGACCGTTTGGGCTCAAACGATCTCAAGGTCGTTTGGACCAATCGATCTCAAGATCGTTTAAGATCAAACGGTTTCAAACCGCATAAGCTTCAAACGGTTTGAAAGTCAACTCTCCCCAAACGGTCAACACACCCAAACGGTCTCAAGACCGTTTGAGACCAAACGGTCTCAAGACCGTTTGGTGGTTGAAGGTTGAAACCGTTTGAAGGTTTTCAAGGTTGTTTATACTTAATCACTTGAAGGTGTAAATGGTTCAATGGTGATCTAATCTAAACCCTAATGGTAACTTAGGACATTAAGGGACTAAATGACTAATGAATTGACCCATGATGACGATCAATGGGTAATTTACCAAAATACCCTTGAAGGGTTCAATTGAGTAATACCTTGTTCTAATCAAACCCTAATCACATGATAGTGGTGATTTGGCTTATGATAGTCAATAAGGATTTAACCCAACCTAATCTAGAGTGATGTAATCATCACCTATGAGTAAGAGGAGAGAGAAGATCCCAATTATGGTTGAAATCCAAGTAATGTACCTTCAATATATATATATGAATGTGCATGATTAGGGTATGATCCACCTATGTGAGATCATGGAAACCCTAATTATGATAATTAGTGAATATTAACCTAACTTGAGGGCATTAATGATGATGATTTTATACATGATGATGCTATGAGCTCAATTCACCATAATGTGAATAATAAACCCTAATTCTAGGGTGATGGCATGTAATGTGAATAGTAAACCCTAATTGATGAGAATTAGGGAACTTAGCTCTTATGTCAAGAGTGGAAAGTATAATTCTTGATTTGAATTGCTTTGATCAGTTGAATTAACCTTGCAGGTTCTGATATGAAGATGATCATATCCAGGTATGGATGATGATGCTATATTCATTAAAAGCATGTTGTTAGCTTTATGAATAGTAAAATATCTTGATGCCTTGTCAATGGCAACCTATGAATTAAATGGGCTGTGAGAGCCATAAATACCATCAAGGTCATGCTTTAGAGATGACATGTGATGAATGTATTGAGAAATGATGATTGATGAGAGTTAGGCTTGTGACATTTAGTATTCTCATTTCATAGCTGTTATGCTAATGTTATTGTTTGAAGAACAATGTATGATGTTAAAAGAATACTGAATGTACCTAACTAATCAAGTGTAATGTAGAGCCCTGATCATAGATCCATCATTGTCAGAGATCAAATGATGGTGAAACAGGTTTCCCTAAGGGAACTCCTGGATCACATACTTTTGAGTATGTGGGGTATATGGATGTGTAGAACCTTACATCCTAGTGTAGGTGTTTGATGTAGATGTGTAATCCGTCAATCCTTCACTACAATCCCATACCGTATCAGTGGATGGTAAACATGAAACCTCCTGATGACGAAGAAAGCACAGATATCCGTATCAGTGGAAGATAAACATGAAATCTCCTGATGATGAAGAGAGTACAGAACCCACTGTAACTCTAAAATAGAGAAGGACCAGATTACCCTGGTAAGCTATTATAGTAGAGGCACGAGATGTCCTACAAGTAATCCTCTTACTGACTGAGGAAGGTGAAGGTCATGAGAATCCGGCTCTTTCGATGACCTAGTATGATACTGAAGCACTTAGCAGTGATTGGTTGGAGTATGAGTGGTAAACCTCATCTCCACAGGGCATAAAAGTAATGTTTGAAAAACATAATCCACAGGGTAGCATACCTGTTAGAGATAACTACGAGTTGATTGATTGATGTTACACTGTATAGTGCAAATGTCTTCATGTTTCATAACTGTTAACTCATGCTTACTATTATATCTGATGTTGAATACTTTGAAGCTTTTACTGCTTAAGTTATTCTTTGAGGTTCTATAATAAAGCTTCTGGCGTAGAGTTATAACTCTCGCTGGGACAATTATGTAAAATTGTCTCACCCTGTAGTCTTCAACTTTTTAGGTGGACAAACATTGTGCTATGGGTTTGATTAGCTATTGGCTTCGTATGGGTGATATTCCTCCTGCTGTTTTACGTAGGATGGAATTACTTCTCTCGGATTTCCTTTGGGGCAGCTCCACGCATCCTTCTTGTTGGGCTCGCTTGGCATACCCTCTTTCTGAAGGTGGCCTTGGATTCAAAAGACTTGATGAGCTTGCTGATTTCTACACTTTGCAACGCATCAAAAGATTCACTCAAACGCAAAGCATATGGAGCATATGGATGACTAGCAGATATGGCAATTCTTTGACTGTGCCTTCTAGTTGTGGCTCTACTTGTCACAAGCGCATGGTGGCCCTTTGGCCGTCTTTCTCCTTGTGGGCGGACAATGATCTCTGGAACAATTGCAGACAACGGCGACCTTCTGATAAAATCTTTGATAATCTTTGGTCTTCCAGGCACTATCCTAGGTGGAGCCTTACTTGCTTTAGAGCTCTTAACAACATTCTTCCTACTTGGGAAAAAATCTGCTCTTGGTCAGGAGCCCCCATCCATGCATGTTTATTGTGTGGTTTACACAGTGATTCGACATCTCATTTGTTTGATGGCTGCAAATACTGGAGATATATCTGGGGTCGAGCACAACTTAAACTTAACATTATAACTTCTTATTCTCTTCATGAATGTCTTGCTGAGCTCGGCAGGAGATCCAAGCATGCTAGAATCATTGAGCTTTGGGCTATCATCGGTGCAGTTCACCTTATTTGGACTGAACGCAACAAGAGACTACATAATGGAGGCTCCTCGGACTTCGTTATCATATTCAATCATCTTGCTTTGGAAATCAAGAGAATGTACTTTTCATTTAAACCAATGATTGATGTACCTCCTATAATTGCTAGGAATTGGGATTTGTTGTAACCATTTCCTAGGAACTTGTAGCCACATGTTAGGGTGTGGCTTGTAATTTTGTCCCTCTCGGGGGTTTTGGAATATACTTACCCAAATTTTCCAAAAAAAAAAACTTTTTAGGTGGACGTCGAGGACGGAGGAATAGGTCTACAGGTGACCAGTCCCAGCAGCAGCAGCACCAGGGGCAGCAGTGAAATCTCAGGTGGAGATTTATCCTGCCATGTGGTGTAGTTAGAGTCAGTCCTATGTGTCCTCTGTACTCTCAGGTCTTGGAGTCTTTTGGTCTGAGATTTTGGTTATGAGTTCTTGAGATTTTGTATCATGTTGTATATAATTACTCAAGAAGTAATTATCAAAGATGTAAACAGTTTATCTCCTTTTATGAAAGAAGTTTTTATGGATTCAAGCTCTTATCTTGAAAAGTTTTAATTTTTCATGATTTTTGTCTTCCGCTGTTAATCGAACTGCTTCCGCTACGTTTAAATCGTGTTTATATCGTGGTTTGGAGATCAGAGCCCACAATTAAGTGGTATCAGAGCTCTAGGTTCGCTGAGTCTACAGAGGCATAGGACTTAGGATGTCGAGTCTATCCTTAGTATCTCTTCCTTATCTAATAGAATCTTCTGCTCCTCAGGAGAAGAATATACATAAGGATGGAAGAGCCATATGATGAGTATGTGGCAGAGAGTAGTGCTAGTGCACCTCGAGGCAGTGCAAGGGTTCCAGAAATAGAACAGCCTGAACCTGAACCACCCCAGTTTGACCCAGCTGATTTGGGTAACCCAGCAGTTCAGACGATGTTTGGGCAGTTTATGACTGCCATGACACACATAACTGACAAGATGCCCATGCCTGCACCTAGGGCACCTGCCCAGCCTGAAGGACAAGGTATCGGTAAGACGTTCGAGCGACTTCGTCGTGTCGGAGCTACCGAGTACTTTGGGACTGCCGATCCCGCAGGTGCTGATCTGTGGTTAACAGAGTTGGAGAAGGCTTTCAGGATTCTTAATATCCCAGAGGCTGAGAAGGTTAGACATGTTGTCTATCTTCTCAAAGGCAGTGCTGGTCACTGGTGGAACATGGAAGAGCATAAGAGACCTGGGATAGAGTTCTCGTGGGAAGAGTTTTGTCGGGAATTTATCAATAGATATTTTCCAAAGACCTTCCTAGATGAGAAGATCTCTCAGTTTGAGAGATTGAGGCAGGGCATGATGAACATTAGCGAGTATGAAGCTAAGTTCATGGAGTTGCTGCGGTTCTGTCCGCACATGGCTGCCACAGAAGAGGAAAGAATCAGGAGATTCGAGAAGGGTTTGAATGCTGATATATCAACCCTTGTGTCTGCCTTAGAAAACTGAGAGAGATTCTCTACCTTCGTTGAGTCAGTCCGAAGGATAGAGAGATCTGTGGTTGAGAAGAGGCAAACCCAGAAAAGATATCCACAGTTTCAGGGTTCTTCATCTAGGGATTTCAAGAAACCGAGATTCTCTGTACCTAACCCTCCACCACCCAGATCAAGTTCCCAAACTCAGTGGTCACCAAGTAGAGGCAGGGGACGAAGCCTACCTCAACAAGACTCACAGTTTTGCATCAATGTCAGTTACTGGACCACCAAGACCACAACAACTGGAAAGAAGTTGCTACAACTGTGGGAAGGTGGGACACTTGATGAAGGACTGTCGATCTAGGTCTGTCAGTGTGACACAACCTCAAAGGCAGAGTCAACAGGGATCTCAGAGAAGGAAATCTCAAGGAGCAGCTCGAGGACGTGGACAAGCGTCTCAAGCTGGATCATCAGCACCACCTCAACACCAGGTGACAACAAGATTCTATGCTATGAACCCACCTGATGCAGTGGTCAATCCACGGGTAGTGGCAGGTCAGATGGAACTTTTATATTTTGATATGTCTACATCCTGTGTTGTATGTGTTCTGATTGACCCGGGTGCTACACACTCTTTTATCACTCGGAGAGTGATTAGTAACTGCAATATGACGGTTAGTCATAGGGCAGATAGTTTGTTGTTGGAGACTCCGTTGAGTGGGTCTTCTGTTTTGCAGGAGGTATGTTCTCCCTGCATCCTCTTCTTTTCTGAACATCGCATTCAAGTGGACCTTATACCACTTGATATGCAAGGATTTGATATAATCCTCGGGATGGATACCTTAGAAAGGTATAGAGTTGTCTTGGATTGTGAATTCAAATTGGCTGTGTTTGCTGATGAAGGCAACACATGGATCTTTCAAGGTGAAAGAAAGATTATGCCCACCTGTCTTGTATCAGCTATGGTTGTTGATAAGCTGTTGAGGCAAGGATGTTATGCATTCTTGGCCCATGTGGTAGATGTTACCAAGGAAAGTTCCAATCCTGTTGAAGTTCCCATAGTCAGGGAATTTGAGGATGTGTTTCCTGAAGAACTTCCTGGTATACCACCACCTCGGGAGATTGATTTTGAGATCAATTTGGTCCCAGATACGAAACCCATAGCCCAGACACCGTATAAGATGGCACCTGCCGAGATGGCAGAACTCAAGAAACAACTTCAAGAGTTACTTGAGAAGGGTTTTATCCGACCGAGTACTTCACCTTGGGGTGCTCCGGTCTTGTTTGTTAAAAAGAAAGATGGGTCAATGCGGTTGTGCATTGACTACAGACAACTTAATAAAGTAACAATAAAGAACAAGTACCCTTTGCCGAGGATTGATGATCTTTTTGACCAGTTGCGTGGTGCAACAGTCTTCTCAAAGATAGATTTGAGATCTGGATATCATCAACTCCGCATTAAGGATAGTGACATATCCAAGTCTACTTTTAGGACAAGATATGGTTACTATGAGTTCACGGTTATGTCGTTTGGACTAACCAATGCACCAGCTGCATTTATGGAACTCATGAATATAGTTTTTCGACCCTTCCTTGATCAGTGTGTTGTCGTCTTCATAGATGACATTCTGATCTATAGTAAGGATGCTCAGCAGCATGAGCAGCATCTTCGCCAAGCTTTGACCTTGCTAAGAGAACATAAGCTGTATGCTAAGTTTAGCAAGTGTGAGTTATGGCTGCCGGAGGTATCTTTTCTTAGACATGTGATATCTGCCTCGGGAATTCATGTTGACCCTGCAAAGGTAGAATCTGTTCTACAATGGGAACAACTGAAGACACCGACGGAGATTCGAAGCTTCTTGGGGTTAGCTGGTTACTATCGAAGGTTTATAAAAAACTTTAGCTCTATAGCCTTACCCTTGACTAAGTTGACCCAGAGAGATGTTCCTTTTGTTTGGAGTGATAAGTGTCAACAATCTTTCCATCTGTTGAAGGAGAAGTTGACAAGTGCACCCATACTTGTTCTACCTGAGCAAGGCAAAGGATATATAGTTTTCTGTGATGCTTCTAAGAATGTACTAGGGTGTGTGTTGATGTAGGATAAACACGTAATTTCTTTTGCTTCCCGACAGCTTAAGAAGCACGAGGAGAATTATCCAACACACGATCTAGAGTTAGCTGTCGTGTTTCATGCATTGAAAATCTGGAGTCATTATCTCTACGGAGAGACATTCTAGATTTTCACAGATCACAAGAACCTTAAGTATA
Organism: Alisma plantago-aquatica; assembly: GCA_963693085.1. Taxonomy (NCBI): domain Eukaryota; kingdom Viridiplantae; phylum Streptophyta; class Magnoliopsida; order Alismatales; family Alismataceae; genus Alisma; species Alisma plantago-aquatica. The sequence continues at coordinate 1,132,166,501 of OY856412.1, read as the reverse complement.
TCTTCTCTCAGCATGAGCTTAACATGAGGCAACATCGCTGGATGGAGTTAATCAAGGACTACGATTGTACAATTGATTACCATCCAGGGAAGGCCAATGTTGTTGCAGATGCCTTGAGTAGGAAATCAGCAACATCAACCATGGATAGAGCACAACTAAACTCTTTAGTATGCTCTAAGAGAGATATGCTTATCTCTTTAAGGCAAGACAATGTACAGTTGAAGGTGTCATTGTTAGCCGGGTTGATGGCTAAGATGCATATTAAACCTACCCTAAGAGAGCAGATTAAGGAGGCACAACATGTTGATGTTGTAGTTCAGCAAATTAGATCAGAGTATGGAAATGAGAAGCGAGATAGTTTCCATGATTCAGATGATCATGTAGCATGTTATCATGGGAGGATGATAGTGCCGGATGTGGATAACTTGAGGAAGTTAGTCCTGGAAGAAGCTCATTCTTCAATGTACGCTATGCATCCAGGGAGCACCAAGATGTATCGTAATTTAAAAGATTTGTATTGGTGTCCTGGAATGAAGAAGGATGTTGCAGAATTTGTTCTGAGGTGTCCTGTGTGTCAGCAAGTTAAAGCTGAACACCAGAAGCCTGCAAGAACAATTCAACCTTTACCCATACCAAAGTGGAAGTGGGACCATGTGACCATGGACTTTGTTGTTGGCCTACCCAGGACAAGCAAAGGACATGATTCCATTTGGGTAGTTGTAGATAGGTTGACTAAGACATCACATTTCTTACCTGTCAAAACAACCTATTCTACTGAAAGGTTATCACAGTTGTATGTTCAAGAGATAGTGTGTTTGCACGGAGTTCCTGTCACTATAGTTTCTGACAGAGGTCCCCAGTTTACAAGTCATTTTTGGGAACGACTTCATAATGCTTTAGGCACCCAGTTAAGGTTTAGTACGGCCTTTCATCCACAGACTGATGGACAGTCGGAAAGGACCATACAGACCTTGGAAGACCTGTTGAGAACATGTGTTCTCCAGTTTACCGGAAGTTGGGATCTACACCTAAGCTTGATAGAGTTTGCCTATAACAATAGCTATCAGCATAGTATTGATATGGCACATTATGAAGCCTTGTATGGTAGACGTTGTAGATCACCCTTGTGTTGGTATGAGACTGGTGAGCATCAGTTGTTAGGACCTGATCTTGTGCAGCAAACTACAGAAAAGATTAAGGTAATACGACAACAGATTAAGACTGCACAAGATAGGCAGAAATCTTATGTTGACAAGCGTCGTAGACCCTTAGAGTTCCAGGTCAGAGACAGAGTGTATCTCAAAGTCTCGCCTTGGAAAGGAGTCCTTCATTTTGGAAAGAAAGGAAAGTTAGCTCCTAGATTTATGGGGCCTTATCCAATCATTGAACGGATTGGAAAAGTAGCCTATAAACTAGAGCTGCCACCAGAGTTACAGAGGTTACATCATGTGTTTCACATTTCTATGCTAAAGAAATGTCACCCAGACACTGAGTCAGTTCTACAACCTATGGAGGTAGAATTGAATGATGATATATCTTATGAGGAAGGACCAGTGTCAATCCTTGATAGCAGAATTAAAAAGTTAAAGAAGAAAGATTTAAGCCTTGTGAAAGTCCTCTGGAACCACCGTGGTGTTGAAGAAGCCACTTGGGAACTAGAGGATGAGATAAGAAGGAAATACCCTGCCCTTTTCTCGTAATACGTTTTATCGATTTCGGGGACGAAATCCTTGTAAGGGGTGGATAATTTGTAACATCCCTGACCTGGGTTATGAACTAACCCTAGGTTTTTTTCCTAAATATGTAATTAAATCCTTGTGATTAACTTTGGGCATGTAATTAAGTTCCTCAGAAACATTTATTTCAATTTTGCTCCTTTATATATAAAGTTGTAGCATTGTTTTGTAATACAGGGATCTATGTGAAAATTACCCAGTTAAGGGATTAACTTGCAAATTGCACATGTTGAGATGTTCCTCTGATGTTGAGACATCATGAGGATGTTTATGATGAAGTTTGAGGGATTTCCCAAGCTTGGGCACCAAGGTGCAGCTGTGGAAGCAACCCATGTACTTGAAAACCCTAAATTGGTGTAAAGTGCAATTTACCCAATTTGAGGTGTGAAAATTGTAAAATACATCATCTAAAATATCTTTTATTACTCTTGGCATCATTTAGAAGAGAAATGATGAAAAGGTCACTTCATTTGAATAATCATATAATAAAGAACACCTTTGTGATTAAATAATCAAGGTGTATGTATAATAGCCCTTTTATGTGTATGCTTTAGTGATGGGTTGATCCTCTTTGCCCTCAATTTTTTACCTTAGAAGGAGTTTGTCCTTAGAAATAAGATGTGGGGACGTGCAAAGAAGAAAGGAAGGACTTAGATGAGAAATGAGGAAAGCATATGTTCTTATGTTGAAATTTCACCCAAAATATATATACCACTTCCTTTGCAAGCAAGGGAACATTTCTTTCATTCCCTCACTTATCCCCCTTGCTCAAACCGACTAAGGCAGAGCTCTGGAGCATAGGAGAATGACCAGGGAGTTCAAGGTAAGTTTGGATCATCCCTTTTGCTTGAATTCATGAAGGAAACTTGATTTCAAGGTTGAATTCATGGCTAGCTCACCTAGCTTTATCTTTCTAGCCATTCCTTTCCAACTTTTCCTTGGAGAATTCACCTTGGCCGACCTTTGGAGCTCAAAGACGCCATTAAAGACAAGAAGCTTGGAAGCTTGAAGCTCAATGAACAACCTTTAGGTGGGTTTTATAACTCTAAACCTTATGCTTTGATTATACATCTTTTTCTATGCATATAGTTGCTAGTTCTTCTTCTTCCCTATCTTCCCTTGGATCCTTACAAGAAAAATCGTGAAGAATTGCTACTGTTATTGAGGTAGAAGATAAGGGCGTTAATTCCTATGCTTATCTACGGATTTCCACTTTACTAAACGGTCCTAACCAATTTCCCATGTGGTTTGCACAACCGTTTGGTGGGCAAACAGTTTCAGGGTCGTATGGAGGCAAACGGTCTTCAAGACCGTTTGGTCCAGTTGACCAAGCGACGACCGTATGGGAATCCTGTTCCTAATTATGTAGGCTGATCACCCACAAAATTTGAGGGGTTAACTCCAAAGGAATCGTGAGATATAAGCAAATCAATTAGCAAATCCAATTGAATTAAGTTCTGATTTTTTCAATCTGTTTAATTTACCCTTTTGGGCAAACGGTCTCAAGACCGTTTAAGATGGTTGACCAAGCGTTGACCGTTTGGGATTACTGTTCCTAATGATGTTGATTAATGACTCACCAAATTTGATGGATTAATTCCAAATGAGTTATGAGTTGAAGGTTGATTAATAGGGCAAATCCTAATTGAAATCAGTGCTGAAATTCCAATGAGTTAATTAGTGATTTTGGGTTGATTAGCCCAAACGGTCTCAAGACCATTTGGGGAATCATCCAAACGGTCTCAAGACCGTTTGGGGATCACCCAAGACCTTTTAGAGGTCTGGGGTCAAGTATAGTTGACCAATTGAAGGTCCAAAGGTACCAAATCATATTGCAATTAAGTATTGATGTGATGATCAACTCAATAGATCAAACCTTGATGAATTTTCACTAGAGTCCAAAGGATGGATGGGTAAACGGTCTCAAGACCGTTTGGTGTCAATCCAAGACCGTTTGGAGGTCTAGGGTTAAGGTAATTTGATCAATTGAGGGCCCAATTACAGTGGGTTATTGAAATAATCAAATTGTTGATTTGTGACTTAATTAAGGTTCAACCCCTATTAAATCAACTTAGATTTTGATGAATTCTTGGGAAAACGGTCTCAAGACCGTTTGGAGGTTATCCAAACGATCCCAAGACCGTTTGGGCCAAGTTTGAGCCCGATTGAAGGTCAATTGATGGGATCAACTTCGATTTGATTCACATTGTTGAGTGTTGATGGTTGAACGATTATAGACCTTAATTGAACCAACTCCAACCCTAATTGGATATTAATTGAGGGTCAATTGAGTGACCAATTGGTTAAGGATAACCCTAATTGTCTCAATTGATAAGTGTCTAACAAGGATTTGGCCAATTGAAGGCTTCAACATAGAAAACCCCAATCGTTTATAACCTTTAATCCACTTTTGAGGTCTAAACGGTTTGAGCCCATTTGGACCAACGGTCTCAAGACCATTTGGATCCAAACGGTCTCAAGACCGTTTGGGCTCAAACGATCTCGAGGTCGTTTGGACCAATCGATCTCAAGATCGTTTAAGATCAAACGGTTTCAAACCGCATAAGCTTCAAATGGTTTGAAAGTCAACTCTCCCCAAACGGTCAACACACCCAAACGGTCTCAAGACCGTTTGGTGGTTGAAGGTTGAAACCGTTTGAAGGTTTTCAAGGTTGTTTATACTTAATAACTTGAAGGTGTAAATGGTTCAATGGTGATCTAATCTAAACCCTAATGGTAACTTAGGACATTAAGGGACTAAATGACTAATGAATTGACCCATGATGATGATCAATGGGTAATTTACCAAAATACCCTTGAAGGGTTCAATTGAGTAATACCTTGTTCTAATCAAACCCTAATCACATGATAGTGGTGATTTGGCTTATGATAGTCAATAAGGATTTAACCCAACCTAATCTAGAGTGATGTAATCATCACCTATGAGTAAGAGGAGAGAGAAGATCCCAATTATGGTTGAAATCCAAGTAATGTACCTTCAATATATATATGAATGTACATGATTAGGGTATGATCCACCTATGTGAGATCATGGAAACCCTAATTATGATAATTAGTGAATATTAACCTAACTTGAGGTCATTAATGATGATGATTTTATACATGATGATGCTATGAGCTCAATTCACCATAATGTGAATAATAAACCCTAATTCTAGGGTGATGGCATGTAATGTGAATAGTAAACCCTAATTGATGAGAATTAGGGAACTTAGCTCTTATGGCAAGAGTGGAAAGTATAATTCTTGATTTGAATTGCTTTTATCAGTTGAATTAACCTTGCAGGTTCTGATATGAAGATGATCATATCCAGGTATGGATGATGATGCTATATTCATTAAAAGCATGTTGTTAGCTTTATGAATAGTAAAATATCTTGATGCCTTGTCAATGGCAACCTATGAATTAAATGGGCTGTGAGAGCCATAAATACCATCAAGGTCATGCTTTAGAGATGACTTTTGATGAATGTATTGAGAAATGATGATTGATGACAGTTAGGCTTGTTACATTTAGTATTCTCATTTCATAGCTTTTATGCTAATGTTATTGTTTGAAGAACAATGTATGATGTTAAAAGAATACTGAATGTACCTAACTAATCAAGCGTAATGTAGAGCCCTGATCATAGATCCATCATTGTCAGAGATCAAATGATGGTGAAACAGGTTTCCCTAAGGGAACTCCTGGATCACATACTTTTGAGTATGTGGGGTATATGGATGTGTAGAACCTTACATCCTAGTGTAGGTGTTTGATGTAGATGTGTAATCCGTCAATCCTTCACTACAATCCCATATCGTATCAGTGGATGGTAAACATGAAACCTCTTGATGACGAAGAAAGCACAGATATCCGTATCAGTGGAAGATAAACATGAAATCTCCTGATGACGAAGAGAGTACAGAACGCCACTGTAACTCTAAAATAGCGAAGGACCAGATTACCCTGGTAAGCTATTATAGTAGAGGCACGAGATGTCCTACAAGTAATCCTCTTACTGACTGAGGAAGTTGAAGGTCATGAGAATCCGGCTCTTTCGATGACCTAGTATGATACCGAAGCACTTAGCAGTGATTGGTTGGAGTATGAGTGGTAAACCTCATCTCCACAGGGCATAAAAGTAATGTTTGAAAAACATAATCCACAGTGTAGCATACCTGTTAGAGATAACTACGAGTTGATTGATTGATGTTACACTGTATAGTGCAAATGTCTTCATGTTTCATAACTGTTAACTCATGCTTACTATTATATCTGATGTTGAATACTTTGAAGCTTTTACTGCTTAAGTTATTCTTTGAGGTGCTATAATAAAGCTTCTGGTGTAGAGTTATAACTCTCGCTGGGACAATTATGTAAAATTGTCTCACCCCGTAGTCTTCAACTTTTTAGGTGGACGTCGAGGACGGAGGAATAGGTCTACAGGTGACCAGTCCCAGCAGCAGCAGCACCAGGGGCAGCAGTGAAATCTCAGGTGGAGATTTATCCTGCCATGTGGTGTAGTTAGAGTCAGTCCTATGTGTCCTTTGTACTCTCAGGTCTTGGAGTCTTTTGGTCTGAGATTTTGGTTATGAGTTCTTGAGATTTTGTATCATGTTGTATATAATTACTCAAGAAGTAATTATCAAAGATGTAAACAGTTTATCTCCTTTTATGAAAGAAGTTTTTTATGGATTCAAGCTCTTATCTCGAAAAGTTTTAATTTTTCATGATTTTTGTCTTCCGCTGTTAATCGAACCGCTTCCGCTACGTTTAAATTGTGTTTATATTGTGGTTTGGAGATCAGAGCCCACAATAATTATATTGGGGAGAATAACATGTAATTCTAATACATTTGAATGTGATAAAAGTAAAAAATGACACAAGATACAACCCTAGAATAGGGTTGCATCACCACCCAAACTTGAAACATACTTGTCCTCAAGTATGCTCCAACTCAATCTCTTTTCCATTTTCCACAATCGAAAGATATGACAAATGCAATATGATGGGAGAAAAATGCTAAATGCGATCAATGGTGACTAGGTACATGCAAATCACTTCCCTCCTCTTCTACTTTCACAAACCAACCATGAAGAGAGCACAACGCACATGAACTTCGCATATAATGCATGGGGTGCACAAGTTATCAATATCTCACCCATAAGGTTCCGAGTAGACCGTTTCATGATGATGTTAATCGCCGATGACTAGGAGTGTTGTTTCACCTTCATGTGTTCAACCTTATGCTTCAAGTTATGCCAAATGACCCACATGGCTGCGGAAAGGGATAAAGTGAGCTAGGTTTTATGTTTCCTAGCTCCATGGGTATGAAAGAATGAAGAAAGGGTTGCGGTAAGATTTGGAGTGCTATTACACACTCATATTTTCTTTATTTGAATGCTCTTAAACAGGAGCATCCTTTTATTTTCTTTTTGCATTTTGCATTTTTTTTCTTTCTTGCCCTTGGTGTAGATAGGGAAAATGGTGGATAGAGTGAAGTGAGGAGATCAAGATGTGGCCACCCCAAACTTTTGGAGGTGGCCACGGATAATATGTGCACTTTGGCATCTATTTATGAGGCGGAGGGGTATGAAGATGGTGGAAGAATAGTCGGGTCAAAGGGGGGTCACTTGGCATGATCTTCCACATAAGGTCTCCTACATAAAAACTAGTCTGAAACTTCACCATAGATATCACATCACATGAATGAACCAAATGAAATCCATATATCAATCAAGTAACTCCACAAACATTAAACGTTCTATGCTTGCTCATATCATAATTCAATCAAACCAACACATTCCCAAGGGAGGCGACGAGCATGTAAGAAGTCGCTCGTTGATACCACATAGCACTTCATCACAACATATCATCTTATATTTGTCAAAGATAAGCAATTTCATTCAATATGGTAAAGATTGAGTCAAAACACGCTTTTTGGACAAGAAACATCAAATCTGGGCAAAATTGGCCAAAAGGTGCCAAATTGCACGAAATCACATTCAAACTCAATTTTAGGTAAAAAGCAAGTAAATCCTAGCTAAAACATGCAAAAATTAGCAAAAACCTACATGAGATGCAATGCATGGCTGAAAAAGCAAAAATATTGAAAAATTACTCAAAAATGCAGAAATCAACTACATGCCATGCAAAGATGCAATGCAAAGAACAAAAACAATAAAACTAAACTAGATGGCAGAGGTGATATCAAAATGACAAAATGAGAGATAGAGTGGTGCATACCGCCCTACCCACCCCAAACTTTAGAATCATGTTGTCCTCAGCATGAAACTATAGCTTAGGGGAGATAGGGGAAGTGTCAAGGTTGCGGTGGCTGTTCCTACATCTACGGAGGATCTGGAGAAGGAGCTGAGGCTGGAGCTGAGCTTGATGGAGGATGCTAGTAGTAGTGCCCCCAGTAGTCATCCTGGGGTGGAGGGTACGCTTGTGGATGTCCATCTATACCACCCCAAAAGTCTGCACCCCATTTGGGGTTTCTTGCTGCCTGGGCATGTTGGTACTAGTACAAGTGGTTGATCTGATAGTGCATCTGCTGTTGATCTTGCCACATGTACTGCTGGACAAGATGCATGTCACCTTGGGTCTTCTAAATATTCTCAAGGTGTTCCTGGATTGTGGCCATGTCATAGGCATTCCCTGAGGGTGGCTGCAGTTGGGATGTCCCCTCATCCCTCCTTCTTGTTCTTCGGGGTTGCCTTTGTTCTACATCTTCTTGCTCCTACCCTTGCACATTAGATTCGGTAACGTCTTCATGTGTGGTAGCGGCTCCCCTTGCATATGTCTCTCTCGGGTTCTCTTGCTGCCATGTCAAAAGTTTTTCCTTCAGCCTAAAGAGAATTCCCATCGCAGATAGAAGAGGCACTGCGTGGTATGGCAACTCCAACTCAAAGTCTGGCACACTAGTTGTCAGGTAGATCATCCTTTTGTTCTTTACCTTGATAGTGTGCGAGCGCACCAAGTAGTTGAGGTTAACAAACTCTACCTCAAGTGCATCTTGTAGCCCGGAGAGATCATATCCCAGCGCTAGTGCAATCGAAGTCACAAATCCCCCCATGACAAATGGCTTTGTGCTCTTGTAGGGTATGTACTTCATATAATCGATCAGTAAAACTCCCAAGTCTATATAATTTTTGAGGTTCATCATTGACAAGACAAACATATCCTTTTGGGATATGGAGCCTTGATTATCATACCTCCCTATAATAGTGTTGGCCAAGACCTTTTGCACGTAGCAGATCATCGGGTTTCTTATAGCAGCGATTTTGGATTTCCCTGCATCATACACAATGTTTCCCATGATCATCTTCCAGAAATATCCATAATCAATATCTTCTTCCCTCTTTATCAAGCCTTCATCCAATTTCACTGCTTCCTCAGGAGTTGTAGCAAAAATGCCATTCAATTCCGTGGAAGTGAGGGTGTGTATGTTGCCCATCATAGAGAACTTGAGTGCATTACACCCCCTCACTTTAGTCTTCTCGAGAGTGGCGAAGAACTCTTGGGTCAAAGCTACATAGGTTGGCTGTGGTTTGAAAAGGACATCCCACAACCCTATTGTTTCTAAACTTTACTCCACTGCCTGCTTGATCCCTAAGTCTTCAATTATCTTCTCAGACCCATATTTAGTGGCGAAGACTCGCCTTGTCATACATTCAGGGTATCTGAGCTCAATCTTCTTGTTCATGTATCCTCGGCCATAAGATACTCCCATTGGGGCTTTGCCTAAGGATTTCAGCCTATCTGCCTCCAATTGTGCCAGCATATCACCCTCCTCGGGCTCGAGCTCCACCTCTTCCTCATTGTTATCTTCTTCCTCCTCCATTCTATAGGATTGTGACCCCGAACTGGTATCGAGGTTATACCAATGTGCTTACTGTTTCTCTTCTTGCTACAGTTTCTGTGAGGGTCGCGGTTGCACATCACGCCTCGCCGCCACACTAGATGTCGAGTGGCGGGGTGGTGTGGGATTTGGCGGCAGCCTGGATGATGACGGTGCTCTTTTGATCATGGATTTTTCTTCGCGGCCGTTGGCTCGATCTCATCAATAAGGTGGTCCAAATTGACCCCCGTTGATTCCTCGTCTTCATCATCTTCACCCTCGTAGGTGGCGTCGGTGATGTGGTGGCTATCAGATGAGTGGGAGTGTGATCCGCTCACCGATTGTGATCGGCGGAGGGAATGGTGGGCGGAGGTGGTGGGTGAAGGTGAATGGGATGGTATGGATAAATCAGAGGAGGCATTTTTGGAATGCCGCCTCCCTCCGGTGAGGATGTTGGTCCCCTTGGTTATGGCCTTCCCAATCTTTTTCATGGTGGAGATGGAGGTTTAGGTGGTGGTTTTTGGATTTGGTGGAGAAAGTGGTGTGGATGTGCTTTTGTCGGTGGAATGGAAGGATAGTGATGTATGGATGGTGGGTATATGATTTGTGGTGGATTTGGGAGAGAATGGAAGGGTTTTCGTGGAGGTTTTGTGTAGGGGAGCTGTAGGGCAGAGTGGAGATGGAAATGGAGATGGAGTGGCGATTGGGCTAGATTGGATGGTGGAAATGGTAGAGGAACAGCTGGGGATTGATTTGGAAAGGATTGGGGATCAAATGGAGGTGGTTTTGGGGGTTGGAGGTGATGAATGGGGGATCACGCAGGTGGTTTTCGGTGCCACGGTCATTTTCTGGAGGTGGAAGATGATAGAATTAGGAGGGGGGGTCAGGTTTAGATGTTTAAAAGTATATTTTTTTTCCTGAACCGGGTTCGGCCACGGTCGTGGCAGGTGGCCACGGTCGTGGCCATGGATGGGTAGCATGGACGTGGCGGGTGCCACGGTCGTGGCCATGGCTGGGTAGCATGGACGTGGAGGGTGCCACGGTCATGTTTTCGATGAAGAGAGCCCCGGCTTGACCTCTCCACGGTCGTGGCTGATCTTGTGAAAACCCTGTAACTTCGGCCAATTTGCAGCATTATTTCCCACAATCGTGGCCCACTTTCCTCATCACGGCCGTGGTGAGGACCACGGTCATGGGCTGTCTCTTTCAACACGGTCATGGTGGTTTGCCACAGTCGTGGCCGAACTTCAAAACAACCTGTAACTTTGGCCAAATTGGTGCAATAATTCCCACGGTCATGGCCATAGACCACGGTTGTGCTTGGCCACATGAGCCACGGTCGTGGTCGAGCTCCACGGCCGTGGTGTTGTTGTTCTTTCAGCTTTCAAACTTTAAAACTTGAACTTTTGATTGCATTTGTTCTTTTGCCACAAATTTGACTTAATGGCCATGATTTACTTCTAAAACCCCTCTCTCTATTGTCTAACACCTGCACCTCATCAAAACTCAAACAAAAACATCAAGCACAAATGTGTGTGTGTATTGGTGTAAAAGAAAACTGAAGTATAGAAAAGGAAAAGGTTCGAGAATATCAAACCATGTGGGTTGCCTCCCACTAGCGCTAAATTTTACGCCTTCAGCCATGCTTATTAATTGTTAGACTTTTTCACTTTTTCGGAATCTTCAGTAGACCCTTGTAGTAGATTCCTTTCTCATCCTCGTCCAAGCATTCTTCTTCATTGGATTCTTCCTCTACAAACATAACAATATCAAAATCTTGATTGGCCTTGTCCGGGCCGACTTCAACCACAGATTTCAACCTTTTCCCATTAACGGCAAATTCCTTAGCTCCTTCTTTTGCACAAATGACCACTACCCCGGATGGGTACACCTTCTTGACAAGGTAAGGACCTTCCCATCTAGACCGAAGCTTTCTGGGAAAGAACTTCATTCTTGAATTGTATAACCATACCCATTTTCTGGGCTCAAACTCTTTCTTTTTTATGATCTTATCATGTAGAAACTTGGTTCTTTCCTTGTAGCTCTTTGACATTTCATACGCTTCATGCCGCATTTCTTCTAGCTCATGCAATTGAAACTTTCTTTTCATTCCGACACTCTCTTCATCAAGGTCCAACTTCTACATGGCCCAAAGTGCCTTGTGTTGCATCTCAACTGGCAAATGGCAACTCTTACCATAGACAAGCTTGAATGGTGTAGTGTCGATCGGGGCTTTGTATGCAGTCCTATATGCCCATAAAGCTTCATTGAGGCAAAGTGACCAATCCTTGCGGTCCGGTCGCACCGTCTTCTCCAAAATGAGCTTTATCTCCCGATTTGCCAACTCAACTTGACCACTCATTTGAGGTGGTAAGGAGTAGCTACACGATGGTTAACTCCATGTCTCTTTAGCAGCCCTTCGAAGGTGCGGTGGATGAAATGACTCCCGCCATCACTAATCATAGCCCTTGGAATACCAAAACGGCTAAAGATGTTGGATTTCACAAAATTACACACCACCTTGTGATCATTTGTCCTTGTTGCCACAGCCTCAATCCATTTTGATACATAGTCTATGGCGACCAAGATGTAGACATACCCGAAAGAAGGAGGGAAAGGACCCATAAAGTCAATCCCCCAAACATCAAACACTTCTACCACCAGAATAGGTGACAAAGGCATCATGTCCCTCTTTGAGATAGTGCCCACTTTTTGGCACTTGAAGCAACTCTTGCAAAATTCATGAGCATCTTTGAACAATGTTGGCCAATAGAAACCACATTGAAGAACTTTGGCGGCCGTGTGTTTCCCTCCAAAATGACCTCCACACATTCTGAAATGGCACATAGATAAGATTTCTTGCTACTCCATCTCCGGAATACACCTCCTAATGAGTTGGTCTGGGCAATACTTGAAGAGGTGAGGGTCATCCCAAATGTAGTTCATGACCATAGTAAACAATCTCTTGCTTTCGTCTCTTGTCCACATGCTAGGTATCCTCCCACTAGCTAGGAAATTCAATATGTGTTTGTACCATGGCTTTTGGGCAGATGAGATTAAGAGGAGTTGTTCATGTAGCATTGTCTCTTTGATTGGACTTGTCATATCAAAAGGTCCATCAAGGAGGGAGAGATGATCTGCTGCACCGTTTTGTACTCCTTTCTTATCCACAATTTCTATGTCAAATTCTTGGAGCAACAAAATCCATCGGATCAACCTTGGTTTTGAGTCTTTCTTGGACATGAGATACTTCAACGCGGCATGGTCCGTGTAGATTGTCACTTTGTTTTGCAAGAGATACGGTCGGAACTTGTCAAGAGCGAAGATCACCGCAAGCAACTCTTTCTCAGTAGTTGTATAGTTTCTTTGAGCATCATCTAAGGTTTTGCTCACATAGTAGATAGCATGGGGAATTCGGCCAACGCGTTGACCCAGCACAGCCCCCACCGCCATATCAGATGCATCAGTCATGATCTCAAATGGCAAAGAGAAATCCAGGGGCTGCATGATAGGAGCAGAAATAAGCCTTTCTTTCAAATGATTGAAGGCTTCAAGACATTTGTCATCTAACTGAAATTCGACATCTTTCTCAAGCAATCGACAGAGTGGTCTTGAGATTTTGCTAAAGTCCTTGATAAAGCGGCGGTAGAAACCTGCATGTCCCAAGAAAGACTGAACATGTCTTACGGTGGAAGGAAGGTCGAGTGTAGAGATAAGGCCCACCTTGGCCTTGTCAACTTCAATCCCATCTTTAGAAACTCGGTGTCCCAGAACTATACCTTCAGGTACCATGAAATGGATCTTTTGCCAAGATAAAACTAAGTGAACTTTCACACATCTTTCCAGAACAGCAGCTAGATGTAGCAAGCACTAATAAAAGGTTTTCCCAAAAACTGAAAAATCATCCATGAAAACTTCAAGTGACGAATCAAGCATGTCAGTGAAGATTGAGGTTACACATCTCTGGAAAGTGGAAGGGGCATTGCATAGTCCAAATGGCATTCTCCGGTAGGCAAATGTACCACTTGGACAAGTGAATGTCATCTTTTCCTGATCCGCCGGATGCACAACAATATGAAAATATCTTGAGTATCCATCAAGAAAACAGTAGAAGCTCTGCCCAGCCAATCTCTCTAAAATCTGATCAAGAAATGGGAGTGGGTAGTGATCCTTCTTTGTCTTTTCATTGAGCTTCCGGTAATCAATGCACATTCTCCACTTGGATTGCTCTCTCCCCGGCATAATCTCACCATCGACATTTTCTACAACGTAATCCCACCCTTCTTGGGCACAACTTAGATGGGACTCACCCACGTACTGTCCGAAATGGGATAGATGATCCCTGCATCAAGCAACTTTACAACCTCTTGAGTTACAACGTCCTTCAACTTTGGATTAAGTCTTCTTTGCATTTGGCGGGTCGGCCTCGCATCTTCTTCTAAGTATATCTGATGCACACAAATAGAGGGGTCAATCCCTCTCAAGTCAGCAATAGACCATCCAATGGCTTGGATGTTCTTGCTCAAGACTTCCATCAAGGCAATTTCTTGCTCAGGAGAGAGAATGGAGGAAATGATCACCGTGAGGGTGTCATTTGAGCCGAGGAAAGTGTACTTCAATCCTTCAGGAAGCGTCTTCAACTCAAGAATGGGGGGTGCTTCAAGGGAGTTCTTCAATGGTGCAGAAATAGAAGGTAGGTCCTCACCTGCAGCCACTAAGGCTATCTCACCCTCTTCACTTTCTTCATCATCATCATCAGGGAACTCAACAATTGGTTCAAGACCTCTACCTTGGGTGGCAGTCTCAATCCACGTAGGTAGGCACTCTTCAACAATTTCTACTAGGCATTCCACCAAATAACAATCTTCTTCGGTGGCCCCTATCACTTCGGCTGTAGTAGAAGACTTGAAGATGTTCAACCGGATCTTCATGTTCATGAATGTAACATACATGGTCCCAGTCCTCACATGGATCACGGCATCAGCTGTGACTAGGAAAGGTCTCCCCAAGATGATTGGCACCTTTCTAGCCTCTTTTTCCATATCAAGAATGATAAAATCGGCTGGGAAAAAGGCAGAAGTGTCCTCATCAAGACGGACCAGCACATCATCCACATGCCCTCTAGACGTCTTCACAGATCGGACGGCAAACTATAGAATGCAATGGGTTGGCCTCAACTCCCCCATTTGGAGCTCAACAAACAGATCATACAGCATCAAGTTTACGCTAGACCCCAAGTCAAGAAGAGCCTGGTCTATGCGATGTGCCCCGATGTAGCATGAGATGATGGGAGCACCAGGGTCTTTTCTTTTCTGGGGAATGGTGTGTTGGAGAATGGAGCTCACTTGCTTAGTGAGCTTGATCTTCTTAGGCATCCTCCCTATTGTCTTTCTTTTGAAGGTGCACAATTCTTTAAGGAACTTTGCATAGGACGGAATTTGCTTGACTGCATCTATAAGAGGTACGTTGATTTTCACTTGCTTGAAGATCTCCAGAATATCTTCTGCATGCTTCTTTTTTTCTTTGCAATAGAAGGCTCCTCGAGTGCATCGGGATATGGAGGGAGTTGGGATCCCAATCGGTCCAAATCAACAGTATCATCCACTGGTATCACTGGAATCACAGTATCACGGCTCGATATCACAGTATCAATGCTCGACATCACGGCATCAACGTTGCCTCTTATCATAGTATCATCAATTTGCATCTCAGTATCAACCTGCTCAGCCTCAGTGTCATCTCTGCCAACAACTATACCATGGGGCCTCTCCAAAGTCCTGCCACTTCTCAATGTAGTCACTGCCTTCACATGCTCATCGGTGGTAGGAGACGGAGCTTGTGGAGGGGGTTGTGGTTGTTAGGGTGGTGGAGGCCTTTGGTGAGGGGAGTTGGGATTTTGAAGAATGAATTGGGGTTGCGGTTGTTGTTGTGGTGGGGGGTGGTATTGTGGAGGTGGTTTTTGGTAGGTGTGAGGTGGAGGTGGAGCATATTGATAATTGAGTGGCGCTTGAGGAGGCGGAGGAGCATAGGGGTTTGGTGGGGCTTGGTAAGATGGTGGAACATAAGCACTCGAAGTGTTCCCTAGAAAACCCCCATCATTGTTCGGATTTGGCATTGGTTGAGATGGAAGTCTACCTTCTTCTCTTCTAGCCAAAGAGAGAGAAATCTGATCCAACCTCTGCTCTAGACAGTTTATAGACTGCCCATGTGCATTGACATCTTTTTTTACTTCATCTAGGCTCCTTAGTCTTCCTAGTACCTCGTCCTCAAACTTGGAGTTGTAGCGTGGATTTTGCTGCCCCTATCCTTGTTCATCCTCATTTTGTTGTTTCCAAGAGAAGTTTGGGTGGTTTCTCCACTCGGGAGTGTAGGAGTTGGACATTGGGCCCTGGTTGTTGCGGCCACCAAAGGAATGTAGAGCGTTGACTTCCTCGTCTACAATATCAACAGCCATTGCGGGTTGGCTTGAAGAGCCACCCACTTGATTCTTCATCATCCGCATCATATCGGCCATCATCTTCATTATATAGGGGTCGGTAGCATTGCGTGCGGGAGCCACGGAGGAAGGTGGAGGAGTGTAGTTCTGGCTGCAATGCCCCCCTTTAGTAGAATCTCTGTGGCGAGGATTCTCTGCGAGATGCTCAAACAGCGGCCATGATTCCTCGGGCGGCTTTGCCATGAAAGTGCCCCCGCAGGAAGAGTCTACGTTGTTTTGGCTTTGCTCCTCAAGCCCGGTGTAGAAGGCCTGAACTAGCTGCCACAAAGGAACCTCATGATGAGGGCAGTCATGAAGCAACTTCTGTAACCTCTCCCACACCTCATGGATGGGCTCGTTGTCTTTATGGGCAAATGACATGATGCAACTCCTCATATAAGACAACTTGGCTATTGGAAAGAACTTCTTCAGAAACTCATTCTTTACTTCATTCCATGTGACGAGTTCTGGCTTCGTCACATACCACTCCTTAGCCTTCTCTTTGAGAGAAAAGGGAAAGAGCATTTTTCTGATCTAGTCATCGATGGCGGCAGGAGTGCGGAAGGTGGAACATGTTTTAAGGAATGCGTCGATGTGGTCGTAAGGATTCTCGTTCTCCATTCCGTAGTATGTGGGAAGAAGTCCCAAGAGTGCCGGTGGGATGGAGAACTATTGACCGGGCATTTGGTCAACCAGCGTGGCGATGGGGGAGTTGTAGTTCCCCGGCGTGAAATACTCATGAAGCGGGCGATGTGGCGTTAGAGGTGGAACAGTCGGTGGCGGGTTGTTCTCAGTCATCTCGGCCTCTCGGTGTAGGTTGTGGCGATCTTGATGCCTTCTTCTCCCAATCTCGGGGTCGTAAACCACCAAGTCGGTGCAAGTCGAACGCGTGCTACACATGCACAACTGTCACCTGTGCAAGTCACAAACAAACAACAAGGAGCCAAGTTAGCGAACCAATATGCAAGAGTAACACAAAGAATAAATAATAGCAATGGTGAGGGCAAAAGGTAAGGCTAAGCTACACTATCTAACTAGGTCGAGCGCCTCTATCCCCAGCAACGGCGCCAGAAAGCCTGGTGCGCGCCCGCTAGAGGCTTGCAACACCGGCCAACTAGGGTGGCTGAGTGCAATCCACGAGATCGGGAGGCACGGGAGATGGGATCTTTGCTTTCGAAATTTGTATGGTCCCAAATCGATCCAATCACCAAAACTAAAGTAGTTCGCCAGCAAGCGTACGGGGTACTGTCGTAGTATAGGTGAAAGACAAGATGCGGGGTCGAACCACATAGATAGAGGGGGCTTTAGAGTTAGAAGGCGTAAGCTATGTTCCTTTTGCAGAGATTAAGGTTTTTAGGGTTTAAAGGTTGGTTGGCTGTTGATTAAGCTAAGTGAGCAAGTAGGAAAAGCAATATGATACTAAGTTATCAAAAACCAAAATTAGCAATCTAAGTCAACAAGCTATCTAAACAAGAGCAAGAACAAACTACACTAGACTAAGCGAGCAACTAGCAATTGAGGTTTTAAGCAATTAGATGAAGGAGGTGGGTCGTTTGGGAATGTGACCTTGACATTAATTGGGGGATGTCACCATAACAAGCAATTAGCATATTTCATTCTAGACTACCAAACCAAACAACAAGGTGGGTGCTATGAGGATGTACCCTATGCTACTAGTTGGAGAACTAGGGCTAGGTGTAATTCTCATAGGACTTACCAAGTCTAGGTCTCTAGGATAAGTGGTATTAGTCAATTGAGGAACAAGGGTAAGGATGGGAGTAGAGATGAGGGTATTTGACCTCATGTCACTAGCCACCTCAGCCTTTAGGAAATCCTAGGCAATTGTACTAATCACACTTATACTAGTCACTTAGAACTCACATTTGCATGTCGGAAGAAGGTTATTATGTAGGAATATAGGGGGCTAGCTAGGGATCCAAATTAAGGACCTAGGAGCCAATCCTATGATAGCTACATAGAAACCAAAACATCCTAGAGGCAAATGTCTTCAAACACCACAAGGCAAGCAATTAATGTAATTAAACAACAATCACATGCACAAGTAATGGGAAATGAGGTACAAGCAAAGGCAATCATCATAGAAGTAAAATATGTTCATTACAAATTATATTCCCCCAACATGGTATCAAAGTCACATTTTCGCCCCAAACAGCCCACCAAAGGGGGCTTATCTATACATGATCAAAACAGAAATAAAGGAGAAGGGAAAGAGAGTAGGAAACGCCATGGATGCTTGATGAAGCTTGACTTCTTCACCTCCTTGCTGCCAGCCACGAGCCTCCTCCTCCAATGGTGCCCAAGAGCATGGAAATGGTGGAATGGATGGATAGAAACCTAGAGAAACTAGGTTTCTATGGTGGAAATGAGTGGAAAGTGGGTGGAAATGGGATTAAATGCAAGAAAAGTAGGTGGATGGGAGTAATGGATGCAAGGGAGCAGCTGGGTAGTAGCTAGGGGGTGATCTTTGTCGAGCCCTAGAAGCAACTAGTGCTTATATAGGAGCTAGGGCTAAGTGGGGGTAAAATAGGAAAAGCAGTGCAAAGTTGTGTAGGGTAGGTGGTCACCACGGTCGTGGTGGGTATGCCACGGCCGTGGTGAGGGTAGTGGGGAACGGTCGTGGGGGGTAAATACGGTCGTGGTTTGAAGGAAGTGGTGAGATGGTGGTGGCCACAGCCGTGGCGGAGTGCCACGGTCGTGGTGGGCAACATGCACCATGGCCGTGTTGGGTAACACAACCGTTTTGGAGGAAGAGGAGCTGACCGTGGGGAGGGGCCACGGGCGTCTTGATCGTCTTCGGCCACGGTCGTGGTGTTCCGGGCAAAAACCATGTTGCCAACTGACTTCTTGCAATTAATTCCCACGACCGTGGCAGGGTGCCACGACCGTGTTCTCTTCTCCTGACCACAACTGTGCTGATGGCCACGGTCTTGGTGTCTTCACTGAACACGGTCGTGGCTGGGAGGCCACGGCCGTGGGACTCAGTGGAATTTCCCTATTGCAACCTATTGGATCTTGGCAATAAACGCACGACTGTGGCATTGTGGCCACGGGCGTGGTGAGGTTGGCCTCACTCAATCACACTTCAATCTTCGTCATTTTTGGATGTCTTTTCTTGGGGATGATTCTTGGCCACTGGAGGTAGGTTGAGGGAGACTTTGGGGCCTTCTTTGGGTCCCTCCTTCTCTCTCTTCCATATAAGCATGGTCCAAGTACTTGAAAAATAGTGCAAAGAACATCCATAAGCATATTTGCAATGATAATCATATTGGGGAGAATAACATGTAATTCTAATACATTTGAATGTGATAAAAGTACAAAATGACACAAGATACAGCCCTAGATTAGGGTTGGATCAATGTCCACCAACATAATTATGTGAAAACAGTAGCACACTATTTAAATGTTCAAAAGGGTATTCTATTGTTCATTAGCTTAATGTAATTAGTGCTAATAGTAGCAAGTTATTTTAATGATGAAAATATTATGGAATGTAGTGGCGGATGCACTGACAGAAAGTCATCTTTGTCATCTACATATAAAGTACAATTGTCCTCCATGTCTTTTCAGAAGCGAGACATGTTATTGTCACTTCGACAGATGAACATACAATTTGAGGTATCCTTGTTATCCTAGTTTGTTGACATAGTTACATGTAAAAATAATGTTAATAAAATAAATCAGAGATGCACAAAAGGATGATAATGTGATAATAAATATAAGGTCATATTTTGGAAGTAGAAATTATGATGGGTTTCACGAGACAGATGATGGGACAATGTATTTTCAAAATTGGCTAGTGGTTCCTAATGTTTGTGGTCTAAGGGAGACAATACTTGAGGATGCTCATTCCTCAATGTACGATATGCATCGTGGCAATACTAGGATGTATCATAATATCAAAGACTTGTATTGGTGGCCAAGTTTGAAGTGTGATGTGGTAGAGTATTTGACCCATTGCCTAGTCTTTTAGTAGGTCAACATAGAGCATCAATAACATAGAAGGACGTTGCAGAATTTGTCAATTCCATAGTGGTAAGAAGATCACATAACCATAAACTATGTTGTTGGTCTTCCTAAGACTGACAAGGGTCATGATTCTATTTGTGTGATCATTGATCAGTTGACCAAGTCAACTCTTTTTCCTGTTCAAGATCACTTGCATTATATAGAAGTTGGCACATATCTACATTGATGAGATAGTTCATCAACGCGACACACTAATTACAATAGTATTAGACAGGGGTCCTCAATTCATGAATAGATTCCAAGAGCATCTACATGCATTCTTGGGAACATAGTTTAGGTTTAGTACAACCATTCATCTATAAATAGAAGGTCAGTCAAAAAGGACCATATAGACTTTGAAAATCTATTGAGATCATATGTACTTTAGTTTCTTGGGAGTTGAGAGATTCACCTGAGCTATATTGAGTTCACTTACAACAAAAACTACTAGAGGAGTACATACATGGAATCATATAATGCTTTGTATGGAAGGCATTATAGATCACTTCTTTATTGATTTGGGGTAGGTGAATACTATTTGTTGGGTCCAGGGTTGGTTAAAAAACTACGAAAAAGATTAATGTGACCAAGGAACATGTTAAGGAAGCATAGGACAAGGATTGTATGCAGACAACACCCATAGACCACTGGAGTTTGAAGTTTGAGAATGTATGTCACAGTTACCCTTGGAAAGGTGTTCTGAGGTTCTTACATGAAGGTAAGCTGGCTCCAAAGTTTATGGGACCTTACCCAATCACAAATAAAGTTGGGAAGGTTGCATACAAGTTGAATTTTCTGAAAGAGTTGCTTAGATTACCCAACGTGTTCCGTGTTTTGATGTTGAGGAAGTGTCACCTAGATACTTAGAAAATGATATAGCCAGTGGAGGTGAAGTTGGATGATGGTGTTTCTTATGTTGAAGGTTTGGTGTTAATCTCATATATAAATGTGTAGAAGCTGAGAAAGAAGGATATAACTTTAGTGAAATTTTTGTGGCATTATTATGGGTACAAAAATCCACATGGGAGTTATAGGATGAGATGCTTGGGAAGTACATTTATTTGTTTGCATAGGAATTTGGGGACAAAATCTTTATTGGAAGTTTATGGTTGTAAGGACCGTAACCTTTCTTTGTACTCAAACAAGTTTATTTGTCTTAACTGTTGGGAAATGTTGGCACAAAGTAGGTAGTGGAAACAAAAATCTATCTATATATTCCCCAGGATAGCAAGATCGTATCAACAACTATATAATAAGAAGTATGGTTTAACAAGTTCATACTTAGTCATGGAGCAAGTCCAATGACTATTCCTTATTGCAATAGTGCAACTCTCCTGGTTCTACTCTTGGTCTCACCATAGACAACAAGTTGATGTTGTCCTCCTAGCAGTAGACACCAACCACCATGCCTCTATGGAAGTCCACACAGACCACTTAGAACTCATGTTGTTCCAGTAGAAATTATAGGAAGGAGTTGTCCTTCCTGTTGGTGTACTAGTCACCAACTTTCTCTCCCACAATTATTTTCCCTTTTTATCCCTCGCTTTATCAGGGATGACTTGCTTGGGCTCTCTATGGGTTACCACAACCAAAGAGGACAACAATTATTAGATGCAATTGAGTTGTGTGTCTAGGAAGACCCCAATACCACTCTAATTATAGGAGGGTCAGGGTCAAGCTCAGGGTTCCCAGTCTGTGTGGGAGTGGAAGGGACTAGAATTCCATGAGTTTTTACAACTTGCGACAGGAGAAGCAGTCAGTTCACTAGTAAACCAATTGGTTGGTATGTGAGTCGATCATTTCACTCAGTTAAGTGGTCGTTTCATCATGTTTCCCAATAGTAATTGTATTAGCAATTAATATCTGATTTAATTCACAACATGACGTCATCACAAATCCTTAAATTAGTGGAATTGACCCACCAAATTCTCAGCTCACTACCTATGGCATCCTATTCATGGACCTGAGCCGATTGGTTCACTTCTTGAATTGGTTGATTCAATGTCTAGAATTGCCAAACTTAGTCCTATTGACCTGACACACTAAAATGATTGATTCAACACTTGAACGGATCGGTTCAATTATCTAGTCAGTCAATTTTAACCAATGTTGTTTAAGTTGAATACCTAAATACTTTAGTAATAAATTTAATTATCATTCATGATTAAATATTCATCTATGTGTATCATATGTGTGTGACCCCATATGTTCCATGTTATGTTGGCATTGAATGTCCATAACTTATTTATGACATCACAAGCAAAGAGTCGTTCTTAGTCACACTTCATTGATACCCAAATAATCAGGAAAGTTGGAAAACAACTTAAACCTCAGATATGTGTTAGGTGTTATACGGATTGTCTAATTCTTTTGTCTCTAACATCTGGAATGAACTCGAGGCATGGAATTGTCATTGATGCAACCCTATTTTAGGGCTCCATCTTATGTCATATTGCATTTCAATCACTTCTATACCTACTAGATTACATGTTATTTCCCTTAATATGCATATTTGTGTAAAATGCACTTGTGGACATTATTTGCATGTTTTTAGGTATTTGGACTATTCTTGGATGGAAGAGAGAGAGGAGTGATCCTAGGATTACTTTACCCATAGATAGGCCCAAAGAGAAGTCTAATGCTCCCTAAACCTAGCCCAAGTGGCCAAAGAACAGAAGCAGAGATGTCTACGAACGAACCGAGGACAAGCTCAAAGAGCTGATACAGAGACCAGCATAACCGTGGTGCCACATAACATTTGTTCTAGCTCACTCAAGATAAATAGAGACAAGCTATGAAGTCTATACTCAGCAGCACGATCATGCTACCTAGCATGGTTGTGACACAAGACAGCAGAACAACTGTTCTAGACAGAACAACTATATGGCTCTCCATGCAGAACAGTTGTGGCGCCTAGAATGACTAGCCTTCTCCAAGCCACCATGGTCGTGCCACCCTTGCCTCACCATTGTCTTGGTGACCACCACGAACATGCCACCTTCAATTCAAAAACACCAAACTTGTTGTGATTTTTCACCTTTTTCACCTCAGTCATTCCACTCCACCATGAGCATTCTCACTCGTACCCACCACGGCCATGCTACATACATATTTCCACTGCATTCCCCATTTTACCCCCACTAGACCTAGTGCCTCCCCACCACCTATATATACACAGGTGTTGGCTGGGGAACAAGGTTAGCTACCTTCTACCCCCTCTTAGCTCCCCATTTTTGCATTCCACCCATACCATTTCATTTCCTCATCCATTCAACTCCTTTTCACCATTTCCACAACCAAAACCCTAATTTCCTAGTGTTTTGAACCTATTCCATCATCATCCCATGTCCTTACATCTTGGTGGAGGAGGGAGGGCGCCCTTGCATTAGCTGGAGAGGAGTATCACTCCATCTATATCGAGCTCCATGGCTACTTCTACCTATTTCTCCTTTCTTTTGTATTTTGTATTTCCATGAGTATTTAGGTCCCTTAGATGGGTTGTTAGGGGCTCAAAATGTTAATTTGATACCATGTTTGTGGAAAATGATGTGTAAACATTGTAGTTTCATTTTCTAATGATTATGTTCTATTCATGTCTCATTCTCCATGGATTCCTTGTTGATTTGTTCTTGGAATCACCTAGGAATTTAGAGTAATTACTGAAATGTATGAATTTTGGGATTTGCTCCTAGGTCCAATTCATGGATCCCTAGCTAGCCACTCATCTTCCTACATGCTAATCAATTCTCCTAACCCTATTTGAGAGACCTAAGTTGATAGTTTAGATGAACTTAGTGTGCTTAGCATGGAGCTTTCTCAAGGTAAGAATGTGGGTGATGTGAGGCCTAAAACCTCACTTGCACTTCCATTACTACCCTTAGCCCCTAATCACCCTAAGATCTTCTAACCTAGAAACCTACGCTTGTTTAGACTCTAATTGAATTACACCTAGACCCTAACCCAATTGAGCCTAGTAAGGGTAATAAGAGGTATTAGGGACAAGTTCCCCTATCCACAACCTATCCTATCCATGGTCGGTTAGTGGTCTAGGACAATTCATTAATCTCTAAATTGTTATTTGGTTTGGCAATCTAAATGAAAGCATAATGGTCACATGTCACCCCCAACCTAATTGATAAGTGTGTCCCCCAAGCATCCCACATTTCCATTTATTGCTTTAAAACCTTAATTGCCATCTTTCTAAGCTAGTGTTAGCTTATTTATCTCTTTACTTGCTTAGTTATCTTCTTGCCTTGTTCTTGCATTGCACTTACTAGTTTAGGTCTTAAATTGCTCTTGTGCTTAGTTTGCTAGCTTAGTGTAGTGTAGACCTCTTCTTTCCTACCTTAGCATAGCTTGCCCTTTCCTCTTAGCTTGTCTTTTCTTTCTTAGTATAATTAACTGTCTAGGGTAATTTAGGTTTTGATCTTGTTTGATTTCCTTTATTTTCTTACTCATTCACCATTAGTACAATCAATCAAAACCTTCAACCCTAATCTAGCCCCAAAACTAACCTAGATCTAGTGCCCCCTTTTCTCCCTATGGATCGACCCTATACTTTCTACCCTCCTATATTATGACATGACCCTATGTGCTTGTGGGGGTAGTATTTTAGCAAAAGTAGGTGTGTTGGTTTAGACACCTTATAAATTTTATTATCCCAAGTGTGTTCTGATCTTGTGGGGTGCACCTAGTCAAATCTATTCGATTAGTGTGTGCACCTCTGACGGGACGCATCATTTTGAATCTATGTTCTTTGATCTAGAGCATACTATCTCAGATATACCTCTTTATCATATATTGATTCACATGTGCTTGCTCATGCTTTTCTCAGTCTCACTTATCAAGTGTCTTGGATATCATACTCTATTAGTAGGGACAAATGTCATCTACATCACTCACTGTCATCCCCATGTGTCACATATCACCCAATCATCACCTTTACGGAAACCCTTATTTATGTATCACAATCGATGATGCCAAAGCACACTGAACAGTATGTGATGAGTGTAGTGACTTAGGTATAACAACCACAATCACCACCTTCACTATGTGATATGATTATGACCACCAATTATGGTTTTCATATGTCACTCTCAAGGTGGGTCTGTCTGATACACTATTCCTTAACAAGTATCTCTGTGCTTGGTTTGATATCACAAATATCATAACTAATGAGATTTTCTCATCAACCAATACACACTCTCATCTTTAGTGTTACTATTTCCTATATGCCTTCCACAGTTACAACTGACTAGGGACATAATAAGAATGTACATATTCTTAACATATCTATGATCTCATTATTCAAGTCACGTACTTGAAGACATACATCATTGAACAATTTTCATTCTTTAGACATTCATTATGTTTCCTCATTATTTCATAATTGAGTAAAACAGAATGAATTGGAAACTTGCCTTTATTATTAATCAAATCATTTATATAATATGGCTTCACAATCATCGTATGATTGTCTCTCTAGGCATACATACCAACAGAATCCCATTTGCACTTAGAGAAAATCACCCACGAATATTACTCTTACTGATCTAAACATGTTCATCATGTTTCTGCTGTGCAATTGCTAATCCAGTGGGTTAGGAACATTTTTCTATAGTTGGTATATTGAGTGTTTAATATCTCCTCTTTATGAGATGGAATTTTTGTAATATGTTGTCTTATATTCCTTGCCTAACCAGTAGATCCTTTTTATATGGTATTTTTACTATGTCATCAATGGTTGGAACATCCATAAGTTCAACCATATGAACTTCTATATCCATATAGTATGCACTCCTATGTTGTCAACACAAGGACATGTGGGTTGTATTATAGAAATAGTGGCATGTTAATATGGAACTCTTTCCAACTAATAACCCTTCTCGAAGATTGAACACACACTTTTATATTGTGATCATTCTCTATCATTTTGAAAGCTTACATTGATGTATCCCTTTTCATACAACTCTTCCATATCACCATAGTGCAACAACTGATTCTTTAGTGCTTCTCAAATACTAATGGATGTTGTCTATGGCTTCCAATAATCTTCATTGGTTATGATTATAACTTCTTGTCATGTCCAACACATACTAGATCATGGAATGAGTATTATATTACATATAGATCCAAATGTGAATGCATATGTCATCTCTTCCATTCTTCACAAGAATTGAAACATTGGATTCTTGAGAGATTGATCTCATCTTCGTGGATAGATTCTCTCATACTGAAACCTTTTTTTTGGGAAATACAAGGGGAACATGGTTACATGCATGCGTGGAGTACATTGGAAAGAGACAACAGGAAGGAAAAACTAAAATATCTTCCTAGTAGTCAAAAAGAAGCTACTGGGGTTAAAATGGCCAGACACATCTACTATCTTGTTTCTTGAGGCATTGTTTAGCTAGCCAGTCAGCTAGCTTGTTTTGTCTTCTACTCACATAGACAATATTGAAAGCGATGATACTCGGGTGCAAATGTTGGATAGCTTGGACATGTAGACTGTATTTCAAGGGGGGTTCTTCTTCCTTATTTACCCACTGCACTGCCTTCTTGGAGTCAGAAATGATAGTACCAGCTAGCATGTTATGTTGTATAGTATATACTAGGCCATCTCTGATGTCCATGAGTTAACCTCGCATTGAGTCAGAACCACGTCCTCTCCAGACATTGTCGGTGATCCAAGTGCCCCTCTTAGATCTCACAACAAGCCTAGTAGCTAGGATGTCTTTGGACGTATTCACCACAGTGTTGACATGCATAATGAAGTCTACCGAGGGAGGAATATCATTGTTCTCGTGGATGATTTGTACCCTAGCCTCCAGACTCGGCTCCTTGAGAAAGGACATGCAGGGCATGCGAAGATCAACTCTACAATGAGCCTCCAACACAGCAGTAGAAAGTTGTTGATTTTAAAAAATGTGGACGTTTTGACATTTCCATAGCCACCAGTAAGTGATGGCAAACATCTAAACCCAATATTCCACCTTGCTTAGAACTTTTAAGTTGTAGTATATCTATTCGATGAGTGGCTCTCTACTGAAGAAAAGGGTCACCTCTCGAGGGATCAGTCTCCTCCAAAGAGTTGTAGATGACGGGCAGTCCCTAGTGGCATGTAGGGTTGATTCGAGATGATACTGACACCTTGAGAAGGATGCATCAAAGGTGAGTCTTCTATTGAGGCGTAATTCATTGGTTATCAGTCTGTTTTGGTAAGCTAACCACAAATTGCATTTAGCTCTCTGTTGAACCGGCATGGCCCAAATATTAGCATAGCATCCCACATTGTCTTATGAAGTGAAGCTCTTGAGTAATCAATATGCCAAATTAGAGGGGAAGTGGTCGTCAACTGAGTGTAACCAGACTCTTCCATTATTCCCATATAGTCTTCTCAGTGGAGGCATGCTTAAGATATCTGAGCATGTTTCTTTTGTGAACCAGTCAAGAAGAAACTCATGGTCCCAATGCCCCTCGTATGATACTAGGAAAGCAATTGTCATGTCTTTAATATGTTCAGGTATGGTATTCCCTGGCAGTAGGACGGGTGCGTGCCCATCGCCTATCCAATTGTCAAACTATACAGTGGTCGATTTGCCGGAGATAGGTACCACTCTAGAATTGGACAGGAGAAAGGGCAGCAAAGATCTGATTCCTCTCCAAATCTGTGAGCCTGAGACATTTCTCTCATTTTGTTTCCCATATTTTGTGTGCATAAGGAATACCTACGAGATTTGTTTGGCTTGGATGTAGTCCCAGGCCAGTTTGGCAATCAGGGCTCTATTAAATTCTCTTACCGATTTGACGCCTAGGCCGCCCATGTGCAGGGGTTTAGTGACGTTGCTCCATGCTACAAGGTTCAGTTTGGTGGCATTGTGCGAGCTGCTCCAAATGAAGTTCCTCGTGAGCTAATCTATCCTTTCTGTAGTTAAAATTGGTAGAAGAATAGATTACATCATGTAGCAGGACTACAATAAGAAGATGGATTTAGCCAGAGTAACTCTTCCGGCAAGGGAGAGTAATCTATGCTTCCAACTGGAGATTTTGCTATGGAACCTCTCGAGAAGATATTGGAAATGCTCTTTGCTCTTCCTCTTGTGGATGATGGGGATTCCTAGATGACGACCAAGATTTGATGTTTCCTTAATATCTAGAATCTAAATATCTACAGTCAGAGGTGTCTAGAAGTGTTTGTAGAGAAGAAGATTGATGACTTTTTGTTGGAAAGAGATTGTCTCGATGCCCTGCTAAAGATCCGGAGGCATTTTTTAATGATCTGTGCTTGTTTTGGGGAAGCTTCTCCAAAGAGTATGATATCATCTAAAAAGTATACATGTGAGAAGGTGAGTTGTTGTCGGGTGAGGGGGATGGGTTTCCAGGAACCCTTGGTGATCTCCTCATCAATAAGCTGACTTAATCACTCCACGCATAAGACAAAGAGGTAGTGGGACAGAGGATCTCATTGCTTGACCCCGTACGAGGGTTTGAAGGAGCCGATGATTTCTCCATTCCAAAGAATGGATGTTTCGCCAGATCTGATAAGAAACACTATAATATTAATCACATTATGGGGTAATGAAGTCCTCTTAAGAGTGTCCTCGACAAAGGTCCATCTCATCTTGTCAAAGGCTTTGATAAGATCAAGCTTGATGGAGAAAAATTGTTTCCTGCATTGCTTTGATTCCATGGAGCTGATAAGTTCTTGAACAAGAACCACATTATCTCCTATCTTCCTCCCTGGCACAAAGCTAGGTTGGACAGGGGATATCCACAAGGGTAGGTGATTCTTGATTCTGGATGCAATAACTTTAGACCGGAGTTTGGTGCATATAATGTTCAAGGAGATTGGTCTGATTTGGCAGCAAGCTTCTGATTGAGGAACTTTAGGAATGAGCACCAGGGTAGAATCTGCGCTCCTAGCTTCAATAGGGAACCCGTTTAAGGGTGCTTGGACAAAGAGAGACACTTGGTGTTGAAGGAGCTGCCCATTTTTCTGGAGAAAGGACGTGTCGATGCCGTCTGGCCTAGGTGACTTAAGGGGAGCCATAGCACGTAGGGATTGCCATATTTCATCACTGGAGGGTGCTCTACCCAAAGCCTCAACGTCCTACTCTGAGAGAGGAGAGAAGGTACTGGTGAAGGATGCACAAGCTCAGTGACGCTCGTCAGATGGTGGTTCCTGATACACGTTTGTTAAAAAATTAAGAACAAGGTTGTTCAAGTTGGCACCTTCTTCCACCCATTTGTCGTTGATGTTCTTCAACTGGGTGATTTTATTATGTTTTCATCTTTCTTTGATAGTAGAATGGAAGAACTTGGTGTTGTTATCGCCTAGCACCACCCAGTCACATCTCACCTTTTGTTGCCAGTCCATTTCTTCTCATCTCAAAATCACATCCAACTCTGCTTGAATGTCCACCATCTCTTTTGCAATGGAGAGGTTGAAATAGAGAGATAGTTGAAGTTGGTTCCAATGGATTCTATTGTTCAGTTGATCTTTCTTCCTTCTATCTTCATTTTTCTTATAGGAAGCCCACTTGGAAGCGTGTTTAAGAAAGGATGACCAAGCCCTAGAAAAAGGGATACTAGTAATCCAGTGTTGTTGTAGGAAGTGTTTGAATCCATCTGTCACTTCTGAGCTACCAAAGGTTTGGGGAATAGAATGTCTTCTTGGCCCCGAGTCGGAGGTGGAGATGAGGTGAGGGGCATGATCGGAGTGGTTTTTCTCAAGAATAGTACCCGGCCCGGCGAGAGAAGAATCCAGCCAGAGAGAGTTGCCTAACGCACGATCCAAGTGTTCATGTAAAATTCCCTTTCTGAACGTGGTGCGAGCACCGTTGGATCCAAGATCGTAGAGTTTGTATGATTGTATGACCTTGACAAAATCCTTGGTATTCACCTTTTTGAAACCATAGCTTCTGAATTTTTTTTATTGAAACATAACTACATTGAAATCACCAACTACCACTCAAGGGAGTGAATGGAGGAGGCCAGAATCGGGAGATGATGGCAGAGGAACTTTTGAGAACCTCTTGTTGTACCCCCATACATGAATGTGAAGAGGAGGTTTTTTTCTATGCGGCAGTGAATGCACTTCTTATGAGATAGGATGATTTTGAGGTTTACGTTTGCCTTCCAAAGCACCCATATTCCCCCTGCAAAGCTGACAACCTCCACCCTACGGGATTGGGGGAAACCCAACTTCTTAATGATTTTAAATGCTCAAAGACTGATGCATCGGGTTTCAAATAAACCCATCATAGAAAATCGATATCTGCTGACTAGTTCCTCCACAGTGTTCTGGGTGTCCTTGTCACAGACCCCCTGACCATTCCAACACATGGATTTCATTGACGATCTTCAACGAAGGTGGATGAACCCATCTCCTACGCTTCCTTTTCTAGATCCTGGAGCAAAGAAGTTTTCCCTCTCTTCCTTGGGGAGGCACGACCAGGGTAACCAACATTGACTATTTTCCCATTTCTTAGATGGATCCCCACGGTTGATATTGTGGGAATTATGTACTTCACAAATGTGCTCTCCCCCCCCCCGTGACTTGGGTACCCATTTGGAAGGTGGACGTGACAAAGGGGTGGGGTTGGTTATTTCTACCCTGTAGTACTTCATCACCAGTTGGGATGGCGGTCGTGTGATCTGAGATGGGTTTAGAGCTTTGGATATCCTATGGGGGTTGTTCTTGTGTGTCAACGAGGTGCGATGGTGCCTGGGAGGTGTTCATATCTCCAACTTTCTTGGAGAGCTTCCCTTCTTTCTTCCTCCGGTTCCAGTCAATACTTCTCAAGACTCTAGAAGCTACATTATCTACATCAATCACTTCATGGATGACATCATCCTCCTCTACATCTTCAAGATGTTGAAATCTATTTGCGGCATGGGTAGCCTTCTTCTAGGCTATAGGCATGGTAGACAACTTTCTTGGCTTCCTCGATATCGGCTTTGCATGGATGGATTCAGAGAATCCCTTCCTCCTTTGTGGAATTTGTGGGATGAGGTTGCCTGATTCTACACTCACTTTTCGAGCTTCGACTTCAGCATCAAGTCTGATTCTGCAATCCTTCTCGATGTAGCCAACTTTCCTATAGTGTAGACAGATGTATGGGATATTCTCGTACTCCACTTTATACTTCATCCCGTTGACCATGATGAACGGGATTAAGGGGTGTGAAATATTTATTTCGACTACTATGTGAGCAAACCTGCCTCTTCTCTACAACTTGGTGTTCATATCAACCTTGATGGTCTTACCCAATCTGTCACCGATATCTTTTAAGATAAATCCTTGGTGTAGATGGAATGGTAAATTTGGAACACGAACCCATGCCACCACCTGAGGAGGTGTAGTAATATCTAGATGGAACCCTAAGTACCACGACTAAACTGTAAGATACGATCTAAAGATAGGCCAAGGTCCTCCTTCCAGGGCATTGATGTAATTATCTTTGGCTTGAAGTTGCACTATGAAGTAATCATTGGTGACATCGATGAGGTTGAAACCCCCCAATGACTTCCATAGGGATGTTAATATGTCATGAAAGGTGAGATGCCCAATCTCATGTGACAGAAGCTTGACAATGACGGTGTACTTCTAGGGTTGGAGGAGTTTGTCTAGGGCTTCTTTCTGAAGGCGGAAGGTTGGGCAACCTTGGTCAGAGGACACCTCTATGTTCATAGGTTGCAGTGTGATCCCACAACTGTCTATATCAATGTGAATGAAGTTGTGAGGGTTATCTTCAGTACTCTTTCCCATTGAGTCTTTGTAGGAGTGGCGAGTTGTGACAAGGGCTACGTCTTTGGTTGCCTCATTGTTGGGAAGGGGAGGGAATTTCTGATTGGTGTTGGCAATGTCCACTTCCATAGAGCACCCGACTACAGGGGTCGTAGTCGCTTCTTATTGTTGGGTTTTGCCTTGATTGCTCGAGAAAAAATGGAGATGGAGACCAATCACACCCAACGAAATAGTGCTCAGACGTTGTGTGGGGTCCATGTCTCGTTCATCTTCTTGGGATCCCTAGTTGTCATGTTGGGCGTCATCGCTCGGCCTCGGGTCAACCCTATAAGCCATCGTTCTCACATTGAAACCTTCATGTTGAACACTTTCAACATCCTACCAATATATTTGCATGTATTTAGGTTAAGAAACTTTCCAGAACTATCTCTATAGTTCTCAATTCATATCATTTAGGACATTTCAACTAATCATTCATGTTGAAGGTGTTTTCATGCCAGATCTCAATACTCATAGTATTGGGATGTTATTCCCCATCAATATGTAGAATATTCATATATTCTCCCACTAAATATTTTCTAATCACAAATTTCATCTTTTATCTTGATTCAAGCCAAACTCTTTGACCATCTTATCAAGTCAAAAGATCCCATTTTTTAGATGCTTGTTTCAATCTCTAGATTGAACTTTGTAGCTTATAGACTTTATTTGCATTCATGTAGTTATAAAACTTGTAGGCTATGTCACGTATACATTTTTCCCATTATTACTCATAAGAAATGCAGTTTTAAACTTCATATGCCAAATTTCATAGTCTCAACAAGCTTCAATAACAAGCACATTTATTGGTATAGGGATTTCATCATGTTCATCACTTTAAACTGATTTGAAAACCTTTTAACCAATCTACCATTTATGCCATCCATTTTGTCTTCCTTATGAAAACCCTAATGCACCTTTTCAGTTTTACCCCTCTAGGTTGTATCACAAAGGTCATACCTTATTGGTGTTCATGGATTCAATTCTTGATATAATGGCCTCTAGCCATTACTCAGACTTTAGTGCCTCAATACTTCATAGTTGAATGTTGTCTCATCATCTTGTGACCAACTCACAACTTATTTGAGTTATAGGATTCACAATCGTTTATTCTCAGACATGTTTTACCAGAACTATGAGTTTCATGTGTTACATAAATAACTTGATATTTTGCAACAACTTGTGACTCTCTTTGTTCACAATGTGCTTTCTATGGTTCAAATGTTCTATGTTGAATTCAAACTTTTCAAGTTGTACTTTACTCCCACTTATTCTAATGGAATTTAGTCATCCAACAACAAACACTTTTTTTTATTGGTTTGAGATAAGTAGTGTTCAACAAAATACGATTTATGGATAAACCTATCCAAAGGAACAACTTTCTTCATATAGGTTTCAATCCTTAAGACATATCGGGACATTCCCATATCATATCTCATATGATGTCTTTATAACCATTTTGGATGGTACATTGTTTTAGTGTAAAACATGGTTTCTAAAGGAAGTTAGAAGATTAGATCAAATGATAATCATATGATGACTCGTCAGGATGTGATTCCTTCATTCCGACACATCATCATGTTCAGGTAGAGTTTGTCGTGATACACTTGTTGGTATGTGTGACCGGAGAGCCAATCATATGATGATTGGGATATGGCATTAGATACCTGGTTTAATAATAATAAAGTCAAGCTTCCAATTTATTTTGTATATTTAGTTATGAGATAATAAATAACATAATAACTATCTAGATAATGATATTATTCAATGAGTTATGGCTTCAAGTGCGTGAATCGAAAGAATGAAATCATATGGATGTTAAGAGAACATACATTCTCGTTATGTCCCCGATCGATTGTCATTGTGGAAGGTTGATAGATAACAATTACATATAAGATTAGAGTGTGAGTTGGTTGATGACTAAATCTCATTGGCCATGATATGGAAATATCAAACCAAGCACATAGATACATGTTAGAGAACAGTGTATCGGACAGACCCACAGTGAGACTGAAACATGGATGCCATCCTCATGGAAGTCATAGTCATCTCTCACAGTGATGGTGGCGGTTGTGGTTCTTAGACTTGAAATCACTACACTCATTACTAGTCATTGGGTACATTTTGATATATGGTTCTTAGACCTGAAATCACTGCACTTATCAAACGTAGTTATAAAACATGGGTTTTTATAACAGTGATGATTGGGTGACTTTGACACATGGGGATTGACTGTGAGTGATAGATATGGGATTTGTCCCTCTGACAGGATTATGATATCCAAGGTCTTTTGATTAACGAGACTGAGAAAAGTATGGCCATACGCATGTGAGTCAATATGTGATATTGAGCTTACATATATCTAATGCAGTATGCTCTAGTTCAAGGAATAAGATTGAATAATAATAAGGATGACTGCTCCATGCCTCTAGTTCAATTTGGATATCAAGGACAAAGGAACTATACAAACATTGTAACACCATACACAAAATGTAGGTTGAAGTTGTTCCCAAACTTTCCATTCACTTGGGTAGCAATGATGTGAGACTAGGCACTGCTCTTTGCTTGTGATGTCATAAGATAGTTATGGACACTCACTGCCAACATGATATGGGACCTATAGGGTCAAACACATAGGAACTCATCCAAAAGAGGAGTTTGATCTTGAATGATAATTGAATTAAGTACTAAAGTGTTTAGGTACTCAATTCACACAACAGATCGACAGATTGACTAACTGAACTATCAAGCAACCATCTCACTGGGTGAGATGGCCGCTTGGGCAGCTAGACGGGCATCTCAAGTGTTGAGACATCCGTTTGGGTTGTCAGGAAGATCAGAAATCGAATTGTCTTAGTTTTTCCCTATACCGATCAGTTCAAGCTATTGAATCGATTGGCTCGACTCGAACTCACCATATGACAATCAGGGTGAGTGAGACGGGTGTTTCGCTTGTGTGAGACGGGCGTTTCGCTTGTGTGAGATGGCCCAGTTTGTACGAATGAAGGTTCTTGAGTTTTCTTGAACTCGTTTCAATGGAACATTCTTGAGGTGCAAGTAAATTAATATATGACATTAATTAGGAAAAAAATTGCTAATTCATATCTGACTAGAAAGGTGTGAAATGGCCATCTCTCTTATGAGATGACTGTCTCACATCCCCAATGATTATTTTGCTTATAGAAATGACTGTCTCACATGTAAGATGACCATTTCGTCGCATGTAGGTTGTGAAACTTCCAAAAAAGTTGAGAAAATTTAAGATGTACTTGTCCTTTCCACTCTCACTTTAGTCCCACATTGACTGGGGACTGGGAACCCTGACCCTAACCCCTTCTATATATAGAGGGGTATTGGGGGCTTCCCAGAGCATAATTACTACACAGACAATTGAGAATGAGTTGCTATGATAAGTGTTGTCCTCTCTGGTCGTGGTAACCACGAGAGCCCAGGCAAGTCCTACCCAACTAGGAAGGGATAGCCATGGGAGAGAAACAATTGAGGATCATTGTTGTGGGAGAGCATGTTGGTGACTAGTACATCAACGGGAGGGACAACTCTTTCCTGTTGTTCCTATAGGATGACATGAGCTCTAGTTGGTCCGTGTGGACTACTCCAGAGGTAGGAGTCTGCTGGCTAGTACTAGGAGGTCAACGTCAACTCGCAGTCTGTGGTGAGATATGAGGAGCCACTGTAGTAGTTTTCTAAGTCTCATGTCCATGGAGGAGCATTCATATGAGTCCAAGTGTGACTAGGAGCTACACATACACCATCCAAGATAGAGTGCGCATCTACATCGATGAGGATTGTCACTAGACTTGCTCCATGACTAGGTATATCTTCGTGAAAGTATCCTTCCCATTGCATAGATATTGACACGATCTACTGGTTAATGGAAAATATTTTAGTAAATTTTTTATTTCCACTTCCCACCTGATGCCATATTTCCCTACAAAGGTATCAGAGCCATGTCAATTAATTATGTTTTGGGATAATTGATATGATTGAATTTGGTTTTACTGAGTTTATTTATTACATCCGATGTGAATACTTAAACTGGTTGATGTGCAATGTATGTCTAATCACCACATAAAGGACCCAAACAATATATATATATATATATATATATAATTTACATGTGTCACCATAAAATCAGTTTTGATGGTGGATATGAAGCATGGTTATGGCCCAAACCCTAGACTGTCTGTGCATGGTTGTGGTTATTATTCTTGTTGTTAATCGGGCTACGTATTGAGCCTCCCTCTCCCTTCCAATTGTAAATTAATGATCTTCTTCCTATTTTCCCTCGAACATAGCTCGAGGTTTTCCCCATATACAATGAAATAAGAAATATGATAGTTTTAATTTATATTTCAACGTGAGATGATGATCTACACAAAGGCAAAATGATCGACTCATGAGACGACACAGTTAACTGGAGGACTGAGGAGGATAGATGATAGGAGGAAGAACCGATCAACTGGGGGCCCAATCAATCGACTAGAGGTTTCCAGATGCTTCTTAAACTTGAGAACCAGACAAAGGTTTCAGAAGATCCCAACCGAGTGACCAAGTGAAGAGCCGACTGGTTCAAGAGTTAAACTGATCAACCCAGATTGGTTCAAACACAGATCATCACCAACAACAGGTTGCATATAATGTGGAACATGGGTGGTAGTAATTCTTTATGGCTCTAAGGAATTACATTAGTATGGCCATAGCCATCACTTGCGTGTTTTTTTATTGCATTTTCTTATTTGTTGTTGCAACATTGTATATGATACGCACTATATATGTGGTGATTGGATAAAGTATATGTATTTATACATACATAAACTCCCTCAATTATAATATCAAGTCATAGATGGTTTCCAAAAAAGTAGTCCACATGAAAATCTTGATCAACCAAGCATAGGTTCCGCCTCTACAGGGTATGTCATCTATCTTGTAGAAGTGTGATGGTAATAATGTAGATTCTGCCTCTGTGGGGTGCTTTATTATCGTGTTAGCTTTTGGGTCAGTCTTGACTGGTGATTCTCAGAGAGTCTGGGCCCATAGGCATGCAGATGATAATGGCA
This sequence comes from Alisma plantago-aquatica, assembly GCA_963693085.1. Classification (NCBI taxonomy): domain Eukaryota; kingdom Viridiplantae; phylum Streptophyta; class Magnoliopsida; order Alismatales; family Alismataceae; genus Alisma; species Alisma plantago-aquatica. The sequence continues at coordinate 1,132,129,552 of OY856412.1, read as the reverse complement.
AGATGTTGCGCATATCATCTATCCAAGAGTTACATATGATGCAATATGCATGATTGCCTACCTTGATAATTGATTTTGGACGTTAGTGTAGGTCGGGTAACAGTTAAATTATTTTAGATCTTGGCTCACTAGAATATTGTACAATGTAATATTCAGAATTGATATTAAGCACTATCAATTTGAATAAAATAGTGGGATCGGTAGTTAATTAAAGACCTACTTAATATCATCAAATCATCAAATCAAACCAAATCAAACATGTTTTGAAAAGTTGCAAAATTTCTTTGTAAAATCAAATGTCAAACACAAAAAACGTTCAAATTGTGAGCAGTCCTCAAGAAGGACAAAATGGGATAAAGTTCCATAATTGGTTAAGGATTTTGAGAAATATTCTCATCAATTAGCGAAAGCTCTATGTCCTTGATAGACTAATGCTAGAGGAACCCACTCCAAAAGAGCTTAAGGCTAAATGGATGCTTATTGGAAGCATGCCAGTGATGCCATAGATATTTGAATACCTAATGCTCTGTTGTATGAACTATGAGTTGCATGAACAACATGAATACATGGACATCCTCAAGATGGTAACACATATTAAGAATCATGTAAAACAAAGAATTTATAATGTCTCCAAAGCGCTAATTGAGTGCAAACTGACAAAGGGAGGTCCAGTAGAACCCCATGTGCTCAATGTGATTAGACATGTGGAATGTCTGGGATTTCTCCTAGGTCAAAGTTGACCATGAATATGATTATGCAAGTAATGCATGAATCATATAGTCAATTTATCAAATGTTTGACATGTTGATGCTAAATCAAGAAGAAGAAGGACAAATCCATGATGGTGATAAGTGAAAGTGAGTCCTAGGGCAAAAGCAAGGATAAAAGGTATTATGAGGATAAGCTGAAGTCCAAGTCTTCTGCACTAAATATATGAAGAAGGGTAAGTGTAAAAGGAATATGTCCTTTTTCACTTAAAGGATAAAGAAAATAAAGAGCCACCATGGCCACTTGTTTGGACATTGGAAAGGAATTATACTCTTCATAGAAGAAGATAGAAATAGGGATCTCTACTTCAGGACCTTAGAAGAAGAAAGCTAGAATTGTATGGAGCAAGGGTTGTTGTCACTATAGTTAAAGGTTGTCATTCATGTGCACATAATAGACTTAGTGAATTGCTATTGCATACTTTCCAAACATCATATGTTTTGTATGACAAGAACATTATGATCTTTTATGGAGATGCCCTATGTCTCATAAATTATACTTGATAGTTGAAAAGACAAATGTGTATGACACATATATTGAATGACTTGATAACTCAAACAATGAATACCTATAACATTGTCATCTAGAGCGCATAAACAAGAAATGCATTTCTAGAATCCATGCAATGGTTATTTAGACTCTTTTGGTTATTGAACCAATAGAGACATGCATGTCTTATTTGTTGTGCAATATGACGAAAGCATCTTCACTTGATGTAGTGGGAGATCGACTATTCCATTAGGACTAGTACATATTGATGTGCATAGACCTTTTTGGATGAATGTTAAAGGTAGTTACTAGTACCTCATTATATTTACTGATACAATCAATAAATATTGAAATTTGTATTTAATGAAATACAACTTTAGATCTTGACCTACTAATCCACCTGGGCGAGACCCGCGCCTAAATGGCAGGCTCTCATTGGCCCATGTGGCGTATTTCTAATTTCTGATTGGCCCATTTTTCATTCATTCATAATAAATCGCTTGATGCTCAGAAAAATGAGCAAAAATATGATTTGCAAAGGATTTTTCGAGAGGAATCTGAATATGTGGTTTTCAGAGTCTGATTTTGAGTTGCCAAATGTTGGTTTTATAGGAAATGGAATTTAGGGTTTTATTTGGTGAATAGAATGTATAATAATGTGAGATTTGTTGCAAACAGGATAATTAGGGTTTCTCTGACCCAGGATGTGATTAGGGTTTTTCCCAACCTAGGAAGAGAGAGAATTCACTCTCCAAGTGAAAAGGTAAGTGGTCCATTCAATTGAACATAGTTAAATTGGTTGATTTAATTATGCATATATGAATTTTGCAATGAATGCCATGTTTATGTTATTTACTGTTCCTAATTGCTAAAGTCAGTAAAGTTAAGATGAATTGAATTGCATAGTATGTTTGGTATCATCTTCATGAATCTTAATGATAAAGTTACAAATGAAGTAAATGTAAAGTTAAGAGCTTTAAGAGAAAGAAGAAAATGTTAATGTTAAACTTATATAAGTTCCTCATAAGAGAAGAGGCACTTCGGTGCATAAGAGAAGAGGCACCTCGGTGCAACCTAAGGGGCACTTCAGTGCATAAGAGAAGAGGCACATTTGTGAAAACCCGAGGACACTTATATAGGTTAAGATAAAAGAAATTGAACTAAAAGAAAATGCATGTCTTTTCAATGTTCAATGTTAATGCTTATTTTCAGTTTTCAAGTTTTCTTATATTATAACATGTTCAATCCACTTACCATTTGTTTGATGCATGGCTGGGGGCATGATGCCCACAGGTTGGAGGCTAGCTAAGGAGGGAAGTCCATCTATGGAGGAAACCCTAGCTCAAGGACCTACAAGGAGAAGAGCTTTGGTGGGGGTGCCAACCATACCTAGTTTATAGACCTATTTTGTTTTACCATGATTATGTACATGTAACTTTTGTTAAGGTTTGAGAATGAGAAATTGTAATCTTGATCCTGTGATGGTTTATCTAAACTCTACTTTGTGCAATGAATATCATGGTTGTGATAATCCCTCCCTGAAATGCCAAGTACCCCACATTATGGATAATGTTGGGGATTAGGTTGTGCTTCCACTGGTTATGTATGTAACCCTAGGGAGGGGTGTTACAATAATGGTATCAGAGCCAAAATATGGTTGGCCACCAGACTTTTCTCATGATCTCATGTAGTTTATGTCTTTTTCACAGTGATGGCTCCTAAGAAGAAAGGTGAGAACGGAAAGGTAGCAATGGATGGGGATGAAGGTGAATCTGTTAGCATAGGAGAACAATGAGGATCTCCAGTCAAGAAACTCCCATGGTTCCCTTTGATGTCCTTGTTAGAGCTCTAGCCAGTTCCATGGGAAGAGGAGAAGGTCAAGTGGGCAACCCTAGGGTCAACCCCGAGCTTTCCCTAGTTGATTTTTTGAAGATCAAGCCTGACTCCTTTGCTGGGGAGGAAGAGGTGGACGTGGTGGGAAAAGCTGAGAGCTGGATGCAGCACATGGAACATTGCTTCCATGACTTAGACTACCCCAACCACTCAAAGGTCCATTTTGGGATGCATATGATGAAGGGTGCTGCTAGGACTTGGTGGGAGAACCTACTAGGTTCTCATGAAGCTGATGCTCCTCCATTCACATGGGAGGAATTTTCTGAAGCCTTCAAAAACGACTACATATCTGAGGCCATGATCGAGAAGAAGGAGGAAGAATTTTAGAACCTACGTCAACATGGTGACATGACACCCAATATGCGATGAAATTCCGAATCCTGCATAAGTACGGCTACGACTATGATGAAAGTCGCAAAACCAAGAAGTTCATTCGAGGTCTCAAGCCAGATCTTTGTTTCGCCTTGTCAGGACGTGGGCATCGTACACTCCAGAGTGCCCTAGATGATGTCCTAGAGTTAGAGGATCATCTAGGAAGAGCTTGGAAGAAGGAGAGTCACCACAACAACCACAACCACAATCACCACAATGATAAGAAGAGGAAGGCACCGACTGAAGTTATTCCAAACCAACAGGAAAACCAAAATGCAAAGACCCAATGTACTAAATGTTCCAAATATCACCTAGGTGAATGCAGGTTTGGAACGAGTGTTTGCTATGCATGTGGTGAAATGGGCCACATAAGGCCTAACTGCCCTAAGTTCCAGAAGAAAGAGCCTAATATCAACCAAGCACCTAAAGAGAAGAGACATGCTAGAGTTTTTGCTATGGTAGATGATAGTGAGGATGATAAGACCGAGCAGATCCTAGTAGTATAGTTCTTTTCCTTTCAACGCTTTATCTTTCATGCAATGTATGGAACTATGGTTTTTCTTGGTAATATAGTATATCAATGTTTTGTGTTAAAGATATGAAAATTCCTAAGGTGGGTAGCCTAACGAAATTTCGAGGACGAAATTTAATTAAGGTGGGTAGTAATGTAACATCCCTAATTTCTAAGAGTAAAATAAAGCCTTTTATGTAGTTTTCTTCAAATAATAATTTGTTAAGGGCCTTAATACAATTTGTCTAAATTAGTTTTATTTCTAGGATTTTAATGCAGAGAGAAATAATAAAAGGACTCAAAATAAGTTTATCCTTTATTTTAAATGTATTTCAAATAGTTGTGTAATAATAGTAATATGTTTTCCATTTATTAAATAAGTCAAAAAGGAATGAAAGAGAAAGAGAAAGAGAAAGAGAAAGAGAAAGAGGAAGAATAAAGAAATTAGAAATTTAAAACACTTGGACAACAAGTATGCCTTTCCTTTTTATATATTTTGAAAATAAAAACTCTAATGTTCATTTTCTATCTCTCCTCCAAATAAAGTACACAAGAAGGCAATAAAGAGGTGTGGAATGATTTTGAAAGAGACAAATATTGTGTATTTCAAATTTTGGAGTAAAAATGCACAAAGGAAAGTTTCCCCTTAGTTATTTAATTAGTGTGTACACTTAAATAAAGATAAGGAACAAAAATAGAAAACATGGATCAAACGTTGAGAAAACCTAAATCTAATTGGCTAGGAATAGTTTAGACTGTTTAATTAGTCAATGGTCCAAATTTGGACTCATTTGGAGTTTGTTTGACCCTCCAATTAAAACAAGAAAGATTTATATATAGATTTAATAGGTTTTACATTTAATATCTCATTTTTCCCTAAAGTCCCGGCTTTTGATGCCTGTCATGCGTTACTTTTATTTTTTTTCCTTATGCCTGTGTGTTTTCTGGCCTCACGACCTCGATCCGACGGTAGAGGGGTCATCCCCTACCTCCCGACTTTTTGGCAAGTCGGGACACAACCATAATGCTTTCTTTCCCGATTTGTTTCTCCCTCCTCAGTCAGCCGTTTCGCAAGATTCTTGTTGCGTTGGATTCGTCTCTCTCCCATGCATCTCCCGAGCCCTAGAACTCCCCCTCTCATTCTCATTTAAGGAAACGCCCATTAGGGCTTGTGCTGCACCTCTCTACCGGTTATAGCAGCCGCCACCTCCGTTCGTCTACCATCCACCTAAACGCTCATAAAGAACCGCCAAGCCCCGAGACTCACTCCTCCACCCTCAATTTCATCCCCAGATTCCTGAGGTTTCCCGACCTACTCGAGTTGTCATCTCCGGTGACCTTAAGTTCGCCTGGTCTCCTCCATCCACCTCGGCTCAATCGAGAGTGCGGTGAGCACCTAGACCTCCGTCCGTCCTGGTTGTATCGTCATTTTGGCTCGTTGTGCCCTTGATCGATGTACCCTATAGGGCCGACCCCCTCCCTCACTGGTGCTTGTCGCCATTGTCCTTCAGGGCCTCTGCGGCCTGGGTTCTTCATCACATGACTTCGTGAGGTCACGGTGAGCACTCATCGGCCTTTGGTTTTAAGTTTTCGGGTTTGTGGCTTCATATCCATTGTCGAGTATGCCTCCCCTGCTTCCTGCTATTTCAGCTGTCACTGGTGTTTCCCGGGTCGGTTCCTCCTCGCAACTGATCCTTGGTCTTCATTGTGACCTCACGGTTCCTTTTGAATCCCCAGATTATCGATCGACCCCCTATGGTTGTGATCTCTAGCGTTGGCCGTGGAAGTAGTGACTTCTGGCGATCTCCCCATGGGGCTCCAATGCCCGCCTGAGGTTGGGAGCGGGCTCAACGGATTCGCCTTGAGGTGAGGAATTCACCTAAAGCATCAGTTCTCTTTGAGAAGCCCACCTGTAGGATCTGGAGTTTGCAAATTGATGGATTCATCTCTGCAATCTTCGCTGAATCAGGGGGAACAATCACAGGCGACGTTTCCCCATTTTAACCCCGATTGCAGTGCATTTTTGTCACGCCTGGTCATGGGCATTTTTGGGTTTTCACAGATTCTCAGCGCTTTGACCTACTAATCCACATGGGTGAGACCCGCGCCAAAGTGGCAGGCTCTCATTGACCCATGTGGCGTATTTCTAATTTCTGATTGGCCCATTTTTCATTAATTCTAATAAATCGCTCGATGCTCAGAAAAATGAGCAAAAATATGATTTGGAAAGGATTTTTCGAGAGGAATCCAAATATGTGTTTTTTAGAGTCTGATTTTGGTTTTATAGGAAATGGAATTTAGGGTTTTATTTGGTGAATAGAATGTATAATAATGTGAGATTTGTTGCAAATAGGATAATTAGGGTTTCTCTAACCCAGGATGTGATTAGGGATTTACCCAACCTAGGAAGAGAGAGAATTCACTCTCCAAGTGAAAAGGTAAGTGGTCCATGCAATTGAGAATAGTTAAATTGGTTGATTTAATTATGCATATATGAATTTTGCAATGAATGCCATGTTTATGTTATTTACTGTTCCTAATTGCTAAAGTCGGTAAAGTTAAGATTAATTGAATTGCATAGTATGTTTGGTATCATCTTTATGAATCTTAATGATAAAGTTACAAATGAAGTAAATGTAAAGTTAAGAGCTTTAAGAGAAAGAAGAAAATGTTAATGTTAAACTTATATAAGTTCCTCATAAGAGAAGAGGCACTTCGGTGCATAAGAGAAGAGGCACATTTGTGCAAACCCGAGGACACTTATATAGGTTAAGATAAAAGAAATTGAACTAAAAGAAAATGCATGTCTTTTCAATGTTCAATGTTAATGCTTATTTTCAGTTTTCAAGTTTTCTTATATTATAACATGTTCAATCCACTTACCATTTGTTTGATGCATGGCTGGGGGGCATGATGCCCACAGGTTGGAGGCTAGCTAAGGAGGGAAGTCCATCTAAGGAGGAAACCCTAGCTCAAGGACCTACAAGGAGAAGAGCTTTGGTAGGGGTGCCAACCATACCTAGTTTATAGACCTATTCCCTTTTACCATGATTATGTACATGTAACTTTTGTTAAGGTTTGAGAATGAGAAATTATAATCTTGATCCTGTGATGGTTTATCTAAACTCTACTTTGTGCAATGAATATCATGGTTGTGATAATCCCTCCCTGAAATGCCAAGTACCCCACATTATGGATAATGTTGGGGATTAGGCTATGCTTCCACTGGTTATGTATGTAACCCTAGGGAGGGGTGTTACAAGTACCTTCTATATGAAGAGTTTAGGCTAAGAATCCTATGTGATAGGGATCGAGGTCAATAGACATAGAATTTGAAAGCTTCTTGACCTAAGTAAAAGCACATACATTGGTAAGATGTTGAAGGGTTCAACATGCAAGACTCAATGAGAGAAAACTTGTCCATGTTCCATGGAGTTAGTCTTTCTAGAGCCAAGTGTCCTAGTTTTTATGAAGAACAAGGACACATGGATAGATGGCGTTGGATCTATCTTGAATGCAATGTTATGTACTTATCTTGTTATCTTGTATGTATTGGACATGACGAGAGGATATCAAGTCATCTCATATGTATTGACATGATTAGAGGACAGATATATAAACATATACCTACCTAGCAATATTGTGTGTATTGGACATGATGAGAGGGTATATGCCAGATACCAGTTGAGTCATTGGACTACCATAATGAAGATCCTTACATGCTTGTGAAGCACTTACAGTATTGGTTCCTTGAATTTTTGTAATAGGGATGAGTTGGATGTAAAGGGTTACACCCATGCAAGCTTCCAAACTGACAAAACTATGACAATATAAAATTATCTTTGACATAAAATGAGAACTATACGCTAGAAAGGGTTCTGAGCTAATGAAAGTTGTTCAAATCTATAAAAGAATTCAAGTATCTCTATGTTATAAGAACAGTAGATGATATTTTATGGATCAAGAAGTTCATATGACTGAACTTGTGTGAGATTCCAAACCATTAATGACACAGTAGAAATACTAATGACAACAATGGAGCTACTAGTTAGGCTGGGAATCTTAGATAGCATACTATGACACTTCCATCTCATACGAGTAGTCATACAATGAAGAGATGTGAAAATTGCAAAATACTGACTTAAAGTAAACATTGCTAAACCTGATATAAAAGCACTTATGTAGCAGAAGTGTGATGGTCATGTTAGGTCACTTAGGATGAGATCCATGGGTGATTGGCTCTAAGTGCAAGTGGGAGTCTATTGGTATGTATTCCCATGGAGCCAATCATATGATGATTTGGATATGACATTATATACCTGATTTGATAATAATAATTCAAGCTTTCAATTTACTTTGTATATTTAGTTATAAGATAATTAATAACATAATAAATGTCTAGAGAATGATTTTACTCAATGACGTATGTCTTCAAGTACGTGACTTGAAAGAATGAGATCATGCTGATGTTAAGAGTACATACATTCTCATTCATTATGGAAGGTTGATAGACAACAATGAAGCATAAGATCAGAGTGTGTGTTGCTTGATGACTGAATCTCCTAGGTCATCATATGTCAATGTCAAACCAAACACACAAATACATGTTAGAGACTAGTGTATCAGACAGACCTATAGTGAGACTGACACATGGATGCCATCATCATGGAAGACAAAGTCATCTCTCACAATGATGGTGGTGGTTGTGGTTCTTAGACCTAAAATCACTACACTCATGACATGTTGTTGGGTACAATTTGACATCATCAAATGTAGTCCTGAAACATGGGTTGTTATAACAATGATGATTGGGTGACTTTGGCACATAGGGATTGACTGTGAGTGATAGATATGGGATTTGTCCCTCTGAAAGGAGTATGACATTCAAGGCCTCTTGATTAGTGAGAATGAGAAAAGTATGGCCTTACGCATGTGAGTCCATATGTGATATTGAGCTTATATATATCTCATGCAGTCTACTCTAGTTCAAGGAATAAGATTGAATAATAATAAGGATGACTGCTCCATGCCTTTATTTCAATCTGGATATCAGTGACAAAGGAACTATACAAACACTGTAACACCATACACAAATTATAGGTTCAAGTTGCTCCCCAACTTTCCATTCACTTTTGGGTAGCAATGATGTGCGACTAGGAACCACTCTTTTCTTATGATGTCATAAGCTAGTTATGGAAATTCACTGCCAATGTGATATGGGACATATAGGGTCACACACATAGGATCTCATCTAGAAGAGGAGTTTGTTCTTGAAAGATAATTGAATTATGTACTAAAGTGTTTAGGTACTCAAATGCACACAATAGATTGATGGATTGGCTGACTAAACTACCAAATGACCATCTCACTAAATGAGACGGTTGTTTGGGAAGTCATACGGGAATGTCAAGTGTTGAGACTACCGTTTGGGTTGTCACTCAGATCTGAAATTGAATTTGATACAAATTTTTCTATCATCTTATCCACCACATATATACATAGGAGAACAATATTCATATATGCCACACAAATAAGTATTAATATGCTAACAAAAGTTTGATTCGTTTGAAACACCATATACAAACTTTTTCTCACCCAGACCTGAGAGTACAGGGACGACTCTAGGACACACGAGACATCTAATCAACTTTCTCATAGATTCATTACTATATCTCCTCTTTACTTCCACGATTCTATTGCCATCATTGTCGATTACCTAAAAAAAATTTGACGAACCACATGGGTGAGACCCATGTCCCAGCAAGAGATATAACCTCCAACATCGTTTATTGATTACAACATTTTAACTAATTAAATAGTTAATAAGTTTAATCAGAGATAACAAATAAGATCAGCAATACTAATGATTAACAAAATACATAAAGGAGTAGATAATAACTATCATCATTAGCCAGACTATCATCCTTTATCTAGTTGACAATATAAGCAATTCAATAGCATATAAAGTTCTAGCATCATGAGCAAGTCTAGTAGCATAGCATAGCTAACAACATGGGCATGTCTAATTGGTTGAACATATCAACATCATAAGAAGATCTAACAACATAAGCACAACTACCTGGATAAGCATGATTATCAATATATGCATTTCTAGTTACAAAGGCATGGCTAGCATGCTAAATATAACTAACAACATGAGATAGCTAGCATCATGATTATAATCAATAGTAGCATTATAGTTATCAACATAAGAATGGATACTGTATGTATGCATCTACAATCTTAAGCATATCCACAACATAAGTATATCTACTATCTCTTAGTTACACTAAGCATCGTCTTTATGTAAAGATCACAAATAAGGGTTATCATCCCATGTGAAACATTATATATAACCCTAAACAAATATGCCACATGACTATCTTATATCTTTTATTTTGCCCTGAGGAAATTGAGGATACCACTCAAAATCCAACTGACCACTGTTAAGTCGAAATCAGTTCCATACAAGATCTAGGAAGAGTCAGACTCCTAAGATCTTCTCTGCCCCCGATCAGTACGGGTCCGCCACAGTGACATATAAGGTCAAGCTGCTAACAACCTAGTCCATCCTTGGTACATGTCATGACACTACTGAAAGGAGGTGGGTATGCATACCCTACCATCTGAGGTACAACTATAGTTGTCCTCCAATCTCATCACATATATAATCACCTAGACACGACCACAGTCGTTCTCAAACTAAGGGCTAGGTACAACCACAGTCAACCTCCCTAAACACTTGAATTCAGGATGACAAGCATTCTGCATACTCTTCAGTATGCGCTCCGAGTTTCCCTTAGGAATACTCATTCACCATCTGGTAATTTCTGACACTCAGATGGATCTATGGCACATGGCGCTACATGATTAGAGTTTCACTTGATTAATTATACCAATTGGGTGAATTAAGGCTGCATCAAGCAAGTGGACATACAAACCGTAATTCACTTCTAACAAGTAGATAAATATCACAACTTCAAAATATATAAAATGTGTGAAACATAATTTCTCATCACATCATCACATGGTACTATTTATTTGCCATTCATGAGGCTACACTAGTCATCATACTATCACAAGATATAAATCATTTTCACAATATCACAGGGTATCAACCCTCATCAACACGAGGATTACACCTCATTCAGGGCTCAACCATGCCCAAAGGTCATTAAGACCATCATACTATCCCTGTAAGATCATCATTATCTTTGCATGTCTTATAACAAGGCTCAACAACATTACTTACATATAATACACCAGATCAACATAGTATTGCATTAATGAGCTAGGAGATATTCATAAACAATCATAGTAGGTTTATATTAACATTAAGAACATTCCTTTATTACATCAACATATAAGGAATCTAGATATTATTAACTCTCATCATATTCATTATGCACATGTTTAGCATAAGAAAGTATCAACCATGTGGCTATGATAACCACCAATTAACATATCAAGGTTATGATCATAGTAAGGAGGTTATTCCACCATCATTCCATAATATAAGAATGTTAAACATGAATACTCATATTTATCTATTTGCATTAGAGTTAGTTTCACAAGATAAATTATATTAATGTTACTAATCAACACTCATACCCAAACCCTTACTCACGGCATCCCCATTGGATCATGGATGCATAAGGTGAAGAATCACCATCACATTCCATACCATTTTGAAGTATGAACCCACACATAAATCAAGGTGTAACCATCGGGTTATAGCATACTAGGGTTTCAACAACAATAACAGAATACTCCATGATTGTATTAGTCATTCAAGGACTATTCATACCCAATTACCATCAATTAGTTATATTAAAGCTAGGTATAACAAGTTATACCCCACTAGGGTTACATATCAACACAATATGATTATCATCCCCCATATTCATGTGAGTGAATAGGTAAGACTACCTTATTAAGGGTAACCCTCCATTTGTTCCATCATCATTCAACCCATATCACCATACCACAATGTCACCCAGAACCATTGGATGTTTAAAAGGTAAGACCATTGGTTGTTTACATAAGTAAACACCTTGGATAAACCACCTATGAAGTCCTTGATTTGTGCTCTATAAAGAGTCACAATCTAACCCCAGACATACCTTGATTAACAACACAAAAAGTTCCATTGAGAGTAAAGTAAAACCCATAATCGACTGTTCATTTAAAACAAGCCATCCATTATCAACAAGTAAGCTCCTTAAGTTGATCATATAAAGGAAACCATCTAAATCACATTATTAGGACCGACATATTACATTAGCCATCATTCCACTTTATTGGAGGAATAAACATTATATCTTGATCATTGGGTCAAGTTCATATGTTAAAACCATCAATTACAGTATAGGTTCGACCATTGCATCAAGTGACCTAAGAAACCATTGGTCTAAGGCTTAATTGATGCTATAACTACAATGCTTAACTTACCATAGGTTGTAGAGACCTGATCCACCATCATTTTTCAACATTAAATCACCATAGGTTGTTAGATCAACACTATATTCATTAGTCAACATCAAATGTTAAGCTAATGTCATCATTGATTGATAACATCAGTAGGGTACTTAATGATTTATCATTAAACTTCTAATTGATCCAAAACCTGACCTAAGGGGGTGACCATAGGATGTCATCATCATTTGACACCTTTTATCATGACAATCAGTTGTCATGAAGACAACATCATAGGGTTGTTGCAATGGTAACATCATCGGGTCATGGATTTATATAAGAAATCAACTTTAAGCCCTAAAATTGACCATTTTTTGATAGGTGCTTAGCACCATAGGTTGTCAAACCAACCTGATACAAGTCATATTATACCTTAGGAATAACATACACATGATCACAGGTTCATATATAACTGAAATCATAATAGGGAACATTATAAAAATCGAAATCCAAGTCAAGCATAGCTTTTTAGTGCATGAATCATCATTTTCAAGCAAGAACATGAGCTAGCAAGCTTACAGTAAGAAATAAATGTGGATCAAGTTATAAAACTTGCCTCTAATGAGAAGACGAAACCCCACACAGAAGAAATCTCGAGAAGGTAGGGTACAAAATCCAAGCATAAGATATGAACTCATCCATCTAGCACCTTTCTTCATCAAATGAGCAAACCCTAAGCATAAGGAGCAAGAAAGGTAGGGTTTTAGAGCTTTAGACAAAATTCTACCATGGAACCGTCCTGTAGGAAGGTCTAAGGAAGGAGAAGAGCAAAATAAATGGAGAAGGAAAGAAGAAAATAACTTGCATTGGTCGGAATCCCTAGAAGATGACCTTGGAAACCCCAGGTAGGGCTAAATGGAGCTCTAGGAGACCTTCTTCTCCAAAAGGAGGTTGTCTTCTACCTTAGAGTACTTGGTTCCATAGAAACATAGAGGGTATTCGTTGATCCAGGTTAAAGGAAAGAGAAAGAAAGCATAGTTTTGTACTTGGGCAAGGAAGAGATAAATATAGCCCATGGATAAGGATGGAAACAAGCATGAGGTGTAAAAGTAGCTTCCCCATGTTTCTATGGCCTTAAACTATTAAGAATATACAAGAACACACACAAGAAGCTCCCCCACCATCCTTATAGACCTCGTTAGCTTTCCTTATTCGAATTTCCCAGCCAATCACATAATTCATTAGTTGATAGATACTAAAGGTAGCTCATCCGTGAAGGGGTAAACCCTAAAATACCCTTGGAATAAACACCTTCAAACCAAGGTTTAAATAGGTACCCCATGGATCAAAAAGCTCAAGAATGATGAGATAAATCCAAGGAACATAATGCAAGGATAAATTGCAAAGAAAACCTCTTAATTGGGTAAATTGCATAAAAGTCCAAAATGTGCATAAAATTGCATAACTTGCTCAAACAATGTCCAAATTGGACCAAATTTCAAACTTAAGCTTGTCTTATGATTTCAAAGCATATCACAATGTTATATTAGGGATATAAGAATTACATTATGATAGTTAAGTTATTCAACTCATTAAACAAGTTTAGGGGCCTTACAGAAACAACTGAGGATCATTTTTGTGGGAGAGCATGTTGGTGACTAGTACCCCAATGGGAGGGACAACTCCTTCTTATTTGTTCCTATAGGATGACATGGGTTATATATGGTCCATGTGGACTACTCTAGATGTAGGAGTCTGTTGCCTGCTACTAAGACGACAATGTTAACTTACAGTCCGCGGTGAGATCTGAGGAGCTGCTACAGTAGTTGTCTGAGTTTGATGTCCACAGAGGAGACGTTTGATGAGTTTGAGTGTGACTAGGAGCTACATAGACACTATCAAAGATAGAGTGCACATCTAGATCGATGAGGATTGTCGCTAGGCTTGATCCAGGACTAGTTATATCTTCATGAAACCATCCTTCCCATTGCATAGTTATTGATGTGATCTACTGGTTAATGGAAAATATGTCATAAAAAATTTTATTTCTGTTGCCTACCTAATTCCGTGTTTCCATACAACACTATCACATTCCCTCTAGAAGTTCCTCAAACTATTCCTGCAAAGTATTTTAATTGTTGATCATATCAAAGTATCTTAATAACTTTAAGGAAGTTGTCTACTTCTTACATGTAATCTCCTTAAACACTTCAAGAGATTTATATTTTACTTAATACACATCACCATATTATTAGTAAATGAAGTACAAACAACTATCTATAGCATTTATTCCAAAGGTATTTGTACATCATTATGTGCATGTCCTTGTAGAATGTTTATTCTCCCACTACACCTAGTGAGAGGTGGTTTGTCATGTTTCTCATGTATAATACTTGCATGTCTCTTATTGATTCAATAACCAAAATAGTCTAGATAATCATCAATACAAATTCTAGAAATGCATTTCTCATATGTGTGCTCCAGATGACAATGCTATCGATTGTTGATTACTTGTGTTATCAAGGATAATCCTTTGGTATTTATTTTATTAGCATTCATATTTTGATCCAATCACATAAATATCATAAGACATTTAGTGATTTCCATATAAGATCACATATTTTAAATAGAAACATTAACAACTCTTTATTTATAATCATCCTTGTCCATACAAGATGCATAAAGTAAAATGTTTCTATTTATTGGCATAATGAAATAGTAGTTCAACTAACTCATCACATGTCCAATGGGCTAAGATAAATTCTAAATGTAGATTGAAATTACAACAACTATTTCTCATTATAGTCCATCCTTGTCCTTTCATAAAGGAATTACTTCTTATCAAATCATGCACATCAATGTATGTCAGATCTACATCCAGTATCACATATCAGTAATGAAGAAGTAATTTAGATTAATCTTATAACATTTATAACTGAAGTAGAGGCTTCTTCCTCTTCCTTCTTCTTTAGTTCCTCTAGGAAGAGAGGGAAATTCCTTTTCCAGTGTTCAACTTTGTGATGGTCGTGGCATTTGCCTCCCTTCTTTACTCCTCCTTTTACTTTGAGATATGAAGACTTGGTCTTTTAACTAGCTTTAGAACTCTTCTTAGCTTAGCCTTTTCCCTTAGAAATTCCTTTTCTCATGTTGATCATCATCATAGGCATAGGCTTGTATTCTTCATTTGTGCCTCAACTGTTCTAACATGCCTAATAACTCTGTTAATGGCTTGTCAATGTCAGTCATGTTGTGGTTCATGACTGACTTCTTGTAGGATTGGGCCAGAGATTGTCACATCATTGGACAACTCTTGACCCAAGGGGATATACCAGTCTTGATAGGTTCTCCACATATCCAATGAGATTGAGCATGTGAGGACCTAATGGATCTCCTTCTACCATGCTACATTTGAACAGTGCCTTAGAGACAACATATCTCTCATGTCTTTCCTAATCTTGGAACATATTATTAAGATGTGTGACCATCTCAATTATATCCATGTTCTCATGATGCCTTTGCAACTTATAGTTCGTAGAGCACAACATCAAACAATTTACATCAACTTCATCTTCAATGTGCTTCTTGTAAGCATCCATGTCAGCCTTAGGTTCATTGGGAAGAGGTTCATCTAGCTCTGATATCTCTAGGACATAGATCTTTTGCTCCCCTATGAGAACAATTCTCAGCAACCTGAACCAAACGTGGAAGTTATTCCCATTTAACTTGTCCTTCTCTAGGATTGATCAAAGAGAAAAGGTATTGTGGTGTGGTTCCATTTGATTCTATAAAAGAATTTACAATTTTGTCAAAAGCGCATGTTTTATTTGGTTTTATTTGATTTGTAAAATTTGACGATATTCAATCTTTAAGTAATTATCGCTCCTACTATTTATGTTCAAATTGATAGCCCTCACATATCTATTTGGAAGAACGTAGTGTACAACCTTATAGTGAGCCGAGATCCAAAATAATTCAACTACTCCCCGACCAATGCTAGTGTCTATAGTAAATTATTAAGGTAGGAAACTTTTAGCCAACTATATCTTATACAATTCTAGGATAGATGATATGTGCAACTCCTTGACATAGTCATATTCATGCCTCTGGTGCTTAATACCATTAAGTACATGAGTTAAGCTTGACCCAAAAGACAACATGATAGATATGCACCCTACTTGGGCAGAATCTACATATCCACCATCACACTTCCACAAGATCTTCGACGCACAATGCTTGGGCATAATCTATACATGGTCGATCAAGCTTTTCATGTTTGTGGTTATGGAAATAATCTTAGATTTAATATTTTATTTGACTGAGTTTGTATTAAAAAAATAATACATATACTTTATCCAATCACCACATATATATAGTATGTATCATATACAAGTTATATGCCACAATGTAGACATGCAATATAAAATATTAGCAATAGTTATGTCCATACTACTTTCACTCCTTAGAGACATAAGGAATTACTATAACCTAGGTCTACATCACATGCATGAACTTGTTGTTGGTGTGGATCTGTGCTTGTGAATCTGGATTGATCAATTCAACCTTTGAACCAGTCGGCTTGCCTCTTGGCTGGCTGGTTGGTCGTCGGAAGCGGTCGTCTGGCCTCCTATCCAAGTGATGTCTGGACACCTCCAAAATGTCAGTTGGATCCACCTGTTGGTCGGTTCACTCTCCTATGGTCAGCCCTCCTTGGTCCTCCAGCTGGTCGGCTCGTCATGTGAAACGGTCGGCTTGCTTGACGCTAATCGTCATCTTTCTCGTTGCATGAAAAGAAACTATCATATTTCTATATAACTTATTACATGGTAATGAAAAAACTCAAGTTATATTTGAGGGGAGAAAAGGTAGGAAAGAATAATACTTTTACATTGGGAGGAAGAAGGTAGAGGCTCAATATGTAAACTAAGATAAAACATGAACAAAAGAAACCATTCAACCACACACATATATTTGAGTTTTGACTATAATCATGCTACACATCTGCCATCAGAATTTCTTTTAGGACGATGCATGTAAATTTCATATATATATAATTTTGGGATTCTATGTGGTATTTAATCAGATATATACATTAACATTTTAAGTATTCGCATCATATACAATAAATAAATGATGAAAGCTAATAATTTGATCATATCGATTATCCTAAATCATAAATTGGCATGGCTCTGATACCACTGTTGGGAAATATGGACACAAAGTAGGTGGTGAAAATGAAAACTTATATACATATTCCCCAGAATAGTAAAATCATGTCAAAAACTATGTAATGAGAAGGATGGTTTAACGAGTTCATACCTAGTCCCGGAGCAAGTCCAATGAGTATTTTTCGTTGCAGTAGTGCAACTCTACTGGTTGCATTAGGACAACATCTACAACAACTCCTGGTCTAACCATAGACAGCAGGTCAACATTGTCCTCCTAGCGGCAGACAACAGTCTCCGCGCATCTATGAAAGTCCACACAGACATCCTAGAACTACTATCATTATAGAAGAATAGACAAGAAGGCGTTCTCCCTCCTGTTAGTGTTATAGTCACCAACTTGCTCTCCCACAACTGTTCTCCCTTGCTATCCCTCCTTTTATTAGGTAGACTTTCTTGATCTCTCTATTGGTTACCACAATTAGAGAAGACAATAATTTCCAAAGGTAATTGAGTTGTCTCCTTGGGAAGCCTCCAGTATCCCTCTATTTATAGGAGGGCCAGGGTCAGGGTTCGCAGTTTATGTTGGAGTTGAAGGGATCTGAATCTCATGAAATTTCACAACCTGTGACATGCAAAATGATCTGTTCACCAATGAACCAATCAATTGGCATGTGAGTCAGTCGGTTCACCCAGTGAACCACTCATCTCATCATGTTACCCAATCACAATTGTATTCACAATTAGTATTCAATTTAATGCACAACATGACGTCAGCACAAATCCTTGAATCAATCAAATTGATCCACCTACTACTCGATTCACAACCTTTTCCAGCCAGTTCATTGGCTTGTGTCGACCAGTTCACTTGCAGAACTGGTCAGTTCAATGTCCATGGCCAAACTTGGTTCTATTGACCTGACATACTGAAATGATCAGTTCAACACTTGAACGAATCAGTTCAATTGTCCAGTCAGTAAATTTTCAACAAACATTATTTAAATTAAGTACCTAAACACTTTAGTAATCAATCTTGAGATGATCGTTACAATAGTTCAGTCAGTCAATTTTCAACCAATGTTGTTTAAATTGAATACCTAAAATCTTCTTATATGTGTATCCTATGTGTGTGACCCCATAAGTTCCATGCAATGTTGGCAGTGAAGGTCTATAACTTGTTTATGACATCACAAGCAAAGAGTGGTACCTAGTCACACATCATTGCTACCCAAAAAAATAGGAAAGTTGGAGAAAAACTTCAACCTATGATATGTCTTCTATGTTATAGTGATTGTCTAATTCCTTTGTCTCTAATATCCAGAAGGAACTCGAGGCATGCAACCATCATATTCTCAATGTTCAATCCATGTTCCTTGATCCATAGTAGATTGTCTGAAATATATGTGACCTCAATATCATATATTGATTCACATGTGAATGTGCATGTGCATGCTTTTCTCATTCTCACTTTTTAGGTGTCCTAGATATCATACTCCAGTAGGACGGACAAATCCCATTTACATCACTCATAGTCACCCCATGTGTCACATTGCACCCAGTCATCATCTTTATGGCAACCCTTATTTAGGATCATAATGGATGATGTCAAAGCACACTGAACGACATGTGACGAGTGTAATGACTTTAGGTCTTAGAACCACAATCATCACCTTCGCTATGAGAGATGATTATGACCACCGATTATTGTTTTCCATGTGTCACTCTCAAGGTGGGTCTGTTCGATACATAGTTCTTTAACAAGTATCTATGCACTTGGTTTGATATCACAAACATCATGACTAATGAGATGTTGTCATCAACCAACACAGACTTTAGTTTTTAGTTTTACTACTGTCTATCTACCTTACATAGTAACAACCAACCAGGGACATAATAAGAATGTACATACTCTTAACATCAATATGATCTCATCGTTCAAGTCACATACTTAAAGACATACGTCATTGAGTAATTGTCATTCTTTAGACATTCATTATTTTTCCTCATTATCTCATAACTAAGTGAAACAAAATGAATTAGAATCTTTCCTTTTTTATTTATCAAATCATTTATGTAATATGCCATCGCACTAATCATATTATTGGATCTCTGGGCATACATACCAACATTAACTTGGATGCATTATCTCGCATTAGAAATCCTCCTCCTTTATTTCTTTATTGTAATACATATACAATCAATCATATGTTGTAGTTAAGGATCACTTGTATTTTTACGCAAAATGCCTAACTTAACAACTATATTAATAGTTCAAAATTGAATTTTGTATTATGATTTCATATAAGTTTATAAAGTTATGTTTCAAATTTGAGCCGAGTATGACATTTTTTGCTCAAGTTGTGCAATTTTGTGTACTTTTGTAAGCTTATATGTAATTTTTCATGTTTTGAGGGTCTAACTATAATTTAAAACATTTATATTCTGTGACATGGTTGTCATGAAAATATTATAAATGTTTACCTTTTTGAATGGTTTAAGATCTTGTTTCATAATGGCACCAAATCCTTATGTTAGTTTTGTGTGAAAATGATGGTAAGTGCACATATCCATACTTTCTTAGCATCAACAATCAAAGGTTGTTATGAGTTCAACAATCAAAGGTTATTCTTGATGTGATAACATAAGGTTGTTCTATGTAATAAAACTGAAGGTTATTCTGGGTGTGATAATCGAAGGTTGTTCAACATTCAACAACTGAAGGTTTTTCTAGGTGTAACAACTCAAGGGTGTTCTGTGTTCAACAACCAAAAGTCGTTCTGGGTGTGACAACCAAAGGAAGTTCTGCACTTCCATAAAATATTAGTTTCTGTATGATTGTAAACCAAATAAATTCCAGATGGTTGCCAACTGATGGTGGTTTTAGGCATACAAATTGATGGAAAACATGACCATTTGACTAATGGAAACACTACTTGGTCCTTTGACTTCCACTTTCTTCCCTCTTAGATATAGATACACATCCTACTCCCTTTAAATGAACATGTTATCTAAATTATTGATTCTGGAGACCAACGAAAACCATCAGTTGACAACAAGGAGACTTTTGCAAAGAGAAATCTTCTAAGGTTGGGGATGCATGATGTTGCAAGCCTTGGATCTAAATTTCTTGCCTAGATTCTTACTTTATATATGTAAGATATTCTCCCCTAACCCTCATTCTTGTCGTTGTCCCCTTATACACTCTACCATGGTTGACATTGAAGGTGCTTCTACCTGGAAACTCATGCACATAGTTGAATAATACTCTTTTCTTCTCTCTTTTCTCTAGATACACTTCATTCTTGATGGTAGGAGCTTTCTAGGATCTCTTTTAGGATATCTTGGGTCTGTGCTTCTATTTTTTCTTATTTACTTGTTGTTTGACGTTATTCATCATCCTTATGGCGAGTGATATAACCGTTGGTGCTTTTCTTCCCTACTTATGACATGAATAATGTAAATCTTGTTCTAGAAATTCAAATATGCTAAAAGATGGTCTTTTATGTACTATTTTGCATGAGTAGGGTGGTAATATGTATTCTTAACTCTCTCTTAGGCTCTTTTTACATTTTCTATTATAAAATAGACATTTTTCTTTCAATATGCAAGGACAAAATTTTAAATACATGTATGGGATAGTGAATGGCCTAGCATGTCCGACTTCTTGTGGTAATGAGTATTTAAAATGTTAGCTTATGATGTTTTGGCACCTAATAAAAGTAAATTTGACCACTATGTTAATCCTTGTTGGATGATGATTATCCTATGAATATTATGAGGGTTTTATTTCTATTGTGGCATTGTGAAGATAGATGGACGATATTCTATTTATGAAGGTGGCTCATCCATACTCGAATTAAGCATATATTTTCCTAATTCTTAGAAATAGCACAACTTCAACATTTGTTAGAGTTTTAGCTGAAATTTTGGGTGCTACCTTGTGTATGACACATTAATAGCAATGAAATGTTTCACATACGAGTGAGATTCCTACCAATTTTGTAGCCCATTATGTCTCCTAGTTTTGAGGTTAAGTCCTATTTATTCCAGGGTGGACAAATATATAATGATTTAGTAACATGGAACTCTTTCATACATTTTGTATTTTTGAAGTTTTCATCCATGATTTATTTTTATAAGATTCATTTAGGATTTTTAATGTAAATTGATTGATGTAATAAAGAATACTCAATTGTTAAAATTATTCAAATGTAACCTTGATCATGTAGTACCATGAGACCATAGAAATGAAATGAGTAATCCAAAGAGAGTTCAAAGTTGTATAATGTTGATTATATACGGGTGCTAAGTGGGTATATCCTTGTCACCCCAATTCTAATGTTTTAGATAGTGATTGAGGTTGTTCCTCACATTACTTTACATAATAGGTTGTGGTCATAACTCGGTCTGACAGTTCTACTATAATTTTAGTGTTGTGGCATTTGTGCTTAGGATGCACCATATTTTATTTTTTACGGGGTCAGTCATTGTCTCAATACGGTTTGACACTTGTACTGATCGAGGGAAAGGGATCTTTAATATTCTGATCATTCTAGATCTTTTACGGAATCGACTTTGACTTCATAGTTGTCATCTAGTAGTTTGAGTGGTATGCCTCAAACTATTCAAGAATTAATGAAATATATAATTTAATCATATGGTATACCATAGTGACAATAGTGACATGTACTTATAACTTTATCTATGCTTGATCATTGTATGTAAAGTATTTAATTTTCTAATTTGTTACACTATTTGCTCTAATTGATTAAATTACTTAACATGTGGCAAGAAATAATTATTATTAGAGGTATACCATTTTATTGGGACTTGGGATTTCATCTTGTGAGTTTCCATACACTTTTAGGGGATTAGAAACTTGGTCAGACCCATGGTGGGAAGGAGGCTTAGCTTGGAGACCACTAGAGATGAGAGGTTGGTGTCGTTTCATGCAGAGCCCTAGAGTTGTCCATGTACTCATAGGTCTAAGCAGGAAGGTCGGTACATGTACATTGTGTCAGATTTTTGGTTATGTTCCATGAACAATGTATGTGTTGTAATTATCTGGAAGATACATTTTTGTATACTTGTATCCAAGACCATAGAAATTAATTTAAAGGTATGTGGTATAAATACTAGTAGATGCATGTGCTTTGCATGTAGTAAAGTAACACTTCAGAAACTTGAAGTTTTAGTTCAGTTAAAGTTATTATGATGAATTTCTATGTGATTAGTTGCATGAATTTGATATTTGGTTGATATAATGATTAAAGCTTAACGTTTTCTTACATATTTATGTATATACTAGTAAGTGCACATGCGTTGCACATTTATATTAATGATTATAATATAACTCATGGAAATCTTTAGTATATATGAGAATCAACGACCTTATATATATCATACATCATGGGTTTTGTAAGTTGCTTGAAATTAATAATCAAATAATAAGATAATGCAATGAAGATTTAACAGGAAGAGTCATACATTTCAGTGTGCTTTACCAATTTGATTGAAATGTCACTACTCATGGTCCATTTATTAAATAAAAGTAACAGTCAATATCGTTTCAAAAATAAAACATTTTTGTCTCTAGGTAGAAATGATCATGATCACAAATTATGGTTGTCTTATACTACGTAATGAAATTACAATTTAGTGGAATCTATTTTACATTCTACAATGAATTACCTAACTTATCTTATGAATGTTTCATCTTCAAATTGAAGTTTTCATTTAACATGGTGTGTTTCATGTTCCATTAATATAAATGTTTATTTTTTGTAAATGTTGTTAACATTATAGATATTGTTTGTGATGCATTCCTAGTTATGTTTTCCTAAGTTCCTACTACTATTTCATCAAACTTGGTTTGAAAAAGATAAATCCTAACACATATACATATTTTTAAATCTTAGATGCAATTTTTACTTTAAAGAATAGTGAATTAGGCATTGGAATATCAAATCATTATCTATAACGTCTAAAATAATTAAAACTTGAGACTTGGTGCAATATATCAAATTTATGTTTTTTTACCAAATAAAAGAAACCTTCTTTTATGGTTATGATTGAAATTACATAATCACAACATTGTCAACATCTCCCCAAAATTTAAGTTTAACAAATATGTTTTCTCATTTTCTCATGATATGCCATTGTACCTCTATGTATACATCGTCTTAACAAAGTTGGATATATGCCTTTATCTATTCCTTTTTTCTAAAGAAATTAATTCATGACAAATTAAGAGTTACTACCACCAACCCACAACCACCTTCATTCTACCTACCCACTAACCAAGAATGAAAATTCAAAATCATATTTCAAGATATATTTTTTGTTTTACAATATATAACTGTGAAATAAACTAATGACTGGAACCAACGCTTGCTTATGTTGCTACTTTTTTTTACCACACCCTAATTAACGATTAGATATACCTTAGCTTTCGTTTCTTAGAGTTTTGACATAATGTGATGAGTAACTATGTATAAGATTATTCTGTTATACGAAAAGGTTTAGTTGTTTTAATGAAGTGTACTTTTACGCATGAACCGTATAATCAACTAAAGACATTTTTCTCAAAGTAAATTCAGATGTAATAAAATGTTTGAATTGAGATAGATTATACTTATTAAGACTAAAGTTATCACATAAATTATTTGATAAACTTGGGCTTTTCTTTAGATATACTCAGTAACACCATTAGAACCTAGGGTAACTTTGAAGAAATTCCATAATGACTATTCTCAGAAAATTTACAAAAGATAGAACATGTTATTTCTGTAGTTGGATAAATATACTCTATCCCATATTTTAGAAGTGCAGTCAACTGTTGAGTTTAGAATTAACTGTTTTGTTAGTTCTTCACTTATAATATAGAATTATAATTTTCATATACATTTGAAGTTCGAAATAATGAATGCCCTACTAAAATATGAATAAGGGGTAAATTCTAGGAAAATATAAGCAAAAATATACTAAAATGGTAAGTACTAAAAATGAATTTATTTTTCTATCATCCATAATCAAATCCTTTTTAAAATTTCACTATTATTGTTATAATATGTTAATTTTAAACTACAAATAGTAAAAAGTTTACCAATTTTGTTAATGATGCGATCTATACTTATTTTTTTGCATTTTTTAAGTCAACAACTCCATGCATAGAGAAAATATATAAAGTCCTTAATTTTTTATATATATACATATATATATATATTTTTATGCATTACAGAATTTATAACTATCCAATTACTTTGTTCCAACAAATTGATGCATAATCATGTAACAATAACTATGTTATAGCTTAATGTTGCATATAATTCATGATGCATAACTTTAAAAGGGTAGCAACTTTAGTTTCTTCTTAAAAAAACCATGATAAAATTGATATAAAAGTTTTTAAAAATGTTCTACATTTATTTAAGGTAGAATATTTTTAAATATCAATTTAATTAAAAAATTGTTAGACATTTTGTTTTACCTAAAATAAATTTATAGAATCCCTAGAATTACATATTTCATTACTTTAAATAAATTGAAATCTAATATATACAATGTAATCAAAGAACATTAGAATATTTCATATTTGCATGGCACGATATTACTTATGTATATCTAGGTATACCTTTAGAATCCATTTTTGTTTCAGTTTATAGTTTTCTTATGCTTTAGTTTGTGTACTCCTAGGAACTATAAGAAGCCAACATTAATAGTTCCAATTCTTAACACTAATTTCTATTGTGTACAAGATCTTTCAATTTGAATAGGTTACTAATTATATTATAAAGTTATAGATGAATAATATTCTTATAAGGATGCCACTCTAGCTAACATGGCCTCCCTCACGGTGCTTGGTACCCCTAGACTTGAATGTTTTAAGAGTACAAAGGTTTTACTCTAGGGTTTGTTTGCTAATGTCAACACAATATAAATTCTATGAAATTTAAATAATATGTAATTCCAACTTTTTCTACATTTGGTAACTCAGTGCGGTCAGGGTATGAGTGAAAGAAATATCCAAAATATTAATGTGTATATAATGCAAAACTAAGATTGTTTGCACACATTTTCCCAAAAAGGATACTCTTCTTACTCGGACCCAAACCTTATTTCCCTTATTAGAATGAC
Source organism: Alisma plantago-aquatica (assembly GCA_963693085.1). Classification (NCBI taxonomy): domain Eukaryota; kingdom Viridiplantae; phylum Streptophyta; class Magnoliopsida; order Alismatales; family Alismataceae; genus Alisma; species Alisma plantago-aquatica. Next base: position 1,132,103,806 of record OY856412.1, on the reverse strand, counting down.
AACACGTGCAAGAAAAATGATGGAGATAGTAAACATATGTAAATGTCAATATATAACCCAAAATGAGAATCTAAAACAATGTAGAACACTAGTGGATGAATAGAAACATATAAATTACGTGAAGCATAAATGTAATGATATCTCATGAGTGTATAACTTAATCGTATAAGTAATGTGAATAGTATGGGTGACTTAAATTTTTTTAGAACATATTATAGTTAAAATTTGTGTATATACATGAATCTAGTGCATAACCTTGAATTTTATAGATATGGATATCTAGACAAGTAAGATACATGCAAGAGTACATTTGAAGTGTCTAAGAAATACTCAGATTTTCACGAGCAAAATGCAAATAATACGATCATCATTTTACATTAAGAAATGTGTGGAAGTAATGCTCTGTTGTTTTCATTAGTAAATGAAGGGCCAAAACGTACCATATTCTTATACGTTCTTTCTTCGCAATATTATATTTCGTAATCATGTAAGTATCATAGAGCATTCCACACAATAAGAAAGAAGAATTCGAAAGGTTAAGATGTCTTACTGTTATCGTAGATGGAGAAGCATTTGAATATGGCATCAATATTGAAGAAGCTAACTTCTTAAATAGGTAGAAGTCCCGCTTCTAAAAGGAATTGAATGGAACGGTATCTCTGAGGACATCACTCCAGTATGTAAGTTTATGAGATTTGCAGATGTCTTGCATATCATAGAACCAACATTGGAAAGTAAATATACGATGGATTATCAAGAACGGTCGTGTGGCACCTAATGCCTGAAATAATGAAAATGATATTTAATTAAATAGTGTACGTAACCAACCAGTTCTGAATTTAACTTAATTTTTTTTTACACCAATGCACATTGGTAAGATATTTCAGTAAGAGTATTGTAATATTACTGAAGTTTATTCTGCTCATCCGGGAAGAGATCGAAACTAAACAGGCCAATTTCTTTTATATACTTCAATGCAAGCATGATCCATGATGTCTCTTATTCTGACTCAAGGTGTTGGACGACAACTACTCATTCAACATCCTGCCAAGTTGCAAGATGATCTACTTATAATAGAAGAGAGGAGTGTATTTTGTATTAGAGAATAGTCCACCATGTTGGAGTTGTGACTCCTTTGACGATGGTTGCACATAGGGTTGATGATGTCGGCTTCACTACATTAAGGTCTTTCTTTTACCTTATCTGTGATTCACCAGGTGAAGATCTTCGACTTGCCGCTGACGAGGTTGGGGGCTGTGTGGAACCTGTTGACATTTTAAATTGCTGCAAGACAATCTTATATCCTATAAACAGATCCCTTTCTTACAGGGTAGTTTCTTCTCATGGACAGTTACAACACCCTCGCGGGTGAGGCTATCTGCTGTGATGTTTATGAAACATATCCATATAAAAAGAAGGGGATGTAATTAATGGTTCGGTTGTGTGGGTTATATGGCTCGATGTAGTTGGTAATAACACAAGTACATTCTACCTTGCTAGCTGCATCTGCTTCTTCTTTGTTTGCCCGATGCCGGCTTGCTAGGGTATGGAGCGCGACGGGTTGGAAACACTTAGGGAGAGATCGATGGTCGTCTCATGCAGCTTCAGCGGATTACGGAGAAACATGACGACGTCTTCAGACAATGGAAACTACTCCACGCAGCGCCGCGTTTTTTGATGAGGATGCAGCTTGCCTAGATGACTTGTCGCTGGCCATAGGCTGTCATGGTGATGCGAGTGGACATGGCATTCCCCCACGCTTTCCTCGATGCAACCAACCTGACCGCAATATATACATGTTATGAAATAGAGGAAGAAAGTAAAACAACCACCAGAAAAGATTTACTACTATGGTTCATCTGTGGAACAAGATAAATCTTGGGTGGTCGTTGTAGTCGACGAGGCGTGCGTAGAAGCACTCCGGAATACCTATCCTGGCTTGGCGCCAAGAAAACCTCAAGCGATAGTCGCAGGCTCGCAGCGCTGACCATTTTTTTTTGAAGGTAAAGGTCATAGCATATATTAAGATAAAACAAAGCAAGTAAACACCTGCTTTGGCGAGTTCATAAAGATGTGAATACGAAAGAAAAATGTTCTGATGGGTGAAGAAAAGAGAGATGTTTTAGTTGTTTGGGGGAGGCACCCCTTAACAAGCCTCTAGTAGCACTAATTCAAAATATCTGAGAAAAGTTTTCAGCTCCTGGACAGATGGTATCACTGAAGTTGTTGCAGCAAATTGACGCCCGTTTCATCGACCACTATGGCCTTCAGGTCGCAGAGAAAATGGGCTTCAGATTCACCTTCTTCGGAGTCCTCCTTCCTATCTAGGACCTGTTTACCTGCATATTGAGAGCAAGTGAAGATCTGCATCTATTTGTGAGATAATATTTTGCCTTTTTTTATTGTTGTTGAATATTCTGTTGTTTCTCTCAAGTCAAAGATTCCAGCTGATGATGATGAAGATGTCGTTTCCCCTGAAGGAGTTGTAGTGTCTGTTTGGTGTGATCTGAAGGGGGAATGTAGCTGATTGGAGTTCTAATTGGTAATTTTGTGTGTAGTGTGAGATGATGTTTAGTGAGGTGTTACACTTGAAGAAGATGTGTTCTACCGAATCAGAGTCCGATTTGCATAGAGGGCATCTGGAAGGACCAATGAAGCCCTTCGGAAAGGTTCTCTCCAGTGAGCAGCTTGTTGTGAAGGAGTAGCTAAAGAAAGGTTTTATGTTTTTGTTGCCATTTTTGTTTCCATATTTTTGTGGTATGTGGGGAAAAGCCTCTGAAGGATAGGTAAGTGTAAGCTTTCTTAACAGAGTAGGAGTTTCCCCATCGCCAAGTGATATTATTTGATGAATTGTTTTCAAGTGTTTGCTTTAAGGCACTGAGGTCGTCAGGTTTGAGATACATGAGAATGCATCTTTTGAGAGGGTTTGTTCTGTTGTTGGTTAGAAGGCGGAGGGCCTTGTCAATGTTGATCTTGAGGAGATTGTCTGGGATGGTCCAATTTGTGTGCAGGTTTAGAACATAATTTTTTTCAAACCAGGGATCGTTCTAGAAGGAGATTTTTTGGTGGGAGTGTGGAGGAGTGTTGATGAGTTGGGTTATAATTTGGATGATTTTGTTTATGTATTTCCAAAGGGGTGGCTGATTTTTTTGGAACTTTATGTCGGGGAGGGGATTTTTGATAGTATTTGAAGTTGATCAGGCTCGACCATATTTTTGTCTTATTTTTTACCAGACTGTTGATGATTTTCGTTATGAGACAGAAGACATAGGTTTCAATGTTTAGAATGCCCCAGTCACCTTGGTCTAAAGGTGCAGTAATAGTTTTCCAATTTACAAGATGTTAGTGTTTTCCGGATTTTGTGGATGGGTGATAGTTATTCCATAGGAATTTCCTTCTCACTTTGTCAAGGAGTGTTTTAGTGTTGGATGGAAGGGGTATATAACTCAGGAAGTGTGTGGTGATAGGAGTGATGACACTGTTTAGGAGAGTAAGTCTTCCTGAGAGATTTAGAAAGTTATTTGTCCAATCAGAGAGTTTTTTATTTATTTTCTCCATGATGGGAGACCAGGTAGAATTTGTGATGTTGTGGGGGGTAATTGGGAGTCCTAGGTATTGGATGGGGAAGTCATAAATCTTGCATCTAAGGAGATCTCTGTATCTTTCCAAGATAGATTGTTCAAGGTGAACCCCAAAGATGGATGATTTGTGGAGATTTATTTTTAGCCCCAAAATATAGGAAAAAATGCCTAGGATTATGAAGATATTGAGTAAGGAGGCATCTTCTGGGGAGGAGAGGATTATTGTGTCATCAGCAAACTGTATAATGTTTTCTTTGCATTCCTCTGGTGAGTTAATGAGGCCACTGATTTTTCCAAGTTGTATCATACGAGTGAGAATGGTTGTGATGATAATAAAAAGGTAAAGGGAGAGGGGGTCGCCTTGTCTGAGGCTATTTGAATTATGAAAATAACCAAATGGAACACCATTTATGATTGTTGAAAAGTGGTTTGTGGATATGCAAGCATGTATCCATTTGACCCATTTGTGTGGAAAACCAAAGCCAGTGAGCGTTTTTGTTAAACAGTTCCAGTTGACAAAGTCAAAGGCTTTCTCAAACTCCAATTTGATGGCCAGCAGAGGTGTTCTATTTTTGTGGCAGAGATGTATTGTTTCATTAACCATCAGGTATGTATCTTGTATGCTTCTACCTTTGAGAAAGGCGTATTGATTGAGGGGAATGATTTGGTTCCTCAGTGGTTTTATTCTATTTGCTAGAGTTTTTTCTAAGATTTTGTATGAAGTGTTGATAAGGCTGATGGGTCTGAACTGGGAGATAAGGTCAGGTTGATTGGTTTTTTTTATTAGGGTGATGAAAGTTTGGTTTAGGTGCTTGATGATGTTGTGGGGGTTTTCGCTTTCATAGAAGGTCTTAAGCATAGCTAGGAAGTCAATTTTGTAGTGATCCCAGTTTGCAAGGTAGAATTCTACGTTAAGATCATCAGGTCCAGGCGATTTATTTAATCCTAATGTAGATATGGCCATGGGGGAAAAGGTTTTATAAGGTCTTGAGGGTTTTCTATGTTTGTAGGGCAGATCATAGACCAGTCCAAGTCGTTTAGGCAGGAGGGGTTGTGATTGTTGTTGAATATTTTTTTGAAATGGTCTGTGATGTGGTTTGTGATAGATTATTTGTGGGTTGAGATCCTATCATTTATTCGAAGGTATGTGATGGAGTTTTTTGGATAATTTTTGTTGCTGATTTATGAAAGAACTTTTTGTTTTTATCCCCTTCCTTTTCCCAGGTGATTTTAGCCCTTTGTCTCCACCTGGTGTCAATACACTTTTTTGTGAAATCAAGGTCATGTTTAATGGACAGGAAAAGAGCACGGTCTGCTGAAGGCTCTTTGTCCACAAAGAGGAATTGTTCTTCTAGGTTTTTTTGTGTTTCGTAGAGCTTGTTTGGGTTTGTGAGTTTCCAGTTTTTTATGTGTATTTTGATGCTTTTTGTGTTTTGGAAAATGTGGAGTCCTAGGTTTGTGGTTTGGGAGTCGGCTAATTTCCAACGCTCAACACAGGTGTTGGTAAAGTTGTTTATGGAGAGCCAACCATTTTCAAATATGAAAGGGCGCTGACCCCATGAAATGGCATTAGTGTCTAGAATTAGAGGGAAATGATCGGATATGGCTCTGTCAGAGATGTGAATAGTGGAGAGAGTGAAAAAACACTAGAGGGGGTGAATAGGGTTTTATGGAATTTTATTAATAATTCAACCAAAATAAGGACCCAAAAAAATATTGGACAAGGGTACAACGATTTAGAGTGGTTCTAACCTTAGCAAATACTAAGTCAGTCAATCCACTACCTGGTTGCTTATCCAACTGGGATTTTGAAAGTACTTAAATTTTATTACCTCGCAAGGATGTTACATAAAATTACAAATACTTTCACCAAACCCTTCGGACAGCCTTCACCTAGAAGTAGTCTCACCAACCTCGAAGCAGCCTTCCTTGAAGTAACCTCAAGCTCCCTCTTGAAGTAGCCTTCCTCTTGAAGTAGCTTTCCGTTGAGACAGCCTTCTTGAAGTAGTCCAAAGTCCACCTTCTCCACCGAGAAGAACCTTCTCCAATCTGCAGCCTCCAACCCTAGGAGTAGCAAGGAGAATACAAACAATATAAAGGAACAAGAAGGGAAAATAGAAATTACAATTACCACTTGTAGCATAAGGCTTGATTTCCTATATCAAGCATTTTGATCTCCTAACCAATGTATATGGAAGTGTTGGTTCAGTGGGTAGGAGATGCTAGCCTATAGGACATGAATTTAGAGCAATAGAACTGAATAGCCAATGTTGGAATTGCTCAAATGCTCACAAGAATGAATAGCCAATTGCAAGTATATTCTCAAGTGTTGCACAAGTGTATCTTAGGTGTCCTAAGGCTTGTCCTATTTATAGGAATGGCCTATGAATGCTTAAGGATGTTCTAGACACTTTCTAGGGGGTTCTTAGTGCTCAACTAGCCGTTAGGTAACCATTAGTTGCTTTAACAACGGCTAGTTAATTAACCTAAAAATTGCAGACGGAGACGTTCTCGGTCGAAGATTTTTCGATCGAGAGTCATTCTCGGTCGAGGACTTGTCGACCGAGGGACTGTCTGGAGCAAGTGTGTATAACGTTCTGATCCAACTCCCAACTACCTTGTCTGCTGTGTCTAACGGCTACCTGGGTCATTCTCCGTCGAAGAGTTTTTTGACCGAGAGTGTCTCGGTCGAGAAATTTGTTGACCGAGAATGACTCTGTTTCAATATTTTAAACTATGTACTAAGTGTGTGTATGAGTGTGCAGTTGTGACACTATTGTAGGGGATGACCTATCTAAGTGTTGTGATTGAATAGAAAGATCTAAACGCGTGATTTACATGATATCTAAGTACTTGTACATTATATACTTGTACAAGTTTTTACATTTGATAGCAATCATGAATTAAAGAAATTTGAGCATATAGATCTTCCAAGTAGTTTGTCATCCACCTAATTCCTGCAACACTCAAGTTGCACGTTAGATCCACAAGAATGAAATGTTTGTCATCATTGAAACAAAGGGATTATAATAATGTCCAATTTAGCCAACAATCTCCCCCTTTTTGAAGATGACAAAAATTTCTAAAATATAAAATAAGGAGATATAAATCATATGAGTTTCATACCTGAAGTTTACCTTTTGTAGCCATTCTTGTTTTGCAAGTGTGTGCTGACCGAGATATAATGAAACTCATTTTATGTTTTTGATTTTATATTATTTCTCCCCCCTTGTCATTTCAAAAAGATATCCAAGATAATCATTTAGTATGACTTTTTATTTCTCCCCCTTAATTTTATGTTATGCTCCCCCTTAAAGAGATATTCAATTTAAAAGCAAGGGATTAATGCAAAGCAATTATTGTTAAACTTAGCCATAATTTATTTCTCAATCATTTGCAAAGGATGTTAAGCCTTGAAATGATATGAGTTCATTTTAAGTTCATGGCATATGTGTATTGATTTCTCATCCATTTTACAAGGGATGTTAAGCCCAGAAAATGAAATGAGATTTCCTTAATCTCATGATGAATACACATTGATTTTTCATCAATTTTGCAAGGGATGTTAAACCCTGAAAATGATATGAGAATCCTTTAAGCTTATAGTAAAGTACATAAAAGTATCTCTAACCAAATGCACGGGATGTTAAGCCCAGACTTGTTTAGAGAATTCCATTAAGAATGAGATATATATCACATTCATGAAATTTGTAGTTTCCTTTATTTTCATAACCAAAATTACTTTTAAGGATACTAATGTCATAACATGTTTCAACTTTTCTTTATGATGTTCACAACATTTTTATTTGCTAATTACTTTACCGAAAGCATTTAAACCATTCACAATAGAAGAAAATTTTGCATACATTTCACTAATATACTCATTTTGATCCATATGAAACTGTTCAAATTTTTGCTTAAGCATTCTGATTTTAGAATTCTTAACTTGAACAGTTCCTTCATGTGTTATAGAGAGTCTACGCCATATCTCATATGCCGTTTTACAATTTGATATTCTATTGAATTCACTAACGAAAATTGAACAATAGAGTATACTTACAGCTTTTGCATTCATTTGGGCTGATCTTACCGTATTAGCATCCCAATTTGCATACTCTATTTGAGGAAATTCATATGGATTTGATACCATCCTCCATAAATCCCAGCTGATTCCTTGGAAGTAGAACTGCATCCTCCTCTTCCAGTAAGTGTAGTTAGTTCCATCAAAAGGTGGAGGTCTTGCCGCGAGTGTTCCTTCCAAGTTGAGGTTGTTGAGTACCCCGTCACCTATTCTTCAAGACTTTGTTAAAGTTCCTTGAAACCCTACTCTGATACCAATTGAAAAAACACTAGAGGGGGGTGAATAGGGTTTTATGGAATTTTATTAATAATTCAACCAAAACAAGCACCCACAAAAATATTGGACAAGGGGGCAAGGATTTAGAGTGGTTCCAACCTTAGCAAATACTAAGTCATTCAATCCACTACTCGGTTGCTTACCCAACCGGGATTTTGAAAGTACTTAAATTTTATTACCTCTCAAGGATGTTACATAAAATTACAAATACTTTCACCAAACCCTTCAGACAGCCTTCACCTAGAAGTAGTCTCACCAACCTCAAAGCAGCCTTCCTTGAAGTAACCTCAAGCTCCCTCTTGAAGTAGCCTTCCTCTTGAAGTAGCTTCCAGTTGAGATAGCCTTCTTGAAGTAGTCCAAAGTCCACCTTCTCCACCGAGAAGAACCTTCTCCAATCCGCAGCCTCCAACTCTAGGAGTAGAAAGGAGAATACAAACAATATAAAGGAACAAGAAGGAAAAATAGAAATTACAATTACCACTTGTAACACAAGGCTTGATTTTCTATATCAAGCGTTTTGATCTCCTAACCAATGTATATGGAAGTGTTGGTTCAGTGGGTAGGAGATGCTAGCCTATAGGACACGAATTTGGAGAAATGGAACTGAATAGCCAATGTTGGAATTGCTCAAATGCTCACAAGAATGAATAGCCAATTGCAAGTATATTCTCAAGTGTTGCACAAGTGTATCTTAGGTGTCCTAAGGCTTGTCCTATTTATAGGAATGGCCTATGAATGCTTAAGGACGTTCTAGACACTTTCTAAGGGGTTCTTAGTGCTCAACTAGCCGTTAGGTAACCATTAGTTGCTTTAACAACGGCTAGTTAATTAATCCTAAAAATTGTAGACGGAGACATTCTCAGTCGAAGATTTGTCGACCGAGAGTCCTTCTCGGTCGAGGACTTGTCGACCGAGGGACTGTCTGGAGCAAGTGTGTATAACGTTCTGATCCAACTCCCAACTACCTTGTCTGTTGTGTCTAACGACTACTTGGGTCATTCTCGGTCGAAGAGTTTGTCGACCGAGAGTGTCTCGGTCGAGAAATTTGTCGACCGAGAATGACTATGTTTCAATGTTTTAAACTAAGTACTAAGTGTGTGTATGAGTGTACAGTTGTGACACTATTGTAGGGGATGACCTATCTAAGTGTTGTGATTGACTAGGAAGGATCTAAACGCTTGATTTACATGATATCTAAGTACTTGTACATTATATACTTGTACAAGTTTTTACATTTGATAGCAATCATGAATTAAAGAAATTTGAGCATATAGATCTTCCAAGTAGTTTGTCATCCACCTAATTCCTACAACACTCAAGTAGCACGTTAGATCCACAAGAATGAAATGTTTGTCATCATCGAAACAAAGAGATTATAATAATATCCAATTTAGCCAACAGAGAGGGTATTTGTCTTCCCATAGGGTGGAGCATATGAAATGGTCGAGTCTGGAAAATTTTTGATTTCTCGACCATGTAAAGGATGCATTTGATGGTTTTATATCAATCAATGCATGTTTTGTGAGGAGATGGCTAAAAAGTTTGTTAGTTGCAGACATAGTTTGTGTGGAATTTGTGGGGTTTGTTCTATTAGAGTTTTGGGTAATCAAATTGAAGTCCCCACTGATAACCCAGGGAGACAGATGGTAGTCTGTCATGAGCAATTTTAGTTCAGTCAAGAAGGCAGATTTATTTTGTCCAGGTTCACCATAAAACCAAGAAAAATTCCAACAAAAACCATCAGATGTGTTTTTAAAGGCGATGATTATGGAGTAGTCTAGAGTGGTGGTGTTTAGGGTAGAGAAGGTAAGATTGTTGAAACCAACTAAGAGGCCCCCTTTAAAGCCAGTGGGGGGGATTTGGACCCAGTCAGTGATTCTGTTACCTCCTGTGGTTTTGAGAGAAAAAGGGGAAAGACTAGTTTTTGTTTCTTGGATAGTGATCAGGTCTATTTTATTTTTGTATATGTGTGAGCAGATTTCCTTACGTCTTTGGAGGTTTGCGGCCCCATAGACTTTCCAAGAAGTAAGACGCATATTTGGGGGAAATGATATGACGGGAGATGGTCAGCTCAAAAGTAGGCTAGTCAATTTTGAGAAGTTCAAGGTTTTTCTTGGTAGTTTCCAAAACTCTTTTGTTTGACCAACCCATAAAGAGTTCAATATCATCTAGGGTTTTATGAGCCCTGTCTTCATCTTCGAGATATATTCCTATATTTTTAGCAAATTTTGTAAAACTATTGATGTTTGACCATGATGCAAGGTCCTCAATGATGTATATGTCACAATTTAAAGACTTTGTAAAAGGTGGGGAAGAGATATTAAGAATAGAAGATTTTGCACAGGATGAACTGAGAGAAGTGTTTGTGGATGTACCTGAATCTGGTTTGTTGACTATGATATTTTTGTTTTCCTCTTTTGGACCTTGCATCATAAGATTCCGGGCGTAGCTGTCTTCTTGCCTTTGTTTTGGGCTCTTCTTCTGAGGACTCTGCGAAGAGCTCACATCCTTTAGCTAGGAAAGCTTATGTTTTCTTAAAGAGGTTTGGTTTGGGTTTTATGCTTGGCAGCTTTCCTTGGTAGACGTTGGGGAGGGGAAAATGGTGTCAGATGGTGGAGAGGTGTTTCCATGTAGGGAGGGAGTGGAGATTCTGGTTCTTTTCCTAGTTGTGAGGAGGTTTGTGTTATCGGAGGGGGTGGTGTTTGAGTTCTTTCTTTCCCAAACATGGTGTCGATCACCTGTAAAATAGGTAAAAGAAGGTGTCTTGCTATCTTTATTTGGGCAAAACCATGAAGGTGGATGGTTTGAAAGATCAGAGAAGACTATTCTATTTTCAGAAGGATGTTCGGAAGACAGTTTGATGTTATAGATTGATTCTCCAATTCTAATGTTGATGGAAGGTGGTAAGGAAATGGCTGCTTTGACTGCAAGGAGGCAAAAGGCTTTAATGTATTGGGTAGGATGCAGGGTTTCTGGGATGATGTATTGTAGAGTAGCCCCGATGGAGTGGGCTATGCCTATGAAAATCACAACTTCCCAGAGGTGGGGTGGGAGGTTGGTGATTGCAACCCAGTCAGAGCCGCCAACTGGAGTTGGGTAAGCTCCAAGGTCAGTCGACCATTTTGACAATCTGGCTGTAATGAAACTAGATCCACATGGTATTGTGAGAACCTGGTTGAAGATATGGTTGATTTTTTTACCTTCAAGAACAGTGTATATCAGTTGAGTTGGCGGAATGATTTTTGGCTTGAGGATAGTCTGTCCCGAGATGAGGAGGGCTAGAGTGTGGGTGATATCTAGGACATTTATATGGTTGTTGTCTATGTTGTTTTCAATTGAGACGAGGATGCTTCTCAAGGTGAGGACTTTGAGTAGCCTCATGGAGTTTGCTGGTAGGTCAAGGGCTATCGCATATTCGAGGTGTTCTGGAGTTTGCATGGTTGATGGTGTGGGTAAGGTGTATGAGTAGTGATTGGAGGTAAAAGAGGGAGCGTAGGAGGAGCGAGGTTTTGGTGGAGAAGCTAAGTGGTTTAGTGGCTTGTGGTAGGGTTTTAATATAGGCACAACTCTGGTGTTTTTATGATGGTATCGAGCTTTGGGTGTGCCTGCATGTTCGGGCAGGAGGTTTGCTAGGCATGCAAAAGCGTTTCTTGTGAGTGGGGGAAAGGGAGGGGGTTGTTTTGTGCGTCTGAAGTCCGTATCTCTTTTTTTGGAACTTGAAGGTTTTTGCAGAAAGTCAAATATTTTCTAGAAACGTACCTAGGGAAGAAAAGCTCAGGTTCTGCATGAGTTCTGATCTTAACAGGGGGTGGGCGAGCTTTACAGAACCTTTTGGTGTGACCTACTTGGTGGCATCTGAAGCAGGTAATGCAGGAAGGGCATCTGGAAGTCGAATGGTGCTTACTATTGCAAAGAGAACAGTGAAGGGCCCGAAAAGGTTTTCTGGGAGGGGTCGTTCTCCAGATTTGGGCGGTGGGGTTTATCTCTAGGAGTTTGTTGATGAGGTGTGTAGATTTTTCTTGTCCTAAAATAGGAAAAGTGCGGTTTAGGATAATTCTGTCTTTTGGGATGATTTCGTCCACTGTGAAGGATCGGGGGTTTAGGGTTTTGTGGAGCGAAGAGAGAGTGAGTTTTTTGGCCGGTTTTTTCTTTTGGGAAGAAAAAAGATGGTACCTTGTTGCGATGGAGCTTGTTTGATGTGGTGTTGTTGTTGTGTCTGCAACATCTTCCTCCTCTAAGCAAGAGGAGAGTGAGATGGGCCAAGCCTTTGTTCCTACCGGGGGTAGATAAATGTTCCGAACGAAGAGCTGATCAACTGAGTTTGATGAAGTTTAGATTTCTTGGTCGTATTTTTTATAGAGATGTGCAAGCTCAGGTGGTGTGTCGGCATTGAAATCCCTAACCCACGCTAGGAAAGTTCAATTTCCGATCGACTTGGTGAAGATAGACCATTCCGGCTTGAGCTTGAGGTCTGAGATCAACAGGTCCCAACCCTCAGAGATGAGAAGGGTTGAAGCTTTGTTTTTGCAGTGGTGATCAGCCTGGGAAGACCAAGTGACTTTCACCGAGAAGGAACGGTGAACAATGTTGATCATGCAGGATCCCAGTGACAGGTCAAACTTGTGGTAGATCCAAGCTTTCGGTAGGGGAACACTGGTAGAGTACGCAGGGTTTGAGAGCAGGAACTCCATGAAGGTGAAATGCGAGTCCATTTCTGGAGGTGTAGCTGAAACCCTCGAGCCGTCGTCAAACGTCGAGGGTTTACTCTGTTTTAGGGCAATCATGAAGATTTTTGTCTTGCCTTTTTTGGATAGACGGGTCTTGTTTATGCATGAGGCCAAGGTGAGCAGGCCGCCCGTTCACATGATGTAGTCTTGGTAGGTGAGTAATTTTGAAATAGATATTCTCTGGGATGCAGAGAATCGGGACTGATGAGACTACAATTAAGGCACATGGAGGAAAGCGATAGCCGGTAGAATGGTATGTAGTTCGTTGAGACTTTTTGAAAAGGATGTTTTGGAGTATCAGACTGTTCTGGGCGCCACTGAGAGTGAAAATGCCCCAGCCGCTATAGTTGAGGAAAACAGGTGTTAAGGTTTAAAGGTTTGTATGACGCTATAATATCTTGGGTTTGCAAGTGAGGTGCCTCGGGAGCGGTCTAAAGCTCTAAGATTTAATGTAGAGGAGTGAAAGGGGTGGAGGAGTTATAAAGATGTACCTTTGAAACGCCTCCACTGAGTGCACCAGGAAGTTGATTAAACGTCGGGAAATGAGGGAGGGGAGGATGTGCCAGATCTTATCGGTTACCTGATATGATAACGCTCCCACTATGCTAAGAAGATCTAGGCTGAGCTCGCCATACGGGGGGGAGAAGGCCGAGCACAGATCGACACTCTCCTCTAAAGCGCAACCCGAGAAGGACGGGGGTGCGGAAGCTAGGGCTCGTCGTACTGGGACTTACCAGGATGGAGAGGCTGATGATGTGATTTTGGGGGCGGAGCTCAACGGACTGGGTGGAGAAGGTCGAGCCCGGAGAGGCCCAAACCTCCGAGGCGCTGATCGTGGAGGGCGGAGGAGTGATGACTGGGGCACGCCGGACGGGGGCTAACCCGAGGGGGGGATGGTACCTAGGGGATGTTTCTAGAGAGAAGATGGAGCTTTCTCTCACTTACCGCCTGTTACCTCCTCCCGAAGACGGGGCCTTTTTTGAAGTTACATGTAGTGTAATTATGATTCGCAGCGCTGACCATGACCCAGAGATAAAGAAACCTCACACGATCAACGCAACTTCCATATAACAAATCCTGAATCCATCGGACACAGGTATCCACGCAAGCAATTCATGAGTCTTGATGGACGGAAAACTCATTGCTTAAAGAATTAAATAAAAAAGGAAAGAGGATAGAGATTATCGTAACTAACAACTTGGTCAATTAATGTGGGTGTAGGACTGACTACTTGATCACGTAATAAACATGTGTAAGGACGGAGACGAGTGAGAAGAGTGATGGTGCTTAGTATGGTAGAATAGTAGATAATGATCTTTTTGAATCCCTAATAATCCAAATTCCTCTTAATAATAAAATTCATAACAAGAACCTGATCATCGAAAACAATTTGTGTACCATTCACAATGTTACTATGTTTAATGTTTAACGTTAATGTTCATATATGTCTCTTCATTATATTATTGGTCAACATTGTTTCATATGCACATTTTGTAACTATCTATGCACAATCCTTATTGTTTCCTCGTCCAATTCCAATTTTAATGTGCACAAAGATAAACTTTCATTTGATTGCCATATAGATTACAGATGTACTTTTTATTGTTCTGATTTTGTTTGTGGTAAATTCATGGAAACATTAATACCAAAATGATTGAGGTGAACTTTTTCATTGAGTTCGCTATCTCATGTTCGATCTATATTACTGCATGGTAACTTAAACGGTCATCTACTTCTCCACTGTTATTCCTCATCGACGGATACATTTCATGGAAGGATTTAAGTTACTATACGAAACATGAATAGCAACCATGCTTTTTCGTTCTAATATATAAAAAACTGAATGTTAAATATAAACTTTGAGGAATAAAGATGACGCTTAGTTAATGACTTTTCCAACTTTTATATCTATTTCTACAACCCATTTGGGTTCTCATATACATCTCTACTTTTCTATAGGATGTGGCAATATTCTTGAGTCATTATTTTGCTTTCTTTATCGACACCTAGTTAGAACCACATCTATACTACCTTTGATTGTATGTATATCTCTTATGAAAAAGAAAGAAACATTTAAAGAAGCTTTTTTTTCTAGCTATATAAGGTTGTGTCTATAATATAATTCAGGTGCACGATCAAATGAGTTTTAATCACATTGGTTTTTCAAATTATTGTAATGGTGTAATATTTTCCCAAAAATGTGCATTTAAATAACAAAACAATTATAATTCCTAATACATAAGGCACTTCAAAATTTTACTTGCATAGAATTATGATAGATAAGAAAATTCAGAAATATACCAAATTTCAAAGTCTACATCTAGAGCCATGACCTTTACAAATTAATTTATATGTCAAGCTCGTGTTGGGTTGCAACACAACTTTTGTTTGATATTTATTGTAACAAACTTCGTACTGCATGATTTACTATATCATGAAGTGTTTGTTATTTTGTAAAATAAGGTTAACGGGATTAAAGAAAAATATAATACACATTTAATGTTGGGAAGGTCATCACTTTACCTTAAATTGAAGTCACCAAGAAAATACACAAATTAACATATGATCACTTAGTAAAAACAACTAAGTTGTCTTCTGCATTGTTGCCATCCTTTTATATGTTTTTGTTGTAGTAGAACTCATTTACTTACGTCATAACAATTTATGTGATCATCTACTGAGTAGATAACATTTCTATATGAGGATTATTGTTAGTAATTATACTTGCATATATGGAAAAGAAGACTATTGTTAGTATTTGTATTTATATGTATAAGTCATACCAATGCTTCAGTTCATGGTATTTTATCACATTCCATCATAATATATCTAGGCTTTAGGATGCCTCAATATGTGTAGATAATTGTGAGTACACATGCACATATCTGACACAACGTGCCTGTTGGGATTATTTACAATAATGTAACATAAAAAATTTAATATAAAAATCATACTAACTACAACAAGATTCACATGGATTGATTCAATGTATCAATTGATATAACATTTCTTAGTGACATGAATGAAATAAATAAGTACATTTTTTCTATCACGCAACAAGGTGAATCAAGACAGTGTCGCTTGGAGCACAACTCGTAGTTTTCTTTGGGGTAACCTAAAACCCATAAATATCCAAAACAAAAACTATATCTCTCTATAAGTAGTTTTTATCATTAATATGTTTATAACAGACTATATAGTTGTGAGTCATATTACATTAAAATTCTATTTTAAAAATATGTTTTAAGAAGCTTGTTACATATAAACAAAAATCATAAGAAATAAATTGGTGTACATGTATGTTACAATATTTCACAATAATATGAATCCACCATATGAGTACATGCTTGTGATTCCTCGTCATGGTGAACGAAGATTATATATCCAAACAACTTGTAGTGTTTTGTAGGAATCTATAACCCATGAACATTCAAAATACCAATTGCAACTAAGAGAGGAGATAGGAAATAGTTTAATATTAGTAGTTGATTGCAACCTCATGGAAATATAAATGTGTTCAACTGAATATCATCGACTTAATGCATCACTTATTTGAGCACAATATGGAGTGTATAGGAGAATTGGAAACTCCAAACAGGGCATCCATGATATTATTCTACGCAATGGAAGAATTGTAAGCAGTTTATATTATCACACTTTATGAATTGGGCATGCACATATAGCTAGGGCAATAAGTGGATATGGGTATACCTGCATGCCCTCAAATTCACAACCTATAAACCTGTAATGGGTATAAATTTTTATAACCATGTAAGAACTTACCCTTGTACATGTGTACCCACCTCTGACCGAGTAAGGTTATGGTTATGTATATACCCATTGCCTGTATACCCATATATCCATTCAATTATTTATTTATGTAAAAATTTATGTTAGAATCTAATGGTGCATATTGTAGGACTCATAGGTAGCTAGTATAAGGATCTTGTAATGGTAAATGCTTATAATTGAATGTAAGTTCCATATCATAGTACTCACATATAGCATATATAAGTACCATAAAATAGTAGAATAAATATATCCATTAGTGCACGCTCATAGCCACACATTAAATTGGGAAGGCCATAAAGTCATTCTTTCATTCTGCTCCTTTTTCCTCAATGCCTTGAATTATATTTCTCCATAATTTCCCCATTTAAGTGTGGTGGTTTGCGGTATCCCAAAGTTTGTAGTGGATTATTGTAGTAAGTTTATCCATAACTGTATACCCAATTACCTGTCCATATACCCAATGGTTATGCGGATATGGGTACGATACAGGTATAAATTTTGACAAATCGGGTATATACCCATACCCATACCCACATACCTAAATGGTTTCGTTTGTGGATATGACTATAACCTCACCATACCCACCCATTTATAGCCCTAAATATAACATTGCTTATGAACTTTAAACAATACAATACCACATCTATCTTTAATGAATTCCAATAAAATATCATACAATAGCAAATAGTTGAATTGGCATAAGAGGTAGATATATAAACACAGGTCTGCCCAAGTTAAGAGAACAATAATCTGTCCTTATCGATCTAGTATGTCATTTAGCTACTGCAATTTATTAACCTTATTTCCCTTTCTAGTCTATGGGTTTTCTAAAATAGTTTTACGAATTGAGAAACAGTTAAGAATGCAGTAATACATTCTTTTATAAATTGGTATACATGTATTTTTCTAATGGTTGTATGCTTATACATATGAGATGTCCTAATTATATAAGTAAGATTGTATAATTCATAAGCATATATTTCAATGTTTATCTCACTCTTCATGATAATATATTTTTAGAACCACATCTCAACCTGAGGAGACAAATTCAACAAACTTGTGGGAAACAGTTTTAATAATTTTATTTTAAGATAATAGGTTGTACACTTCCTCGAACAGTTTAAAGATATTAAAATCTTTGAAATCTAGATGGTAATATTCTTGATGGCTTTTGAGTTAAAGTAAATATGTGACTATACTTGAATCCACTACAGTAATAGATGTTGTGCATTTATCAAATAAGTTGGATCTAAACATCCAACTTATACCACTTTATTTTGTATTTAAATCATAGATATCCATATGTGGTTTTGATTCTTACAAGCAGAGTATATTTTTGCCTTACAAAAATAAGTTGAACTACCATTGCATAATTATCATCCCTCCTACATAAACTCAAATATAGAGTAATAAAATCTTTCCATCATTGACAATAAAGTCCATTTTTAGAGGTTGAAAGGGAATAAAATAGCATGTCACAATTTGAAAAATAAACCAAATATAATCAAAAGTAAATAGAACTAAAAGGTATATAGAAAAATTTCATCCGGTCACATGAATTTGCCAAACATAACATGAAGGCACAACAAGAATAATTGGATTCCTTGTAGATAGTACAAGCCTTATGATTCCATACAAACCTTTGAAGAGCACATGGGTACATTGAAGATGTCAAAAACAAGTGATACTTTTAACTATCTAGGCCAAAGATGATTGTTAATATATGCAAAACTAATAAGTACATAATAGGATCTTACTTGCAAGATATTGTAATAAGGATAAGCATGAAGATGGTACATGGGAGGTTGGAAGTGGAGACCTGAAGGGTGACTGGTGAGGCATCCGATGGAGGATATAGCACGCCACTAGAGAATCCAAGAAAACTTTATATATTACCTAGATAAACAAGTACAAGGAACAAAGGCTAACATGTGGGAAGTAGTAGCAGTAGAGTGGAATCCTTTCTAGTTTCTGACCCTATAGTTGCACACGTGACAGGATCAATGGTGACTAGTGTATAGTCGGGAAGTTGAACATGTTATGAATCATCCTTAACCTTTACATCCTTTAATGCTTATCAAGTGTGAAATCAAAATAGAAAAGGATTCTCAGCTCACATCTAGATCTCTATAGAAAAGGAAGAAAAGTCATGGGCGGATCTTCTAAATCCAAGAAGACGGAGGTCCTAGTCAATCACAAAAAAACACTAAAAGATTTGAAGGATGGTAAGTTGATCTATCCTAAGCATATTGCATAAAGGAACATGGAGAGATGGAGTAAAAAAATCATATGGTACATCATTGGTCTTAAACCTCATTGGAAGACCCTCATCATTCACCTCTCTCAATACTGAAGGCCATGGGTTTGATCGAGGTTAGATAGAGGAAAAAAGTCTTCTTTCTGATTCTATTTTTAAATGACAAAGACATGGAGATGGTTTCTGAAGGTGGTCCATGGTTCATAGAGGGGAAATCATTGATAATCAAGATATCGTAAAGGGGGGACCATATGCAGAAATTGAAGTTGAAGAAGATTCCTATCTAGTTGAAAGTTCATAATATCCCTCTAGAACTCTAGGATGAAGTGATGTTCTCTTACATTAGCTCAATTTTTTGGAATTTTTTTATAAAAGACAACCTCATACTAATCTTTCAATAGCTAGATTTCCCAAGAATGCAAGTCTAGTTCATGTGGATTTCAACTATCCCAAAGAATTGAAAATCATTAATGGGGATGGGTTTGTTGATGTGACTTGTTTTGAATATGAATGGGAACCAAAATGATGCTTGGAGCATGGAAACTTTGGTCATGAATATTCTCTTTGTAGTGAATGGAATTCTTTGAACCACGTGACTAACCAAAGGAAACTCACCAATCATACTAATAGTATGGTTTGGAAACCAAAATTTGCACTGTCCATTGTGGTAAATAAGTCTGTTGTTATTCATAGGGGTGCTCTTAGTGAGGATGTTTCTATTGAAGTAATTGGAAGGGATGTTATTGTTATTTATACTCATATGACTAAATACATGGTTCTTGCTCAAAATGCAGTATTGTGAAACTTGTCGCCAACAGATGATTTTCAAAGCACTCGTGTGTTGGACACTTTGTTTGAGTGGAAAACAATGCAAAATTCAAGAAGCCCCCCCCCCCAAGTGCTTCACAAATAGTTTTCAAGTGAATTCAAATATCCTAATAAAATGGATTGAGATTTACCAAATAGATTTTCTTTTGAGGACCAGATGGAAAATGAGGTTGGTAACTCAGTGTGCCAAGGGGAGTTCAAGACAAAACATGATTCCCAAGTGTATAAATTCTTTTATATTGTATCTTGGAATGCGGTGAGAATGCACAAAAATATACCTTGCATTCAAAAGGAGTTGAGAAGATTGATTATTGACATTTTCATTCTCAATAAATCTAGATTTAACAAGAACAATCTTACTTCCTATGTTAATTTTTTATGGCATAATGATAAGTTCATTGATAATTCAAATTTTCATTCTTACACAAGATGGATTATTTTATTGGACAATCTAGACATCCATATCACTATAGTGCTCGATAACAACCAATTCATTCACTGTGACATTACCAATGGTGTTATTTTTTTCATCTGGCTATTTTATGTGGTACAAATGATGATTCTGATAGAAATCATCTTTAGAAGGGGATGAATGATATCTCTAAAAGTATACCATTAAATGGTATGACCTGTTGGTATGGTTCTTGATCCATTTCACCTTGATTCTATGGTGGAAATCAAAAATAAATTATGGATTTCTTCCTATTTCGATCTCCTCTTTAATTCTAACCATTCCTTTTCACTCAAACCTTGAGGACAAGCCTTGGAATGGTGAAAGGAGTTGCATCTACCATTTTTGCCGTGAGAATGGAGCTTGACTTTCATGATGTCCGTCTTTCTTGTGAGAAGCTTGGTAAAACCTCCTATGGGTGCTATCATGAATGATTTTAATAATGCCCTTAGTATTTTGGATTTGTTGGAAATCCCTTTGAAGGATGCTTACATCACTTGGGGTAGAAAAATCAAGGATGGTAGAAGCACTTTGTCTAAGATTGCTTCCTAATTCAGGGAGTGAATCCAGCTCTAACCTCATAAGAAATCATAAGATTATTAAGATTCACTTAATTTCATATAGCAAAAGGGCCACTCCTTTCATATTCTTAAATTGTTGGTTCTCATCCTGGGTGCAAGGATGTTGTCAATTTGTCTTGGAATATTAATTTTAGTGAACCTCCTATGTATAGGCATTATAGAAAGCCATACTCGACGAAAATTTCTATTATCAAGTAGAAAAAGATCATGTGAAGAACTTCTATTCTAGATCAATAGCTATTGAATGACATGCTTTAGTTTTGCATTCTATTGTAGATAATAACCCTAATAATCCTAAACTTCAAATAAAATAAAACAATCTAAGGAAGGAGGCCTTATCCACTATTCATGATGAAGAAATATTGATTAGATAGAATTTTCACATTTAGTAGATTAAGGATGGTGATAGGAACTCATGGCTTTTCTATGCTTCTCTACAAACTAGAACGCTAAGAAATAACATCTAAAATCTGAAGACTAAATATTCCTTCTATTTTGATCCCAAGATCATTTTGAACACATCACTACATATTATGAGGGTGCTTTTAACTCTTATATTGCTACCGAATTGTTTTGGGATAAAGACTAGTTGTTGCCTAAACTCTCTATGGTACAAGCTTCTAACATGAAGAAATGGGTCACAAGAAATGAATTCATGGAGGTGATCAACAATATGAATGATGAAGGCCCTAGGTTCATTGGTTTTAACTCCTTATTTTTCAAAAGTTGATGGGATATTGTTGGTGAGAAGGTGATTAGTGTTGTCCTTAATTTCTTCAACAATTACAAGCTTCTCAAAGAATGTAACAAGTCCTTTATTGGATTTACTCATAAATTCAATGCTTCTTCTATCCAAGTATTTTTCCCTATCTTGATCTGTAACATCATTTACAAAATATTATTAAGATTCTTGCTAACAGGCTCAAAAGCATTATTCCTAACATTATAAACCTTAATCAAGTTGAGTTTGTTAAAGACAGGAAAATTGGTGATGTCGTTCTCCTTGCAAACAAAATTTTGAGTTCCTTTGGTTGTCCTTGATCTCCAAAGTTCTACTTAAAAGCTAATTTGTCTAAAGCAGTTGTGTCAGTTAATAGAGAATGTATACTTCTTCGTCTTTAGAAGATGAACTTCCCTAATTGTTGGAATAAATAGATCGAGACGTGCTTCTCCACTGCCTCCTTCTAAGTATTAGCCAATCATACTCCTTACAAAACCTTCTATTTCTCTAAGGGAGTGAGACAAGGATATCCACTATCTTCGTCACTTTTTTTGCAATTATTGTGTAGCATCTCACAACAATTCTTGATTTCTCTATCAAAAATGGTTCAATTCAACCTTTATTTACCTCAAAGAACAATATCATTTATGTTTTTCATATCATCTTTGCATATGATATGCTAGTTTTTCCAAGGTAGACTTTGAAAATTGCAAAGGTGTTATTGATTTTCTGAGTACCTTTGGTATAATATTTGGGCTAATTCTTAATAATGCAAAAGGACATGTATTTTGAGTAAAGGTTTTGATGATACTTTCACTAAACTTTCAAATATTCCTATTTCTCAACTCCCAGTTAAGTACCTTGGTCTTCCTTTCTTCACTGGAAGACTCATAAAGATCATTTGTGCCCCAATTGTTGACAAAATATAACAAATTATTTATACTTGGAAGAGAATTCTCCTCTCAAAGTTTGGAATGATGGAGCTTTCTGTTTCTACCCTTTCTTCTTATTATTTCTTTTGGATTTATGTGTTTCTTATTCCAAAGTTAGTCATTTATGATTTAGAGAATATCATCAAAAACTTTATTTGGGGTAATACTGAGGAAAATAGGAAGCTTCACATGATCTCCTGGGAGTCCATATGCAGACCTAAAGATGAGGGAGACCTTATCCTGAGAAGTATTTTAAGTGGAATATGACATGTACCCTAAGAAACCTTTGGGATATTAGAAATTACAAATCCTCTCTATGGGTTAAATGGGTCCATGATAGGTATATTGATGAAGAAGCTTAATGGATAGTCAAGCCTAGAAACAGTAGTTTCTAGATGTGGAATAAATTAGTGAAGCATAAATGTGTCCTTCTTGCTCACCCTTTCTTCAAAATTGGTAATGGGAAAATCTTCTTTGGCTAGACCCTTGGTGTCCAAATAGAAGCTCCATATTGAACAATGTTGATAATAATCTTAAAATCTCCATATTGAACAGAGTTGATAATCATCTTGTCTTTAGGGTCGGTAAAGTTTTGAAATGCAAATTGAATACCTACATTAGCAGTTTTTGTGACCAATCTTTTCTTGATGTTAGAAGTGTTGACTCTGCTTTGGCTTTTCTTAACTCTATTTACAACCCAAGCATTTTGGTTTATGACTCTATTGAATTAAAGGGGATGTTAAAAGAATCTACTAGAGGTTTTGGAACCTAATCAGAACTCCACACCCAAAGTTTGAATGGAGATGATGGATCTAGTTTGTCTCCTTGCCCAGAAGAATTTTGATTTTTCTTTGGAAGCTCTTTTTGAATAGGATAACAACCATTGATGTGCTTCAATTGTTTGTATTTTAAATGGTGTCTTCATGATCCTAATGTCACAATGATGAAGGTCATATATTCTTCACATCTCCCTTCTCTTCTCAACTTTGGGATAATTTCAACAATTTGTTCTATTCTTGTCCAAAGGACAACATAGAGCTTTTAAATCTTTTATAGAAAACCAAAGTCAGTATTTCTTTCATTCTTTATAATATTTGGATTGAGCACAATAATATAATCTTTCTGAGTAATAGTAAGAAGATTCAATGTCGTCTGGATCATATTCTCCATGATTCAGAGAACATGTACAATTAGGCTTGTACAATTTTATTCTTTATTTCTATAGCATGTACATACTTCTTTGAGATAATAATAGAAAAAGGAAGCACATTGGTTTCACCATAAAAAGATAAGCATGAATGGAATTTTTATTGAAAGTGTGATTCTATGGAATTAACTTATCCTCGGGCATGTTAAAATGAGATCTACATGGAAACAACAACTGATTGGCATCACCAGGCATGTGAGGGAATAATGATCAAGGGATTGAGGGATTTTAATAAAGTACAAGTTGAATTTATTTCCCTAGATAATTATTGTTCACGTCAACCATGCAAAACAAATATGAATAAGGATAAAGCCATATAATTGGATCGCAGTTCAGATCGACATATTACCTGTATGGCCTTGAACCATCATTTAAACATTTTCTTGAAACACTCAAATAATTAGTGTTTCCATGACATCTCCATAACACCCATTGCATGATTTCAACATGATACTACTGCAATTCTAGTCTTACCAAATACCAATGTTGTTAATAGTGCAATTGGTGATCTCCATCTCAAGCTCAAGTAAACAAATATCATAGATACTCAGATAGAAACCTATATAACAAGTTCATACAAAAGACCTGGGCATCAATTCTAGTGAGGATTGGTATAGAAAAAAATGTTTTTCTCCGGTGCACTCGGTTCATATGTCTGACTGTGGTGGAAAATATTCATGTAAGGGTTGCATGTTCTAGTGAAAGAGCATACAAAATATGTTGTAATTATCGTTTTTGTGATACATCCAAATGGTTATCACTGACTTAGTTGATCCCTTGACCAATCTTGATAGCTATGCACCTGCCTTTTTTGGTGTGGAAAAAGCTCATGAGGTTGGGGAAGGCAAATGAAGTAGCAAGTTGTCATGCAAAGAAGACACATGTTTTTTTTGGATAAGGTAAAATATTACTAACCATCAAAAGAGCTACAAAAGAGCGTATATGAGTATAACACACTCCGTATACTATACAAGGTCAAGCCAGACCCCACATCAACCTGACCACGGGTTTGACCTTAAGCAAGGTACCCGGGTTCTCTTTACAAAACCAAGACAAGTTATTTACAATGTCATCAAAAAGTTGGAACTTATCCTTACCCCTTTTGCCATGGATCCTGTTGTTTCTCTCCTGCAAAATAAGAAAAATCAGTATGGACCACACGAGGCCTGCAAACTTTCTCATATGTCTATCACCTTTAGTCCTTTGTAAAATCCCTATCATGGAAGATTGAAGATTAGGGATTGGGGTACCACCCCACATGAGCTTGAGGGAGCAACGAGTCCATAGGTATTTAGTGTACACACACTCAAAGAAAATATGCTCCTGTGTTTCATTTTCCTGCCGGCAAAGAACACAACCAGGTTCCAAAATAGCTCCCCATCTACTCAGCCTGTCCTTAGTAGGGAGCCTACCAAAACTAGCTCTATAAGTGCAGAAACTCCACTTTGGGCAGTGGATTTTGCTCCATATCAGCTGATCCCAAGGAACTTGAGGCTGGTTATGATTCATCCGCCAAGGTTTACCCCCCTCAACCAGCTTCCAGTTCCCCTCAATCTCCTCGTAGTTATGTTTGCAGCTACCCCAGATCTCGCACATGCTCCGCCAGATCCTAGAACAGCCAACCACACCATCGACTCTACTATCAAGGCAAGGACCATACCGGGTTCTCATCCAAGTGCTCCAAAAACTATTCGGTACCATCAAGAAATTATAGATTCTTTTTGCAGTGGCTTCCCACATAATGTCAGAAGGATCCATCAAACCAAGCCCCCCCCCCTCGTGCCTCCGATGAGCAACATCAGCCCAAGCAATAGCATGGTTCCCACCACTCCATAGAAAACTTGCCATAGTAGATCTAAATCTCCCCAAAATAAACTCTGGGATATAAGCCAATCTACACCAAAAGCCAATCATATTCTGCAACACTGTTTTAATAAGCACAGCTCTCCCAGCCATGGAAATTTTAAGACCAACCCATTTATCCACCTTAAGCCGAAGATTGTCCAAACACATGTTGAAATTAGATCCCCTCCCAACCCCCCCAGAGATGGGAATACCTAAGTACCTGGTAGGGAAGGACCCAAAATCCAACTGAATAGCAGCCTTCATACGACCTCTCCTTGAATCACAAGATTTGGATAGAAACACATGCGACTTAATGTCACTGATATATAAGCAAGACATATTCGCAAATATTTCCAACACAGCTTTGACCCCTCTGAAGATTTTTGCATGAGCAGCAACGAAGAACATTAGATCATCAGCAAATACCATATGGTTTAAGACCTTGGTACCACACACCTTATAAGGTTTAATAGCCCCCTCCTCTTTGGCTTTGCGGGCAAGACAGGAGAGGTTCTGCATAATGATCGTGAAAAGAAGACACATGTTGCGGGAGTAGTAAGTATTATAGAATCTCCTTTTAAAAAATATCAATGTTGTCATTGTGGAATACTTGAAGGATGAAAATGAGTGTAAACAATTATAGGATAGTTAAAGGGTGTGAGGAGTCTGTTAGTAAACCGAATATCCATGAGTCCAATTGTGAATCAGATCACGACAAGTAGATGACATTTGTGATTATAAATAAGGAGTCAAATTGTCAACTAGATTGCAAGAGGTATATGACAAGATGAATCTTTGTATTTAGAATGGGTACAATAGTACATACGTGATGTTGGGCCTTTGTGCAACTTTTCCATTGAATACTAAGAATTTTTATTCGATTTTAATTGTGTACCTTTTTGAAAATATGAATGATAAGGGTTTGATCACCATTTTATTTTTGAGTAATCTCATTTTGAGTGATAGGCTGCCACCATCAAACATAGCATGGCAACTATTAATTCTGAGAAACCTTACCATTAAAGGATTTGGATTAAAGTGATATTAACTAGATATTCTTTTTCTTTCCTAATAAAGTTGGGGAAGCAATTATTGCCTAAACAAGATGAATTTTGACAAGTAGGATAATTATGACATGTAGAATACAAATTTTAAATGAGATTCTACTTTTGGGGCAAATTATTATATTACTTAATGTTTTTAAATTTTAAATCATAATGCAATTAAGGCATCAAGGATTATGAATCAAATATGAAAATTGGCAACTTGACTACTCAATACATGAGGGGTGTGAATTTGGTATTTCTTTCTTATTTTGAGGTCAATGTATGGATTATTTAAAATATTAGAGTAATTTGAGTATTTTCAAATAAAAGTTATTGTGATCTATTTTTGAGTTACTATATCTAGCGATATGAACATTTTGGGATTATCCATTCATGAGGGAAGTATATCCTATCTTATGTTCCCCTTAATTCTTAAATATCACCCCAATTAACCTAAAGTATGTTTATTTATAATTTTCCTTAAGACATATACAACTTAGTTTTCCCAAGTTATGTTAATTGTTTCCATATTATGAATACCACCCTTTCTAATCAATCAATATGGAGGAATATCAATTCTCTTACCTATTTTGACTTTTTATGACTCGAAACCATCAATTTCACAACTTATGCTCCCAAGTTAATAATGAATATAATTAGTTTTCCTTTAAGTATTAATAGTCATTCCAACCACTTTCCTACTCATCTATATCTAGGAAGGATCTAGATTCCACAATTAAAAGTAAATATATTAGATTGTGTATTTGTATCCTTACCTGTTACTAAAAGTCTAAGTCATCCAAATACACCAAGTGTACTAGTAATAGACATTTATCTTAAACATTATGTTGATACAAATATAATATTACTTTTTTCCATCTATGTCAACAATAAAGGGAATAAAACCAATTCTAAATGGAAAAGGCATTAGAAAGTCAGAGTTCGGGATCATACCTGTGAGAACCCATTACACTAAATGAGATTACTCAAAACATAAAACTCAATCAGTCACTAATTAATCACATATCCAAAAATATGGGTAAATTAAAACCGATTTCAACATCAGCACTCGCTCAGAAACATTTTCATAAGAGACCAAAATGTTTCTTATATCCATATTATGCCAAGAATTTGATACAAATTGTTCTATCGTCTTAGCCACCACATATATACACAGGAGAACAATATTCATATATGCCACACAAACAAGCATGAATATGATAATAAAAGTTTGACTCGTTTAAAACACCATATACACACTTTTTCTCACCTGGACCTGAGAGTACAGGGAAGACTCTAGGACACACTAGACATCTAATCAACTTTCTCATAGATTCATTACTATAGATCCTCTTTGCTGCCACATGTTTGTTTTTGTCACTTTAGATTACCTAAAAATAGGTGGTGAACCATAAGGGTGAGACCCATGTCCCAACAAGAGATATAACCTCCAACAACGTTTATTGATTATAACATTTTTAAGTAAATAAACAGTTAAGCAATTTAGTCAGATATAACAAATAAGCTCAGCATCACTGATGATTAACAAAATGCATAAAGGAGCAGATACTAAATATCATCATTAGCCAGACTATCATCCTTTATCTTGTTGACAATATAAGCAATTCAGTAGCATATGCATATCTAGCATCATGAGCAAGTTTAGTAACATAGAAACTCTATCATCATGAATAAGTCTAGCCACATAAGCATAGCTGACAACATTAGCATGTATAATAGGTTAAACATATCAACATCATAAAAAGAACTAACAACATAAGCACAACTATTTGGATAAGCATGATTAGCAGTATATGCATCTCTAGTTACAAAGGCATGGCTAGCATGCTAAACATAACTAACAACATGAGATATCTAGCATCATGATTATAATCAGCAGTAGCAATATAGTTATCAACATAATCATGGCTACTGTATGTATGCATCTACAATATGAAGCACATCCACAACATAAGTATATCTACTATCTCTTAATTGCACTAAGCATCATCTTTATGTAAAGATAACAAACAAGGGTTATCATCCAATGTGAAATGGTGTGTATAAACCTAAACAAATATGCTACACTGTTGTATTACATCTTTTATTATACCTTGAGGAAATTGAGGATACCACTCAAAATCCAACTGACCACTACTAAGTCAAAATCAGTGCCATATAAGATCTAGGAAGAGTCGGACTCCTAATATCTTCTCCCCCCCCGGTCATTACGGGTCTGCCACAGTGACACATAAGGTCAAGCTGCTAAAAACCTAGTATGTCCTTGGTATAGGTCACAACAATAGTGAAAGGAGGTGGGTATGCATATCCTACCATATGAGGTACAACTGTAGTTGTCCTCCAATCTTATCACATATATACTCATTGAGATACGACTACATCTGTTCTCAATCACATCATATGTATTAGGCATGACCATAGCCAACCTCCACAATCTGCATTGTGGGTGATAAGGATATATCCTCAACTTGCCACCCCCACATACTAAACAGTATGCACTCCGAGTTTCCTGTAGGAATACTCATTTTACAATCTGGCTAGTTCTCACACTAAGATTGATCTATGGCACAGGGCACTACATGGTCAAAGATTCACTTGAATAGTTATGCCAATTGGGTGAATTAAGTCTGCATCAAACAAGTGGACATACAAACCCTAATTGACTTTTAGCAAGCATATAAATATCACAACTTTTTTTTTGGTCGACAAAAAACTCTGTTGCTATTTTGATTCCAAAACTTTAGGTACATCATATGTGCGCCCCTTAACCCTCCGAAGAGGATTACCAAGACAAACACAAAAAGAAAAAGCTAAGGTCTTATGCAGAAGACCAGAAACGAAGCTAGAAGACCCAGATACAGAAGACAACACAGGAGCATTCATACAGACAAAAAAAACGGGTAGGAACATCACCCTACACAATAGAGGAGCTCCACTATCAATATGCATACCCACAAAAAGTGCAGACTCTACCGAAGGCCGATGACTACCAACTAATATCAATACTCGTGCTCCTATGGTGAGACCCACCTGAGATCTGACTAACAAACACTGATGAAGAGAGCCATCATCAACCACAAAAAGCACCTGAATGCAGCAAGGCATTCCATCAAGCACCATGAAGGTGCTCCAACCCAGGCTGAAGCAGGGGAAGCTATTTGTAGTGCAGGGTACTTCCGTTAGCTGACCATCAAGAGATGTCCTTGATCCAGACACCAACCTTTCCACCACTGGCATTTGCATCATTCCCTGAAAGTGTGGGATTCAGGTGGGTATCCAGCCCCTCTTCATCAAACGATAGTCACCTGATCAAGGACCCTGAGACTACCAGGCATGCACCTGAAAAGAAGAGACAACACCAAAAAGCACAAACCAGTGGTCAAGACAACACGGCTATAGTCGATGGTAAGGAAGCCCCCTGTCCTCCATATGCATTCTGCTCATTTATCTGAAAGAATGGATTCCAGAGCATTTTCAAGCATCTTCGCCAGCCATCATCACAACCAACCCAGGAGCCTTTTGACAGCAGTCTGTGACCTTCCAGAAGACATACGGCTCAAGCATTGCAAGTCCTGATGAGTACAATGAGCACCCAACCAGAATCTTCATGCCTGACTTCATCGGACACCATGAAGGTGTTCCTACACGCAGCAGAAGGAGGGCCAAGAAGGATGAGCATTAGACACCCCTTAAAGCCAAACCCCATACAGGCTCCTGTTTGCACAAGCGTGCCTCATCGAACACCTTGGGGGTGTTCCAGCAAGCACCTACAGACAGTCGGCGCCACACCACCTCAACCACCCACCGACAGGCCGCCAAAGGGGAAGCACCGCCATGTCAAGCCCGGTGAGACTCAGCCACACCAGGGACTCATAGCACCAGGAGAACAGAGAAGAAGGGAAGACGTAGACCCCCCCCCCATCCCAAGCCCACCTGATCCCGCAGACAGAACAAGACATCTTAACGAACCCCTTGACATCATTCATAATGCCAGGGACGAAACTCCCCAAACATCTTGCGATAGCAACGACGACGCCCACCTTGGTCCCCAAGCAAAGTAGCCCAAGCCAGAGAAGTAGAACCAGCCACCGTCGCCATAACTGGCTGCATCTCGGACCGAGGAAGAGCAAACGCGGAGAAGGGACGAGCAGCTCAATCACCATCGCAATGATTGGAGCAAACAAACAGCAGGCACCAGATCCAGGGGAAGGCTCTCTCCATCCATCTCACTTGAACGGGTTGGAGTCAGGCAACGCCGAAATGCCGACCCACGTCGACCTGATGTCGCACGTTGCTACACGATCTTCTTTGATCCTAGATACCGATCAGTGGATGGACGGTTGCTTTCTTGAGAACCATTCTTCGATGGGTGATGTTGCCAGGACTGAGGGTACCGATGGCCAGGGGGAGGAAGGCACCGAGGAGGCGCTTCCTCCCCCCAGCTGTAGCCGTCGGGGTAACCCTAGAGAGGGGCGGGAGCTCCGCTAGAGAGGTGGGGTAACCCTAAATTAGAATAATGTTATCACAACTTTTAGAAGATATAAAACATGTAAAACATAATTTCTCATCGCATCATCACATGGTACTATTCACTTGCCATTCATGAGATCACACTAGTCATCATACTATCACAAGATATAAATCCTTTCCACAATATCACAGGGCATCAACCCTTATCAACAAAAGAGGATTACACCTCATTAAGGGCTCAACCATGCCCAAAGGTCATTAAGACCACCATACTATCACAGGACACAAATCATTTTCACAATATCACAGGGTATCAACCCTTATCAACATAAGAGGATTACACCTCATTCAGGGCTCAACCATACCCAAAGGTCATTAAGACCATCATACTATTCCCTGCAAGATCATCATTATCTTTGCATGTCTTATAACAAGGCTAAAAAACATCACTTATATATAATACACCGGATCAGCACAATATTACTTTAATGAGCTAAGAGATATTCATAAACAATCATAATAGGGTTATATTAACATTAAGAACATTCCTTTATCACATTAGCATGTAAGGAATCTAGATATAATTAACCCTCATCATATTCATAATGCACAAGTTTAGCATAAGAAATTATCAACCATGTGGCTATGATAACCACCAATTAACACATTAGGGTTATGATCATATTAAGGAGGTCATTTCACCATCATGCCATCATATAAAAAAGTTACATAAGAATACTCATCTTTATCTATTTGCATTAGAGTTAGGTTCACAAGATAAATTATATTAATGTTACTAATCAGCACTCATACCCAGACCCTAACTCACAGCATCCCCATTGGATCATGGATGTATAGGGTGAAGCATCACCATCACATTCCATACTATTATCAAGTATGAACCCACACATAAATCAAGATGTAACCATCGAGTTATAGCATACTAGGGTTTCAACAATAATAAGAGAGTACCCCATGATTGCATTAGTCATTCAAGTATTATTCATACCCAATTACCATCATTTAGTTATATTAAAGCTAGGTATAACAAGATATACCTCATTAGGGTTACATATGAACACAATATGATTATCATCCCTTCTATTCATATGAGTGAATAGGTAAGACTACCTTATTAAGGGTAACCCTCCATTTGGTCCATCATCATTCAACCAATATCACCATACCACAATGTCACCCAGAACCATTGGATGTTTAAAAGGTAAGACCATTTGTTGTTTACATAAGTAAACACCTTGAATAAAACACCTATGAAGTCCTTGATTTGTTCTATAGAAAGAGTCACCATGTAACACTAGACATCACTTGATTAACAACAAAAAAAGTTCCATTGAGAGTAGGGTGAAACCCATAATCGACTGTTCATTTAAAATAAGTCATCCACTATGAACAAGTAAGATCCTTAAGTTGATCATATAAAGGAAACCATATAAATCACATTATTAGGACCAACATATTACATTAGACGTCATTCTACTTTATAGGAGGAATAAGCATTAGATCTTGACCATTGGGTCAAGTTCATATGTTAAAACCATCAATTACAGTATAGGTGTGACCATTGCATCAAGTGACCCAAGAAACCATTGGTATAAGGATTAATTGATGCTAAAACTACAATGCTTAACTTAAAATAGGTTGTAGAGACATGATCCACCATCATTAGTGACCATTAAATCAGCATAGTTTGTTAGATCAACACTATATTCATTAATCAAAATCAAATATTAAGCTAATGTCATCATTGATTGATAACATCAGTAGGGTACTTAATGGTTGATCAATAAACTTCTAATTGATCCAAAACCTCACATAAGGAGTGAACATAGGTTGTAACCATGATATGACATCTTTGATCTTTACCATCAGTTGTCATGAAGACAACATCATAGGGTTGTTGCAATGGTATCATCATCATCAGGTCATGGGCTTATAGAAGAAACCAACTTTAAACCCTAAAATTGACCATTGGTTGATAGGTGCTTAGCACCATAGTTTGTCAAACCAACCTGATACAATTCAAATTATACCTTAGGAATAATGTACACATGATCAAAGGTTCATCTAGAACTGAAATCAGAATAGGGAACATTATAAAAATAGAAATCCAAGTCAAGCATAGCTTTTTAGTGCATGAAGGGGTAAACCCTAAAATATCCTTGAGCAAAACACCTTCAAACCAAGGTTTAAATAGGCGCCCCATGGATCAAAAAGCACAAGAATGATGAGATAATATCCCAGGAACATAATTCAAGTGTTAAATTGCAAGAAAAAACTTCTCAATTGGGTAAATTGCATAAGTCCAAAATGTGCATAAAATTGCATAACTTGCTCAAACAGTGTCCAAATTGGACCAAATTTGAAAATTAAGCTTTTCTTATGATTTCAAAGAATATAACAAGGTTATATTAGGGTTATAATAATTCAATTATGATAATTAATCTCATTCAACTCATTAAGCAAGATTAGGGGCCTTACAATACCTAGGTTTTAATATGTTACATTATGCTAGTTAAAGATAGCTTCTAATCTAAGAATGTATCCTAGTTATAGTTTTATTTCTATAATTAGAATGAATGACCAATTAGGGTGGGTCCCCATAGAGGTGGTATCATCATCTAGGTCTATTGCTCAATAAAGAGACTTGTTTGAGCCATTAATTTTATCTTTTCCTTTGTTCCTTTCAATTTTGTCATTTGTTCGCCACACTCTTTCACCTTTCAAGTTATGATGGCTTGTAGATGGAATGGCAATGCATAGAGTCATATCTTAAAACTTACTAGGCATCATGAAGTAGAGTTCCATATGACAAGCCTCATCATAAGACATTTGAGTAGCGTCTTCAGAATCTTATTCCATTAAAAAATCTTTTGTATGATTTGTGATCATATTAATGGTTTTTGTATCATAGGAATCCACTCCAACCTTCAATATGCATTACCCTTAGTGGTATTATCAACTAGACTTTGTGAAATCACTATATTGTATGAGATACTTAATAGAATGGGCGTTTTTTGTTTTGTTAGACCTGTTGATCAAGTCAATTCAGACACATATTTTATGAGACATAGATAATACTTAAGATAGCCAAAGTGCATACAAAGAGTGTATCATGTCAACTATTTATTTAAAGACAGATTAAGTAATGGGTGGACCATGTAGGATACTCAAAGAATGGATCAATTCTAACATGAGCACATATCAAACAGAGGCTGCACACATACTAGACATGATCGAGTAGTTTGATATACCCAGAAAAATATAGCTAGGTGAGGGTGATAGCGTATGAGTTTCTCTTCCTGGATCTTATTTTAATTTTTTGTTAGTTTTACTTAATAGATAAGGATAAGATCAAGATATATGAAAGAGGACTGAATTATAATTTGTAGGGTGAGATTGAAGAGCTTAAACTCAAATTTTTGTTTCCATATGTTTGTTGTGAACAAGACAGGTTGAGGATGTCATCTAACATAAATGGAAGTTTGATAGAATAGTAGGCTAATGTGATAGGATTGCACGCACAAATTCACTAGGGAATGAAAATCCTAGAGTTTAGTTTTTACAACAATAATCAAGACGATCGGGACAATCATATCATAGAAAAGGGTAAAACCTAAGAGATAATGTGACTAAAAATTTCTTTGAACCAATTACTAAGAACAATTTTTAAATATGGTTGGTTCAGAGAATGATTAAGGCTGAAAATAAATATTGCAAGGGAAAACCAATTAAATAGAGGGTTTGAAACAGTTAATAAAGGATATTGAGATGGTATGGTTCACCACCATATCTTACATAATCATTCCAATTAATAAAACTCTTTGAATTTAGCATGTTCAGATTAGGACCATGTATATTTGTGTCCTTTTAGAACATAAAACTCATAAGGATCAAACTCCCCATGGACCTAGGGTCTCAGAATCCACATATCATTATTCAATTGTTGAGGAAAACTCCTTCAGCTAGTAGATTTCTTTTTGGGATTTCAATAAGAGTTCTACACATTTATTTTGTATTCTAATCCTAGTCTTAGTGGTCTCTATGCAAAGGATTACAAACAACAACCACTGTAATTGATTAAGTCATAAAGCAAGTGAAAATAAGGAATGAAACATACAACATAGAGGAATTCTCAAAGTTAATAATAACTAGAACAATGTATAGGCTATAGGGATACACCCCACACCCCAGTAATGAGATCTACCCGTTCATATTTAGAATAAGCACATAGTTAAATAAGAGAGGAAGTCTTGTTAATAGGTTTTTAGAAGAAGAATTTGATGGCATCAAACTATATTCTATAGTCCAATAGTAATCAAGCAACCTTTATGAGAAAGAAGATGGATCATTTTCTCTTTTATCTGGTTCATGCACCAAAAAGAGGTTCTGGATGATAGGGAATGATCCCCAAACATTATGTTGGCCCCCTCTTTTCATATAACTTTGTTATGACCCACAAAACCTAAGTTTTGCATCCAACAGGTGGTAGGCAGAATTTTGTCTGACGTGCCAATCAATCAATTGAAACTAGTCGATCGAGTGGGTAAGTGAACATGTGATCTTGTCTAAAGGTCAATTTATCACTTTGAGGTGAGTCTCCTAGTCATCTATAGATACAATCTTGTCAATTATCAGGGTCTCACTACCCTTTTTTGGAATTTTGAGTCGATCGACTAGGTTGACCAGTTGACCGATTCATTTTATTGCTTGATCTTGTACAATTTTGGGGTTTTGAGTCAGCTGACTGGACAACACAACTGATCAGTTAGACATTCTTTGATGCTATAATTATGTACTTGAGGCTTCCTTTTCTAACTCTTAATACTTTTAGGAATTCATGATTCTTGAAGTAAACACGCACAAATGGGTTGTATTCCTACAATAACAGAGGAAATAGAGTTAAAGCTCTATCTTTGGGAACAAATACAATACAAAAGCAATCAGATCCTAAAAGTGGGATATAACCACACTATCTGTTTAATATGTGATCTAAAAAATGCAATAAGAATATATGATTATGCATTCATCAAATCACCCCAATCTAAATAATGCATGTCTTTGAGTAACATAGAATAAGAAACAATCACCATATAATACTAACAACATGTCCTCTCTTGCATAACACCATTTGAATTCTTACCACCATTCATGGCCAAGCAACCTTGATTTCTTGAATTCACTGAATGCAATTTTCCATATTATCTACTTGAAATTTCATCACAACTTGTTCCAATATTAAGACTTGCAAACAAACAGATGCCATATCCTTAATGTTTATGGTACTCCTACATATTCTTAAGAGTTTTAAACAAGAAGAGGGCTTGGTTGTTGAGTAAACTGGGGGGTGTATCTTCCCCTACGTATGAAAAATGTAATGAATGAAGGTATCAAAGAATGTGATCTCCTCTACATTCGACTCACGATCTTTTTGTTTTTGATGAAATTACATTGGTTGGTTTTTTTCTTTCTAAGTGTGCACATTTGCATCCTTATTTTTGAAGTTGTCCTATAACATACAATGGGTGTCAAATAAGTGGTGAGGTGAGAGAAATGTGCCACCCCAAATTTGGGGTTTGGCATAGTTTGGCTTCTTATTTATTTTTGGGAAAGGAGGGGTAAGGAGATGATGGAAGAATTGTTGAAGAGGCTAAACTTATACATCTCATATTTTGAATTTAGTGCATTAGGAGGATCACAATAACGGTTCTATTATTTCTTTAAAATACAACCATCAAGAAATTTCACAAGCTATTGTACAAATAAAGAAAATACATATCTCATTTTATTTTCATTTAACCTTTATGGCTTGCTATCTTTTCCAAGGAGTAGTGCTACTTATGGTTCTAGGTGACAGGGTGAGTTCTAGCATGGAAGTTCATGAACTTGTTATATCAAAATTTACTTAACTCAAGGGATCAAACATGTATATACAAGGAGTTGGTTAACTAGATAAATTCCATAACACATGCAATAAAAAGGAGAGAAATTATTATTTTTTAAATAGAACTACATGCAAACTAAAAGGCATGTTAAGAATGTTGAGGAAAAAGGAAGATTGAGTGGGTGGAATGGATACGTACCACCCACCTCCACCCTTAACATATAATTATTCTCATCCTAAGAAAATCTAAAATATAGGATGGTAAGAAGAAATCTACTAAAACAACCACCACCCGCCATGGTCTCCAGTCTGTGGTGGGTGAGGCGCATGTGCATGGTCATTAGTGGATGGCTAGTATGACCAACCCAGGGTAAATGGGATTGGCATACTCTCTCCCCTAGTAGGTAGAAGTGAGGTTGGGATAGGTATGGTGAGCCTCAGAGTCCTCGTAGTGGGATTGGGTAGGCTCGTAGTCTCCACGGTCATCATGCCACAACACATGTGATCTCTGCTTGAGATATATGTGGTTGACTTAGTGTCCCTACCTCTATTTCTCATGCTCCATGTGCACCTAGAATACATCATTGTGATTTAGTTGTTGTTTTATCTCATAGATATCATAGGCCCCTTAGGTTACCAACTTTGGTGGAACTTCCAACTGGTCGGTTAGGAGTTCGATAGTGGAAGAGTAGCAGATCAGGTGTTGACATAAAGAAGAGAAAGATGGATGGTTGGATTGTTGTCTAGCTAGTAGGGAGGAGAAAGAGATGGAAGAGGCAGAGCAGCTAACGGTGGTGAGTCGGTCAACTTGTTGCATCGACTAGCGGCAGCGATGCATTGCCAAGAGGGTGGTGGGCCCTTCTCTTTTGTGTGCTAGGGTTATAAGGGATCATAATGACCCATTTGTTCCCTATCGACCTTCTTTTATATGCGGATATGGGAATGAACAATTAGTCAATTTGGTAGACCAACTAATAGGTTAAAATGCCCAAAAATGTCCACATAATTCAAAAATTTTGGCACCAATGGATTACAAAACTGGATCGATCGATAAAATTTCTAAAATTTCCCAATAGACTCCCAAGGAAAATGCTACAGGTAAGTGCACCCATTCTTTTTCGATTCATTCAATTCAAATACTGAAAAATTGTCAATAAACTTCACAGTAAATTGCTCCAAATAAACCAGATTACTAGGTTTTTCAAAGTTGGTAGTTTGGTCTTATTAGTTAAAGTTGTCCCTCCCAGCCAACTAACTAGACAAACCAACTAATATGTTGGTTGTCTCGATTCTAAACAGATAGAAGTTTTTTTAATTAGAAGATACATTAGTCCCCCCTCCCTCAAATAGGTACAAGAGGTCGGTAACCTAAGGGATTGTAAATACAATGTGCAATAGGAGGTTTAAAACGCGGGTCCCTTGGGGAGGATAGACCGAGCTGGACCATCTACACTACATTGGCCAGGTTAGCAAATGGATTTTTTATGCCTTAGTAGTGTATGGAAAAACTAATCAATTAAAGGACAATTATTATCAAAACAAAATGAGAAAAATGAGGGTTCTTTCCCAAAAATGACAACCAAAATGAAAATAAAAGAAAAAAGACAATCACACAAAGGGAAAAGAATGTTGGGTGGTAACCTGACAAGCACGCTCTTTAATGTCATAGGCCCAACACTCAAAAAAAAGGTATGCTTGGATCTAAGAGGATCAAACGTTGCAACTCCCTTGTCACTAAATCATTAGCGATAGGAGAGCTCGTCACTCCTTGAGCTACAAAATAAGTGGTCATCAAATGACACTTGATTCATTCACCCTTACACTTGTTTCAAAGGATGAAGGTGTCATGAGGATAGTCATTCTTAATGAGTTAAGGGTCATACCACATAGACTTGAGTTTCTCTATGAACAATCTCATCATGAAGTTGTGTACTAAGACATCATCCCCCACTTTGATATCTTTCATTATCATATGGACATTGTTCCAGATTTTCATCCTATCCTTATAGATCATTACACTCTCATAGGAGGAGATTCATAGTTCTTCAAGTTTCTACACTTAGAGGAAATATTTTTTTGCCAACTGTAGGTATATTATAGTTGAGAGTCTTTATGGCCTAACAAGCCTTGTACTCCATCTCTACAGGAAGGTGATAGGATTTCCCATAGACTAATCAAAATGATGTGCTTTCCAAATGTGTCTTGAAGGCAGTTCTATACACCCACAATGCATCGTTAAGTTTCTAGGCCCAATCCTTCCTAGTATGATTCACAATCTTCCCTAAAATAGATTTTATTTCATGATTGCATACTTCTACTTGGCCTCTTATCTGATGATGATAATGGAAGTGACCTTGTGTCTAGTTATGTACTTATTTAGAAGTGTCTCAAACTTATTATCTAGAAAATGTGATCCTTCATCCAAGATCACTATGTGAGGGATATAGGAAAGATGATGTTTTTAAAGAGCTTCATTACAGGTTTCGAGTCACTAGATTTTTTGGGGATAGATTCCACCCACTTGGACACATAGTCCACTTCTACAAGAATGTAAGGAAATACATACGAGGGGATTAAGGTCCCATGTAGTTGACTCACCATATATTGTAAAATTACAATTCCTGCCATGATTTCATAGGCATCGGATCCCTCTTGGATATATTTATGGATCTCTAGCATTGAGAGAAAGTGAGAACAAAATCATAAGAGTCTTTGAACATTGTTAGCCAGAAGAATCCGCACTAAAGCACATTTATTAGTTGTCTTTTGTGAGCTCATGTGTCCTCCAGTTGGACCAAAGTGACATTACTCCTAAATAGCTTGATCTTCCTCCTTAGTGACACATCTATGGTAAAGTCTATCTGCACAAGATTGAACAAATATGGGTCATACCTATAGAATTTCCTCACATAATGTAATAATTTCTTCTTTGGTTGTCCTTTATACTCATGATGTAGAATGTCGACTTCAAGATAGTTAACATATTATGAAAACTAGGGGAAGTGAGGTTCAACCTTCAATTGATAATCATTACATGAGAAATCATCAATGGGTGCTCCATCACTGTCCTATAAACTAAGTCAAATAATGTGGTCAGCTACTAGATTCGTAGAACCTTTCTTATCACGAATCTCTAAGTTAAACTCTTGCACTAACAGATGCAATCAGATAATCTTGGGCTTGGTGTCTTTCTTTGTCATAAGGTAGTGGATGGATGCATGATCTGTATACACTATCACCTTGAAACCCACCAAATAAGATCAAAACTTATCAGAGGTGTAGACAATGCTAACGTCTCCTATTCTTTCAGGGTGTAGTTCCTTTGTGCATCGTCCAAAGACATCAAAGCATAATAAACAATGTGGTGTATTTTATTAATGCACTTCTTGAGATTAGCTCTGACTACCTAGTTGCAAGTGTCACACATGATCTCAAAGGTTTAAAAACTTATCTAGCGCATGGATAATCATAGTATTGGTGAGACATATCTTTAGCCTTTTTAAGCTAGTCATGCAAGCTTCATCAAAATCATAAGTATCTTCCTTCAATAGAAGACTAGTGAGAGGCTTGACAATCGTGAAGAAGTCATGGATGAATCTCTTGTAGAATTTGGCATGGCCAAGAAATGCATAAACTTCCCTTGATGAGGACAGTGGTGGAAGCTTTGAAATAATCTCAATTGTTTCTCTATCAAACTCTACTCCTCTATTACTTACCTTGTGGCCAAGGACAATGTCTTCCTTCACAATGAAGTGGCCTTTCTCCTATTTTAGCACCAGATGAACGTCTTCATATATTTCCATGAGTTTCTTCATATATTTCTATGACAAGGGGTAAGTGATACGAGAATGAGTGAAAGCAATCATTGTAAATGAAAAAGTCATCCATGAAAATTTCCACCATTATTTTTGACAACCTAGAAAAGATGGCATCCATACAACACCAGGACATAGTTGGAGCTTTACAGATACTGAATGGAATCCTCCTTAAGGAATAACTGAAAAAAGGACAACTAAATGTAGTCTTCTCTTGATTGTTGGGGTGTATAGAAATCTAATAGAATCCTTAATAACCATCAAGGTAGCATAGTGGTTCTTGATGTGCAAGACTGTCTAGATCTTGGTAATGGAAGAGGAGAGGAAAGTGGTCCTTCCTTGTGGCTTTGTCTAAAATTTTGTTGTCTATATCCACATCCCCCACCCGGTTACAATGTGGGTGGGGATGAGCTCATTTTTGTCATTCTTCACCACAATATTGTGTCCCCTTTCTTGAGCATTACTTGAACGTGGCTGACCCAAGGAGAGTCTAAAATTTGGTTGATGATCTCTGCAGTGAGCATTTATATAGCTTCAAGGTGGACAACCTCATTCATGTTTGGATTTAACTAGCATTGAGGGTCCCTAAACAGATTATAGTCTTCAATAATAGGGATTTTGTGCATGCAGATCACTTGGTTTACTGTTGTCAAGTCATCCATTTTATATCCTAAAGCATCTCTTCTCTTCCTCAACTAGTCATCAAATTGTTGTCTTTCTCAGTTGTAATGTCATATTTTTTTATCACTTGGAAAGTATCTTATTAATAAAGGAAAAAATATTTAAACCTTTCTTGGAGGCCTTTAATATCATGATCTTTTGGTGGTTTATTCTTCTCTTCAACAACAAAAACCTTCATAAATTCTTCAAATTCAGCAATGGGTGTTGTGTAAAAGGTATTTAGATGGAAACTACATTAGCACACATGCTCATCATGAAAATCATAACCGGTTGGAATGGTGAGGAATTTATGCAATGGGTCATCTGATATCTCTCAGTCTTTCCTATGCTGACATAGACTATCAATTCAATCAAGCAAGAAAACTTCTTCACTGATGCTTGTATCTTTCATGCTTTCAGACACACATAATTCAAGAGCTTCTCTTCCTATACGCAAGAGGATGATATTGACCTTTACATTAATTGAAGGAATGGTTAGTAGCTAAGAATTTTTCACCAAAGATAAGAGAATAGAGGAGGTATTCTTTGATGTTCATGATCACAAAATCAGAAGGGACATGACTATCCTTGCCCAAATTTACTAGGACATCATCTGCAATACAAATGTTCTTCTTCATGGAAGAATTCACAAGCGGATAGTCATGCATGCACTAAGCATCTCTCATAATCCCATTTTTTTACACAAGCTTTGTGGCATGATAGAAATTCCTACGCCTAGGTATGTATGTCCCTCCTACAAGTATTATCACCTAAAAAACAACAAATCCCACAAGAATTAGATGCTTTTTCTTATTTGGATTTTTTTTTACAATAGTGTTAGTAGTTGTTCTTATTAATTTCATAGTTTCATACCTATTGGTGGTGTACTTATTGGATAGAAGAGTCTTCAAATATTTTGACCATGTAATGATTTCAAAAAGGGAATCAAAGAAGGGGATGTCCACATGTAGCTTCTTCATAGATTCCTTGAACCTCGTGAATCTCGCATCCAACCTCATTTTCTTCAGAATTTCCTTATAGGGAGGTCATGTCTTTTAGACTGGCACATCAGGCTCAACTGTCTAAACATGTGGCAATTCAACATTGGGAGCCTTTCCTGTATCTAAATTACAAAATGTGTCTTGCACTTGCTCTTTCTCAATAATCACGATATCATCACCAAAGCCTATAGAATGAAATACGGATTCACTAGAGGAGGAGGTGGAGCATACACATTTCCAAAATGTGCATAGATGACTTTGAGCTACTCAGGGTGCTTGGGATTGTTCTCAAGTGGTTCAAGAAAATAACCTAAAGGAGGGTGAAGGGTTGTTGTGAGATGCGCCAACTCAAAATCAATTGACTTTTGGTAAGCTTGCTGATTTTCCACCATTATTTTTTGAGATATAAGTATTTTTTGTAGTGCATAAATTTTTTCAACTTTGGAAGGTGGAGTTGGTTGATGAATATGTGGAATTTGATTATGATTTTGGAACTATTGGCCTTGGTAGTTACTATTTTGTAAATTACCCTAATAGTAGCCTTGGTTTCTAGTTCTATTAGTTACCATATTAGAATCATGGGGGATCTCTAGGTTGTTCACTTGAGAAGGTTACTACTGTGAAGCATTATCTATAGTGGTTGCATCGCCATACCAGAAATTGGGGTTGTTTCTAGCCTGGATTGAATGTATTAGGCTTGGTCGGGTATGTTGTGGATGGAGTTGAAATCCTCAATACTTTGTCCATCTTCAACTTGTACAATACCATTGTTCACCATGACATTATAAAAGAGTTGGCATTGTAGAGTAGAATGGTCATGGCCTTGATAAGATTCACAAAAGAAGTATATAGATTTTACTTGTTGGTGTATATGTTGTAGCTATTGTGGTTGATGCATTTTTCCTCTTCTCTCATAAGCATTAATGGAGGACTATAGGTGGTCTTGCTTTAAGGATTGATTATTAAGGGATTAAACAATAGATTTGAACTCAGAATTGTCTTTGTATTTTGCTACCTTGAGGATTCTACCTTGTCCTGAGTTGGATCGGTCTTGCATTGCAAAACATATGTTGACAACCTCCCAGGCACTTTTCAAAATTTTGGAACATAAAATTACCCCCAGATGAGGTGTGGAGGAAAGTCTTGGTGTTGTCATCCATGCCCCTGTAGAAAATCTCAACTAAGTGTACTTGATAGATGGTGTGTTGGGGGTAGTGATGAAGGATATCTTCAAATTGCTCCCAATATTAGCCAAAGATTAGCCTGGAACCATGGAAAACTATGTTATTTGTCCCCTAATTTGATACATGAGGAATGAATGATAGTAATTCTCATACTTGGACTAGAGGCCTTCCCACATGGTGATATGGTATCTTTCTATGTCATTGTACCATCTACTTTCCTGATCCATCAATGAATATTTTAATAGTTTGATGGCATATTTAGAAAATCATATTATCTTGGGCAGGACACATAAGTCATAGAAGTGCTTAAGTTAGACTTGATAATTACCGCCCTTATGGCTAGCGAAAGCTCTACTTCAGAGCATGGGGATCCATCACGTGTTGATCTTTAACTATGGAGCATTGATAGGAGGATGCATGATGGGATGTTGCACATCAGTGGAATTGGGGACAAAGATGTCCTTAAGTTGCTTCTTCTGCTCTTCCTCTTGGGTTGTGACATCTTAGGCTTCCTACTCAAAAACCATGGATTCTCTTGTCTCCTCGACAAAGCCATCTCTTTGTGTAGAGAGAGACGCATTCACCTAAGGATTGATTTCTTCCTTTTCCATTCTATTTTGATGGAATCAATTAAGACAATGGAAAGTTTGGTCAGTATTTGGATCAAATTGAAGTGGTGTAGGGTCGACAATTTGTGAGCATCACATAGTGCTAGAAAGGAGACCATAAGACGTCAAACTTTGAGGAAGCAGTGGTTCAAGAAGATATGTGTGATTATCAATTGTAACAAAAATCCTAATTATTCAAAGTAATTGGCCTCGAAAGTAATTTTATCCCTAACAATGGCACAAAAATTAGATGTGACATTTTTGCACACAAAAATTCACTAGGGAATGAAAATACTAGCATTTAACCTTCACAATAGCAATCAATCTTCTAGAAAGAGAATGGGCCAATCATAGTATAAAAAAGGTCAAAACTATGAGACAATGTGATTAAGAATTTCTTCAAACCAATTACTAAGAAAAATGTTTAAATCGGATTGGTTGAATGAGATTATGACTAAGGCTCAAAATAATGATTGCAAGGGAA
Source organism: Alisma plantago-aquatica (assembly GCA_963693085.1). NCBI lineage: Eukaryota > Viridiplantae > Streptophyta > Magnoliopsida > Alismatales > Alismataceae > Alisma > Alisma plantago-aquatica. The sequence continues at coordinate 1,132,059,336 of OY856412.1, read as the reverse complement.
AATTTATTAAACTGGGCGTTGAAATTTGTTAATAAAGGATACTGTGATAGAAGGGTTCACAACCATAGCCTACATAATCATTCCAATTGATACGATTCTTTGAATTCAACATGTCCAAATTAGGATCATGTGGATTTGCATCCTTCAAAACACAAATCTCACAAGGATCAGATTCCTCATAGAGACAAGATCTCGATGTCCACAAATCATTATACAATCATCCAGTAGAACACCTTCCTTAGGTCTTATCTAGGATTGTGTGCCTTCATTTGGTTCTCTAATCCTTGTTTTCATATTTTATAATAACAAACAAGCAATATGATTGATCAATTCATAAAGCATGTCCAAATAATGAATGAAACACATCTAACATAGCATCTTTCTCAGAGTTAATAAAAATAAGAACAAAGTACAGTCTATCTGGCTACACCCCATGCCCAATAATAATATATACTCTCTCATGTCTGTAACAAGCACAAAGGTACAAAAAGAAAGAGAGGAAGTCATGTTGTTTTGGGTGTATTAGAATAATATGATAATATTCAACTCCCCATTATAGTTCAACAACAAGATATGATCATCACGATGAAGAGGGTATATCCTTCTCTCTTTTCTCTAATTTATTTACCAAAAAGAGGAAGTGATATGACAGAGTATAGTCCACAAACGTTATATAGAATCCTCCTTTTTATAAGGCCATTGTTTGACCCAAAACACTAAGTTTAACCGCCCGGTGAAGATTTGTAAAACTTTGGCAGATGCACTAGTCGATCAATTGGGAAACTAGTTGATTTATTAGGTAAGTAAATACTTAGTCTTGTTAATAGGTCAATCGATCAATTCTAGGTGAGTTGACCAGTTCGTCTGTAGATAAAACTATTCTAGATTATTGGGGTTTTACTTCCCTTTTTTGGTGTTTTGAGTCAGTCGACCAAATTGACCAGTCGACAGGTTCATTTTACTTCTTGTTCCTATCCAATTTCTATCTTTTGAGTTGGCCAAAATGTGAAACCAATCGACTGGTTTGAGATTCTAGGAAGCAATAATTATGAACTTGTGGACTTCTTGATCTTCTAAATCTTCGAACTTTTGGGGATTCATGATCCTCGGAGTGAAATGACACAAATGGGTTGTCTTGCAATAATTGAGCAAATTAAATTCATTCTCTATATTGGAAAAAAAAGTAATTAGATCCTCAAATTGGAAAATAACCACACAATTCCCTTGAAACGTTATCTAAAATATGCAATAAAAACATATGAATGTCCATTCATCATAGGGAAATTGTAGAGAAAAGTAGGAGAACTAAAAATATGCATCCTAAGGTGTGCATACTACATGTTTACCCAGTATGAGGCTTCTAGAAGCAGTGAGTACACCAAAGGAGATACAATATCATAAACTTTATGGATATTGTTAGTGATTTTTTACACCATATTGAACAACTAACAAAGGACAAGTTTTGGTGATAAGGCCCTAAAGGTTTGCATTCTTTCTTCTACAATATGTATGCTACATGTGGAAGTCCACACATTAGGTTAATGCACGGGTCCAAATTTATGAGAGTACTTTGTATCTCATACAATGGAAAAATATGGAAGAGACTATCCACACAAAGAACCTAGATTCAAGTAGAAGAACTTACCTTGAGTTGTAACTCATTAAAATACTCTACTATATGCCAAACATCTTACTAAAGCTCAAGATGTTAGGTGGGTGAAACCCATGGCAAAGGGCAATGACATGTTACATAGAACATGGCAGGTTGTGTGCATGCTTTGACTTTCTATGAGGTTTTTGTTTCAACTTGTGTTATTAAAGGCTAGATTGATGTAAACGTTGCTACTTCTCAAGGGTAATCAAAGATTGAATATGTGTTCTACAAAATTAGAATTTTTAAGAAAATCTATATTTTTGTTTTCCTTAGCTATGTATTCTTCATTGACATGTTTTATCTAGTGATACATCTTAGTTGCACTTGGTCTTTGGCGGCCACCTAGTGGATTTCCACAGAAACTAGCTATGAGTTAGAAACCCAGTAATATGTTGTAATTCAAATTGTTGAGTGATGTACAGTGCATGACTATACCCAGATAATGTTTAAATTTTGAGGATGTTACCCAGATCATTCGATGAAGTTTTGGTTTTTGTCTAGCCAAAGAACATTTAGAAATCAAACATCCCCAAACAATACAAATGTTTTTTATTCAGGGTAAACTAAGGATTCCCTATGTGAAATAAGCTTTCCTAAAGTTGGACAAATTTTGTATGCATAAAACATATAGGTTTTCTATAGAATGATAACTATATGCCAATGTTTATTAATAAAACTAGATGTGAATTTTGAATATGTTTTTATTATATCCTACATTGATACCTACAAATTTATGGTAGAAATATCTATCATGACCAATTCAAATAGTTATTAGCATATGAGTTGACATGGAGTTAGGAGGTTCATTCACTATATCTAAATGATAAAAGTCGGATTCAATTATCATTTTTATTCATCAGATACTATGATAGTTTTTTACCATGGTATTATCTTGTCGTTTATAACCTCCATGGTATTATTTTAGTAATAAAGAATGTAAATATGTAAATTCTATAACCATTAACCTCATATTTGATTAAAAAACCTCAAAGTAATCCTATTGGTATTTATCTTTCTTCCTCTAATATATGCCTCTTGAATCCATGCAAATCCAAGAGTCATATTGAATAACATTGACCTAGTTCCCAAATTTTAGTTTTCAAGATTGTGAACAAAGTATAAGAGGATACTATATGACTTCTGAGGGGTGTAAATTGGTATACACTTAGATCACATCATATGAGCATTGATATAAGTATCAGATCTAGAATCAACAAATGTTTTACCTTACATTTTTTTAGCAAGAAGATGTATAATAATTTGAAGATATTAAAATCACATATAGCATGATAAGAACCGGATAATTCATTTTCATTTGTATAAATTTGACTAAGGTAACTTCAAGATTATAGATCTAAAGCTCCACCACCCTAAACATAAAATTGATGGATACTAATGATAAATGTTGGAGTTTTAAGGAGATTATTTTTCACAAATGTAAGAAGGAATGAGAAGTAGGTGCAATGAAAATTAAATATTCATAATCATGGACACCTAAATGAAAAGTGCGTCAATGACACAAAAACAAAATAAAATCATTAACTTCATAACTCAAAATCTACTTATTTTCCTTATTTTATTTAGATATTCCATTTATGATATCCATGAAAATATGATTCCTAGATAGAACAATCAAGCAATCCACAACCAATAGCATAGTGGATACCCACCTAATTTACTCACAAATAATCTTATAACATCAACACTCAATAATATTGTATATTGGCCTCATATGATTATACATCATTCCTTCTCAGACCCTATACTCTTCATTTTTAAATTATTATCAATTCATGTCATAGTTGTTACGCCCATGTATTCACAAAATGTACATGTTCCTACACCAAGCCTAATTTTAGTTATTTACTCATATGGATAGGATGATATGGCACATGAGTGTTTTAAAATTATAAAGGAATGTCTCTTAGTATATGAAACAATTATCAAGACACTAATGATTGAATATTGGAGAAGTTCCAATCATCCAAATGACATAATTGAGTTTACAAGTCAATTCAATAATCAAGTATGATAAAAAGTTCTATAACTATACAACCCTTGCATAAACTATTAAGTGCAATTGATATGTTGATTATTCACTATGAGCCTAGAGTCTGAAACAACATGTGTGTCCTATGTTTACAGACCACTTTGATATTGAACCCTACACCTTTGTATTCTATACTATTGTATAAGCCCCATTCTCTATCATTGTGCTTGGAGTTTGATTCTTTATTAAAACTCACAAATGAGATAATTATGATTTTGAGGAAAACTAAACCATATAATTGTTTTAGATTAGAGTCTAAATAATGCATAAATGACCTACTTAAAGTATCTACCAATGAAATTTAAAATCCTAATTTTGCCCAACCCTCATTCTAGATCTTATTAATAAGACTCAATCTCAAACAAAATAAGGATATGTGAATTATTACACCATTTAACACCCATAATATCTTTAGATATAGCCACAAATAGTGAAATCACTAAGATTCACACTTCGTTCAAGTCGTAAGAGGTGACTAATGGATTAAGGATGCATGTCACTTTTTCCCAAAGAGAATGCAAGAAAACTCTTCCAATCACTTCAATATCTTATGGGAAAGGTAGGTTTGACATGGTTACATGAACTAATTATTTTCACTCTCCTTTATTGAGCGTACTCTACGTGTGGTGTTATGACCATATGATATCGATGCTACCATCAATTATTATTTTAATCAAGTTTATTTACTATGTGCATATGCTCTTTTCTAAAGACCACCAATTTAGATGGATTTTAATGGATCGTTTCTATATTTGCATTTTGCATGAGGATTGATACTATCATCTACACAAGATTTTAACGTTTTCCTATCATGTATGTATGATGCCATACACCAGACCTTAGTTTGATGCCCTAGCTTCTCCTTGTTTAATATTGCTTCATAATAGTTTTCTATATTTGCAAAAATACACATTGTATGACAACTCTTTGTGGTTTCTTATAGCTTCTTTAAACTCGAACAAGGCCCTTGCCCATTTGGGGTATCTCTAAAGTCGCAGTATTTGACATCTCAAATAAAATGATCTTAAAAGAAATGATTGGTCTATCCATGTCCCCAAGGTGTGTCTCCTTTTTAGGGAGTCCATCAATAAAGAACTCTATAGTTAAGCGTACTCAACCTAGAATAGTATTATGATGGGTGACTAATTGAGAAGTTTATCCTGTCTTGTGTGTGAGTGAGGACAAAGTGCATAGTTAAGGCTAGTGGTGGTCTGTGGGACCAATCACCATTCTTAAGCATCTACTAGAGCCTTAGGTAGTGGGCCCCGACATTACAAATAATCTCAGAGCCAAAATCCCTCCCGTAGGTGGGGCCCACATGGACATATGGCATGCCAGTCTTAAGCTGTGCGGTCTAGGCATGTTGAAAAGGATTGTTCATGGTGATGTAGCCACCCTTGAGTTGGTATTTCATGATCCGGAGATGGGTGTTTGTGGGTCATTTAGATCTACACTCAAATGGAAAAATATCATGAGACCATATAGTTGAGCCTTGACGAGGACGCCAAAGGTCTATGTTGTGGAGGTTATAACTAGCCCTAAGATTTGAGACTTAAAATAAAATAATCTCAAAAGGAATGATTAGACTACCGATAACACCAAGGTGCATCTCCTTTTCATGGATCTCATCACCAAAGAATTATGTAGTTAAGCGTACTCATCCCAGAGTAGTACTAGGATGGGTGACCAGTCGAGAAGTTTATTCTCACTTGTACGTGAGTGGGGACAAAGCGTGCAATTTAGACTAGTGGTAGTTTGTGGAGCCAGTCGTCATTCCTAAAAATCCACTAGAGACTTCACTACAAAAATACATTTCAAACACCACCATTTTACTGGTAGATCAAACACAAAAGACTACCAAATTCTAGTAGACTGTTGGAGAATGGTAGTCAAATACTGGTAGTCTTCGGCTCGGTAGCCAAATCATTTTGTCTACCATACAAGAGTAGATAAACACAAAATGGTAGGGAAATAATTAAACTCCAGCTCAACCTATATATAGACAGACTACCATTTTAAGGTAGGTTAATCTGAATTACAAAGGGTAAACCAGTGAATGTAACTGAACTTGTAATTTTCCAGGAATTTTTTTTTAAAAGATAGCATATATCTTGAGATGAGTGCTATATTGAACCACGCAAGTGATATCCGCAGTTCAACAACACATCAATACATACAAAATAGTATATTTTGAAACAACAAAAAACAGTATTCAAATTGAATCTTTTTTATATATAATAGTGTATTGTTTACAATGGTGCAAAGAATACAAAAAATACAATTATCTAAGCTCTACACAGTAGTGTTCCCAATAATGAATAGGAAAAAATACATATGTTTCTACACTTTGACCAACGAACTCATTGCAAAATAACTAATACATCTGTGTCATGAAACAAGGTTGTTCAGCCTGTTTGCTCTCCAGGTTGCCAATCTCATTGCTTACAATCTCATGCTTTTCTTGTAGTTCTGGTAGAAGAAAAGTTTGAGGCAAAACAAGCTGCTTGAAGGATAGAATAGTGTCCAATCCATCGTGTTGGCTTTTGTCACCTAAAGAATATGTAGACAAAATCATATTAAAGACAATAAAATATAATTTTTGTGATTATCTTCTATAGAAAATGAATATCTTAATACAACATATGTAGTCATTGGATAAAAAATCTCAAACATAAAAGTGAATATCTAAATATAGCATTAGGCTAAGAATAAAGAGATACTAGACATATTTACAACATCAAGTTACATGGGAATAATTAATCCCATCCTAAAGTTGCACTTTGTATTCCATCTTCTTAATTGGAGTTTGAATGTGCATTTGTCTTACCTAGTTGGGTGTCGACCGAGCCTAAGTTTGCCCTTGACCGAGCCCAATCAGTACCAATATTAGCAATTCAAAATCGAAGGAGTAAGGTCATTACCCTTACAATCTGTCAACTAGATGTAAAGCATCAAAGGAATAAGTATATCTTAATCTAGACCATATGTAAATAAGAAACAAAAGCAGTAGAACAAAGAGATATATATAGTTCAATACTTACTCTAGTGGATTTGGTGAGCCAATCCATACTTATGCACTTCTTGTTTTCCTTGGGCATAAAGATGTATATGCCACTATCATTTAGCAACTTGGTGATGACAAGAATCTCCTATTTGATGAGAAAATGGTTATGGTCAGCATTTATGTAAGTTTGAGAGTTCTAAGTAACACATTACAAAGTTTAACACATGATATAGTATATATGTATATAGATTATACCCAATTAAACATGGCTCACTATACTTTATTTCATGTTTGGTACTCAAGCCATAGGGATCCTTCAATTGTACTTGATCTAATGTAGTGAAACATCAAAACATTTAGTTATGTAATGTCACAGGTTATTGTATGCTAACCCAAGCAAATGTTGTTGGGAATAAAGTAAAGTCAGAGGAAAGTAGAAATTAAAAATAAGGGTTAAACATTGTACATCTACAACAAAGTGTACATGTGACTATCATATTTCACATAATCCTTATGATGTGCATGTAATAATGTTTTATTGATTTCTATATTATTACTTAAATAAGGAAAGATAACATAAGCATCAAAAGAACTAGTAAATATTGGAAATTCACCTTTAGAAAGAGCGATAGTGGGTATAATGAACCTCTAGATGGCACAGTGGCAGTGAGTATAGTACTACCAATGCCAAAGCGCGCACACGCATGCGCGTGCACACACACACATGAATTGGACATCAAGCTATCTGTGTCTACTTTTGTGACACAGTCCCACACTAAGATTCAAGAAGTTAGCTTGGGGTAGAGTCTAACACACGGTCGTGATGCCAGATTATCTCCAAGGGGCAGTCTCAATCCTATGTAACCTTAGCATCTCATTTTGTTCCTCAAGGTCAACCTTAGGAAACTGAATAATATTTGTCACTTCCCATAGGGTCTTTGCCACCTAGCTCCAAACAAATATGTTGGAGAAACTCATGCCTTCAAACTTATTAGCACACCTTTGGGTCCAAGTATCAGATTTAAGGACTGATTTGGGAGTGAACATATATATTTGAGTATTAAGGATCCATTTTGGCACAAGAATTAAGGATTCAACCACATAACTACATGACATCACATTTAGGGCATACTAGGGCACTTAAGTAGGTCCTTAAGTCATATGAGTTGTTAAAGGCAAATATAGTAAAAGACCTTAGTCAAGCTTAGTACTTAGCATTGGCAAGTGATGTGAGGATTTTGAGTCGCTTTTATATACTAGTTTTACATGTTTATTATGTGTTTATTAGTCGCATTTGTGGTTAATATCATATGATTCACTCATTTTAGTCTATAATCTCTTTATGTAACAGATCTCTCATATTTTATCTTTTTTATTATAAATGATCATATTGATATGTTTTAGCATAGCTGATTTGGCTTTATCTTGAAATTTCAAGAAGAACGGATATACACAGCTGTCGATACCATCGACATCCGTCGATAGTATCGACACGGTCACAGTGAGACAGCCGCAAGGAGCCAAGATGAGTTGATATCATCGACTGAGAAGTCGATGGTAGCGAGATACCTACAGCGAGCCAGCAATCAACCCGTCGATAGTATCGAGTCAATGTCGATACTATCAATATTGCCCAGCTTCAGCGTCAGATTGGTGATAAAACTGATGCCTAAAAGTGTCGATGGTATCGAGTCTGCATCAGTGGGAACGTCAGCGAAAAGACAACTTGTCGATACTATGACAGGTCGATACCATCGACCCGCGTCGATGGTATCGACACCGTCAGGATAGGTTTTGTTTCAGATCGATTCTAATTGGATGGTGGTGATCTTTTGGCGACCAAAAGTGGTCCATATACCTAATTTTGGCGGCCCTAAGCAGGGGATCACGTCATTAGTCATTGCACACGTCTCGAGGAGAGGTGGAGAGAAGAATGGAGCCCAGAATCACGCCCTGATCGTTCTGAGGGCCGCAGAAGATGTTTTCCACCGCCGGAAGGCTGTAGATCGCGCACTCGACGTCAAGGAACGCCCAGATCTTTTTCGTTCAGGGGTTTACATCACTTTCATTCACGTTTTTTCTATGTTTTCCCTTTCTCTCATCATGTCTTTTGTTGAGATGAACATAAGGGGCTAATCCCCTGTCTTTAGGACCGGGAGTAGCCCGGGTAATCGTTGTATGACATTTTTATCATAATAATTCATATTTTGTCTCTTAAATCCGTGGTATGATTTTGTTTTCTCCAATATATCATTATGATTGATCACCCTAATGATAATCTAATGCCTTTAATTATTTTGAAAGAAAAATTAACGGTTGAAAAGAGGCGAAATTCACATTAACTAATAAATCCTTTGAACAATGTGATGTACGGTTAATGGTGGAAATCCAGAGTTTGGTCTTCATGCACCTTGTTTAGGGTATAGGTTACTACTACTGTGGAACCGACCTAGATTTAGGTAGTGAATTGTATCACGACAGTGAACAATTCTGAATATAGGTCACTACCCGGAACGAGAGACGGATTTGATTAATTATGTAGGAATGAATACAATGAGAACCTGCGGTGAAACCGCAATCCTAAAGATTCTCATCTAAATTGATTAAACTAAACATTTAATCGGTTGCTTTGTTTTCTTTTATTTTTATTTTTCTTTTTCAATCAACTCTCAAAACATTTTAATTGGTCTAGCTGATCGCGAGTAGTTAGTAAGTAGTCTACCGACATTTCAGTGTCTCTGTGTTCGACTCGGGCCTCACAAAGGCATATATTACTCTGACGCGTGCACTTACGTTATACGCACGGTAAAATCGTGTCAAGTTTTTGGCGCCGTTGTCGGGGACACGGAAACTGTCGGCACTACGAGTGCTGCAAGCGGCCACTCTAGGCCACATTTCATTTTATTATTATTCTTGCAATTCATCGTTTATTTTTCTTATTTAGTAATCGCCTAGCACTGTACTTAATCCAATTTATTACCTTACAGGTACCAGTGCATGGTGAAGACGTGTAGCACAAACTACGTATTGTCATCACCAGAGGTTCCACCATTGGATCAGACGACGAGGAGAACAACATTCAAGATCAACCTGAGGATATAGATCCAGACTCTAAACCAGAAGGTATGACTGAGGAACAGAAAATATGGAAGAAGATAAAGGCTTCTTCCTCATCAGCATGAAAGGGGCCGATAAAAAGGCAGGAAGTTATCATTCCAACATATAAGATTGATCATGCACTGGTAAACTTGGTCAAGTCTCAAGCATTTCACGGGCTGAAGAATGAAGACCATGTTGCCCACATCAGAACTTTCGTGGAAAATTGCGATATGATCAAGATAGATAGGTTTCTGCGGGAGACATTGTATTTGAAGTTGTTCCCCAGCTCTCTTGTAGGTAATGCACGGGAATGATTGCATAATCTTGATGATGAGACAGTCGAGACTTGACATCAAATGATCGAGGTTTTCTTCGAGAGATTCTTTCCACCGGAGAAAACCAATGACCTAGTACGGAAGATCCACAATTTCTGTCAAAGGGCTGGGGAGACATATTCTGAGACGTGGGAGCGCTTTTAGATAATGCTGCGGAAGTGTCCACATCATGGGCTAGATAAAGAAAAACAAGTGAAGATCTTCTACTTTGCTTTAAATGAGCACGACAGGAATAATCTAGACTCAGTAGGTTCCGATTTCTTCTTGAACAACACTGGCACTAGGTGTTGGAAAATCCTGAAAAATATGGCTAGAAAGCAATCATGGGGTGACAGAGACACACCAGAACAGGTTCGAGTCGCAGGTGAGTCAAAGGCCATCAAGGAGTTGAATGAGAAGATGGACTTATTAGCTAAGAAATTTCTAGTAAAGGAAGACGGGGAATTTGATTATGAGGCACAAGTGAAGTTTATGCGCCAGCAATAGGGGTACAGAAATAATGATTATTCTTGGAGGAGAGATAAGAAATTTTCGTAGAAGGACCCAAATAATTTCCTGCAGGACCCCAATGCCAAACCACAACCATCGGCGGAGGATAAGAGCAATGAGTTGCTCAATCAATTAATCAAACAGAATCAAGAACTCATGAGCACGTTTGGCCAACATATTAAGAAACAAGGAGAATTTATGAATCAATTTGGGCAAACTTTACAAAGTCATGGGGCTCAGATGAGAACTTTGGAGACATCGTTAGCACAGATGGCAGCTGAGATAGCAAATCTGAAAAAACCAACGCAGCAAGGTTTTCCTAAAAATACAAATGTTCCAGGAGAAAATCAACAAGCCAAGGCAATTTTGTTACGGAGTGGAAAGAAGATTTTAAACTCTAAGGCCGATGAACCAAGCCCACCCCAGCCAGAAACCACAGGTGAGGCCACAGAGGAGGTTAAAATCACAGAGCCGAGGGAGGATGCGGTAGAGGATGCCACACCAGAAACCATCGCTGAGGAAGAGACTCAAAAGAGGACACCATATGTGCTGCCACATTAGAGGGCACCAATGTATTAGAAAGCGGGAAGCGGGAGGCGTGCGGACGGCACCCTGTAACCGATTAAGCGGTAGGCGGGGGATTAAGCGGGCGATTTTTGAAAAAGCGGGTGTCTAAATTGTATATATTTTTATACAAAATTACATGTATGTGTATATAAAAAATATATTTATAAGAAACTTCTATACATATCTAATCAGCAAATCAGTAATTAACTAAGTATTCATCAATACTTACTATTAATCGGCATCTCTAATCACTAAAATCAGCAAGCAGATCAGTAATTGTATATAACAAATTATGAATTATTGAATTAAAGTAATCACTAAAGTAATACTAACCAGCAGTACCAATCATTAATCACTGAAAGCAGCAAGGAAATCAGTAAAACTAATCATGCATTACTAGTATAATAGAGCAATAGGATATTTACTTAGATGCATTACAGTTGTACCCAATTATTACAGCTTACACACAAAGTATGCATTCTACATTAAGACTAGCTATATCATAGAACATTTAATGTATACAAGTTTCGTATATTATAGTCAATACTACTTGGCTATGTAATTAATTAATGTTAGATGCTTACATTAGGATTTTTAAACAAAAGCGGGAAAAAAGCGGGAAAAAGCGGGTGAGGCGGGCAAAAAGCGGGCGATTTTGTTCAAAATGATTAAGCGGGCGATTAATGGCAAAATTAAGCGGCTGGGGGTCATGGGCGCTTAAGCGGCCCGCCTGGCCGTTTTTTATTTCACTGGAGGGCACAGAATGTCCCAGTCCCGTATCCAAACAATTTGAAGGCTAAGAAAGTGGACGCTCAGTTCAAAAAGTTCCTAGATAGTTTTAGGAAGCTTTCTGTCAACATTCCGCTGTTAGAAGCAATAGAGCAGATACCCTCTTATGGCAAGTTTCTGAAAGATATAATTACAAAGAAAAAGAAGATTCCTAATACTAAGGTGGTGGTTCTTAAAGAACAAGTGAGCGCCTTCATTTTGGGCACATTACCACCAAAAAGACAAGATCTGGGCTGCTTCAATATTTCATGCTACATCGACAAGGTGAAATTCGGCGAAGCATTGTGTGACTCCGGGACAAGTATTAATTCGATGCCTCTTTCTACTTTCAAGAAGCTGGGACTTAAAGAATCGAGGCATAACAGCATGACGATTCAGCTAGCGGATAATTCTATGGTTAAGTCGTATGGTATTTGTGAGGATGTACCAGTTAAAGTTGATAGGTTTGTATTTCCAGCAGATTTTGTGGTAATGGAAATGCAAGATGACCAAGGAAATGAGCTACTCATTGGAAGACTCTTCCAAGCTACTGTAGATATGATACTCGAAATGGGAAGAGGTCTTCTGACATTGGGAATAGCGGATGACAGATTTGAAATGGTTATGCCCACAAGTACGACACAATCACAGGCAAATGAGAAATGTCACATGGTGAAACATTTCGATCAAAACATTTCTCTTTGTTTAGGGAAGGCATTTCTAGATATGGCTCATGTAATGACCAAGGTAGATAAGGGGACACTGGCTGTAGATATTATGGAACAAATCAAAGTTGTTTCTCTTTGTAGAGTTGTGGGTTATCTAAATGATGAAGAGGAGGAAATTCCGCTTTCTACTGAAGATGATGCAATAGCAAGTTCTGTCCTTGACGCATATCCAGAACTGCCCCTCGAAGCTTACCTTGTTAACATAATGCATGACTAGATGAGAAGCAAGTCGTTACAAGAATGTGTCAAGATGCTTCAAGTGCTTCCGTGTTATTATTCCAAGCATTATGAAGATCATGGGCCACTCCCACCACCGCTTCAATCATCATTGATCAGTCCACCATAGTTAGAACTGAAGCCACTGCCTCCGCATTTGAAGTATGCATTCTTAGCCGATGGTGAAAGACTACCGGTGATTATTTCGGCATATCTGAGTGCCGGTGAAGAAGAGCAGTTGATGATTGTGCTAAAGAACCACTGTGGCGCATTCGGGTGGTCAGTCACTGATATTAAGGGGATTTCCCCTACACTTTGCCAACACAAGATTCAGCTCGAGGAAGGAGTCAAACCTGTAATTCAGCCACATCGTAGACTCAATCTGAGCATGATGGAGGTCGTCAAGAAAGAGGTGATCAAGCTCCTTTCTGCAGACATCATTTACACTATCTCATACTCGACGTGGGTAAGCCCCACACAGGTAGACCCTAAAAAGGGGGGGAATCACTGTCACTCATAACTTGTTAAACGAACCGGTCACGACCCGATTAGTAACCGGGTGGCATGTGTGCATTGACTACCATCGCTTGAACTCTGCTACGTTAAAAGATCATTTTCCTCTTCTATTCATCGATCAAATTTTAGAGCGACTAGCTGGTCAATCTCATTTTTTTTTAGACGGCTACAATCAGATCTCCATTGATCCTAAGGACCAAGAGAAGTCTACCTCCACTTGTCCTTATGGAACTTTCACATACCTCTGTATACCTTTTGGCTTGTGTAACGCAGCAGCAACCTTTCAGCGTTGTATGCTTGCCATTTTTTCTGATATGGTTGAGCGCTGTTTGGAGGTTTTTATGGATGATTTTTCCGTCTATGGTGTGTCTTTTGATGAGTGCATGTACAATTTGGATAAAGTTTTACAAAGGTGTGAGGACACACATTTAGTTCTCAACTGGGAAAAGTGGCATATGATGGTTAGTGAAGGAATTGTGCTTGGACACAACGTGTCTAGCAAGGGGCTGGAGGTGGATCCAGTCAAGATTGAGGTTATTTCAAAATTACCCCCACCTAATTCGGTTAAAGGGGTAAGGAGTTTTCTCAGTCATGCAGGATTTTATCGCTGCTTTATCAAAGATTTCTCGAAAATCGCTAAACCGTTATCTGAATTGCTTGAGAAAGATGTGATGTTTGATTTCAATGAAAAATGCTTGCATGCTTTTAATGTACTTAAGGAAAAGTTAATTTCTGCACCAGTTGTTCAAACGCCAGATTGGACTAAGCCTTTCGAGCTCATGTGTGATGCTTCGGATTTTGCAGTAGGAGCTGTTCTTGGGCAGCATTTTGAGAACAAACCCGCGGTGATTTTCTATGCATCAAAGACGTTAAACGAGGCCCAACTCAACTACACCACAACTGAAAAGGAACTTCTCGCCGTGGTTTTTGCAATAGAAAATTTTTGGCAATATCTAGTAGGGTCAAAAGTTGTGGTGTGGATGGACCACACCGCCATAAAATACTTGATGGAAAAGAAAGATGCCAAACCTAGATTGATTAGGTGGATCTTATTGCTGCAAGAATTTGACATTGAAATTAAGGATAAGGCAGGAATTGAGAATGTGGTTGTGGACCACTTGTCTAGGTTAGAGCGGGTAAATGAGAAGGATATTAATATACCCATTACCGAGACATTTCCAGACGAGCAAATCATTTCTTTAAAATCCAAGGATCCATGGTTTTCATACATTGTTAATTATCTTGCATGTAAAATAATCCCATATGATTGGACTTATCAAGTGAAAAAGAAAATTTTCCATTCTTTGAGATATTATTATTTCTGGGATGATCCCATCTTGTTAAAACAATGCAAGGACAGCGTTTTGCGCAGGCATGTACCGGAGATAGAATATGACAGTGTACTTAGTCACTGTCATACACTACCATCCGGTGGTCATCATGCAAGTTCAAGAACGGCGGCCAAGGTGTTAGAGAGTGGTCTGTATTGGCCTACACTCTTCCGGGACGCCTACGAATATGTGAGAAGATGTGATTCTTGCCAAAGGGCATGTAATATTTCCAAGCGGCAAGAGATGCCCCTCAACGTGTTTCAAGAAGTTGAGGTATTTGATCCGTGGGGCATTGATTTTATGGGACCCTTTGTGTCCTCGAATTTTAATTTATACATTTTACTTGCTGTTGATTATGTATCGAAGTGGGTAGAGGCAATACCCACAAGGACTAACAACGCTGTTGTAGTGTGTAGGTTTGTGAAAGATCATATTTTCTGCAGATTTGGTGTGCCAAGGATGATTATTAGCGATGGAGGCACCCACTTCAAGAATCAAAAGTTTATTGCGTTATTGAGAAAGTACGGGGTGAAGCACAATGTTGATACCACGTACCACCTGCAAACACAAGGGTAGGTCGAAGTGTCGAATTGAGAAATTAAGAAAATTTTGGAGCACACGGTGGCTTCGACAAGAAAGAATTGGAGTACACTACTACCGGATGCATTATGGGCGTATAGGACCGCATTTAAGACACATATAGGCACTACACCTTTTAGGTTGGTTTATGGGCGGGCTTGCCATTTGTCGGTAGAGTTGGAACACAAGGCACACTGGGCGCTACGGAAGCTTAATTTGAGCTATGATGAGGCAGGGAAGAAGTGAATGCTAGAGCTCAATGAGTTAGATGAGCTGAGGATGAACGCTTATGAAAACTCGAGGATTTACAAAGAAAGAACAAAACAAATTCACGATCGTCACATTCAAATGCGTGTTTTCAAAAAGGGAGATCGTGTGTTACTGTTTAACTCGAGGTTGAAGTTGCATCCCGGGAAATTGAAATCTCGGTGGAGTGGACCTTTTGTTGTGGAGGAGGTGTGCCCACATGGTGCAATTATGGTGCGAGATGGAGAGCTGACGTTCCTAGTTAATGGTCAAAGATTGAAGCTTTACTTTGGCGAGGACTACACAAGAAAAGTACATGAGGTTAAACTCATGGCACTTACAGATGAATGAAGAGCTTTATCGCGTCTAGCCTAAGACGTTAAAGTAGGGCGCTTGTTGGGAGGCAACCCAACCATCGGTAGTTTAATCTGTAGTTCTTTCATCTTCTTTCGCATTTACAAGTTAGTTTTGTGTAATTTCATTTTTGTGTGTAAAAATGATACCTTAATCTCATTGTTCAGTGTGCAGTACTGAGTCACAGTCGATATCATCGACCACAGAGTCGATGGTAGCGACGTGGGTACAAGGAAGCGGCTGCAGAAAATTTTCTGAGTCGATACCATCGACGGCCTCGTCGATGGTATCGACCTACCATCAGCGACGTCGAAGAAAACAATAGCTCCAGGTCAATAGTATCGACCGGAAAGTCGATACTCGTGAGATCCCTGAAGATTTACAGAAGAATTTGTCTCAGTGAAGTCGATACCATCGACGGCCCTGTCGATGGTATCGACACGGCAACAGTAAGGAAGCGGCATCCGGGCCTCGCGAGGGTACTCGAACCACACAGCGTCGATACCATCGACACCAGTCGATAGTATCGACGCGACACGTCACCAATCTGCGAGAAGAAATCAAGCGAGCCTGCCAATTTCGACAGTCGATCCGTGGGATGGGTCGATACCATCGACTCTTGTCGATAGTATCGACGCGTCATCGATCCGGGCCCCCACATCAAGCAATCGACAATCGTCGATAGTCGCGAAGAGCGGATTGTGCTCCAGGTGTCGATACCATCGACACCCCGTCAATGGTATCGACGGAGCAACAGCAGCGACGGGTTCAGTTATAAAAGGAGGGGTTGTTTCTCAATTCTCTTCACACCTTCAGAGTGAATCCCCTCAACTTGTGCATTGAGCATTGCTAAGCGACCGGAGGCCTTCATCGAGCGTCCAAGGATCGAGATATCTTCCCCGAGCTTTGCACCGAGCGGAGATCTTCTTCTTCGACCTTCATCGAGCTCTATTTCTTATTCCCCCTTCTTCTCTGTTCACGATGGTGAGGACGGAAGGAGCTTCTTCTTCGCGGGCAACCCCGATGGAGATTGAGACGTTCGTTCATCCACCACCCGGCTCCATTCCTCGTCCGAGGATCGTTCATCCCTCGGCGGACATAAAGAAGATCTACGAGGAGCTTCTCAACGAAAAATTGAACCAACTCGATATGTTGATCAGGCCATGATACGTGACCTCGAGTTTGAGGCCAACCTCGCTTATGTTCTTCAGGGGCAAGCGAAGCATACGGGCAGGCGGTCTGACGAGGTCCAGTACCACGCTGAAGGCCACCCCTTTTTCGACGAGTGGCCAACGTACAAAGAACTGGTGGCGGAGTTTATGGCATCGCTTGACATATGCGTCGTGTCTAACGACCTTATCGCCACCGATAGGGAATGGATAAAAGGGCGAGTTTCTTTTCGGCTCTACAACAACAACTACACCCTCACCCTCCAACAGTTCAATTCAATTCAATCTACAACTGGTATCATTCTCCGAATCAGCACACGAGGCCAGACAACCGGACGGATTATAATGAAATCCTTGCTCAGCTGGTGACCGCGCCTCCAGGCAAGTTCGTCAGCTATCATAACGTAACCGTCGCTGATTTCGAGCATCCATTTGTGCGGATTCTGCATCGCATGATGTGCACTACTCTATTTTCTCGAGGCGATCTTTCACTAAGTAAGTTTCAGGAGACGGACTTGTTCTCTCTTTATAAGCTGTTGAAAAGAGAAGAGTTCAATTGGGGCGCGTTTTTCTTAACGTGTGTGTTGGTCGTGCGGAGGAGTACTAGACGAGCTCCTATCCACTTTGGGGGACTTATCACACCGCTTGCTCTCTATCTTGGGCTGGATTTTTCCCAACTCACTCCGTTAGCCAACAAGAATAAAGTCAATCTGCATCATCTACATCGCTCCAATCTTCTTACGCTTTGTGATGGCGTGGTCTATGCACATTGCCATGTCAACCAAGAGTACCAGGAGAGCGCGCTTCTAGATCCTGTCATCCACATCCAGGGAGCTCAACACTTTCGGTGGCCCATCATCGCCATCGACGACTCCGACGAAAAAGAAAACAGTAAAGACAACGACAACAACAATGACGACGGCGACGAGCATGAGGAGGAAGAGGAGGCTTTCACTCCTCTTCGAGCACGAGTGACACCGCGGAAGCGTCCACGCTTCTACCCGGATGCATCATCATTTTCGCAGCCTCCGCCACCACAACCCTCTCAACAAGGAGAGGATGTCTATTCTATGCAGGGTATGTATTCCATGCTGCAGGATATCCAGCAGACCCAGCAGCAGCACACTGCCTCCTTCACCGGTATTCAGGAAACTACAAACTGGCTATTTTTAAATCAGCAGGCCATTTATGAAAACGAGTGCATCCTCCTCGCCAACCAAGAAAATATTCACGACAGTTTGCATATGATGGAAATGCAACAACAATCGTTCTATGATCATTACTGGTGCCAAAACTACTTCGGGGGATATCTGCAACCTCCGCCCATGCCCCCATATGATCCAAATTTCCAAGGGCAATATCCATCATAGGATCCTACCGCCCCGCAGTACCCACCACCTGAACAATAAATAGTATCACTGTTCCACCTGTTAAGATTGTTTTTGACTATGAGGCCATAGTCGAATTCAAGCTTGGGGGGGAGATGGAACAGTTTTTATCTTTTTCTATCTTTTATTTTTAGTTTTTATCATTTATTGCATTTTCTTTTATTCTAGCAATTTTATTAGTTTTTAAGATCCACATGTTATCTAGTGTATCTGTGGATGTCTAATTTAATGTGTCATCTCTTTGTTTGTCACATGGGAGTCATGGGTCAATTTGAAAATTTTTAATGAAATTGCAAGCTTGTTTTGTTTGAACTTGAGCATATGACTTATGAAAATAATTGGATTTGTCAACTATAAAACATAAGACCACAACTGTACATGCCTATGATTTAAGAAAAGTGGACGGAATTAGATGTTGAACCTAAACTGACCAAATGGTAATGAGACTTTAATCTGAAATAAGAGAGAGAAACCTCTTGATTTTACACATGTCAGTAAGGAGGGACATATAATATTTTCCAATGGTTCTGTCAATTAATCTTGTGATTTATCCATTTCATCTCATCTACACTCCACCATAAGAATTGGGAGCACTATACAGTTTGTCATCTCTTGATTGCATATCATGTAGATAGGAGTGCATTGTAGTTAGTGTCTACAATTGTTGCATTGAAAGAAAAAAAAAGAACAAAAATGGTGCATTATAGTCATGCATGCACAAATTTTAGAATGCAGGTCAATGTCATTTTAGTTGCATTTTGCATAATCTCAACCATTTTGTTACATAATGTGTCTTGCTTCTTCGGAAAATAAGGAACTTGTTTCATACCTTCTGAAGATATTAATATATATATATATATATAGTAGTTATGAAAATAAGCCCAATACAAAGATGTGTGAATTTTATCTTAGTTCATGAAGAAAAGTGAGGGCTGAAAAAAAAAAGAGAAGGAAGAAAAAAATAATAAGTGAAAATCAGGAAGAGGAAGGAACTTGTTCACATGCATAATAAGAAGAACAAGTACATGTGTAGTTTTGTAGATATTCTGTCTCTTGTTGGGATTGAATGATAGTGCATGCATCATTCCTCCTAAAATGTAGCATTAGGACATTTTCACGTGCATTTTGCATCATGATATGTCATTAATTTTTGTTGCATGATTGACTGTTATGTGCTTCCATTTCTTCCACAACCACTCTTTTCATCCACCCGTTGCTCTAATTGCTAGGCCACCCGTGATTATCTCCTCACTCATTAATATCAGGAGATCTG
Organism: Alisma plantago-aquatica; assembly: GCA_963693085.1. Lineage (NCBI taxonomy): Eukaryota > Viridiplantae > Streptophyta > Magnoliopsida > Alismatales > Alismataceae > Alisma > Alisma plantago-aquatica. The sequence continues at coordinate 1,132,039,570 of OY856412.1, read as the reverse complement.
CTTCCATTTAGATGGTAGTTAGGAAACGAGCAACGTAGATAGGAGATCACAAAGATTCAACAAGCCTGAACTGGAGGATTTTATTATATTAACTACCTTATTTGATAGTGCTCACCAATCTTGGGGTGGATATCTCTTATGGATAATCATTGTCGCCTAGAGGGTAATTATCATTTTGTGGTTAGTGAGGGCCGGTATGTGAATGCCTGGTGGGGATCATATGGCAATGTCTGTTGTGATAATATGTTCTTTAGTTGACTCTCGCAATTTTGTTCTATAGCTTTGCTGCTTGAGGACGAACAATGTTTAAGTTTAGAGAGTTTGATGCGAGGATTTTGAGTCGCTTTTATAGACTAGTTTTACATGCATTTTATGTGTTTATTAGTCGCATTTGTGGTTAATATCGCATGATTCACTCGTTTTAGTCTATAATCTCTTTATGTATCAGATCTCTCATATTTTATTTTTTTGATTATAAATGATCATATTAATATGTTTTAGCATAGCTGATTTGGCTTTATCTTGAAATTTCAGGAAGAACGGATATACACAACTGTCAATACCATCGACATCCGTCGATAGTATCGACACGATCACAGTGAGATAGTCGTAAGGAGCCAAGATGAGTCGATACCATCGACTGGGAAGTCAATGGTAGCGAGATACCTATAGCGAGCCAGCAATCAACCTGTCGATAGTATCGAGTCAATGTCGATACTATCGACATTGCCCAGCTTCAGCGTCAGATTGGTGATAAAATCGACGCCTAAAAGTGTCGATATCATCGACACTAAAGTCGATGGTATCGAGTCTGCATCAGTTGGAACATCAGAGAAAAGATAACTTGTCGATACTATGACGAGTCAAAACCATCGACCCGCGTCGATGGTATCGACGCCGTCAGGATAGGTTTTGTTTCAGATCGATTCTAATCGGACGGTGGTGATCTTTTGGCAACCAAAAGTGATCCATATACCTAATTTCGGCGACCCTAAGCAGGGGATCACGTCATTAGTCATTGCACACGTCTCGAGGAGAGGTGGAGAGAAGAACGGAGTCCAGAATCATGCCCTGATCATTTTGAGAGCCGTAGAAGACATTTTCCACCGCCGGAAGGTTGTAGATCATGCACTCTACGTCAAGGAACGCCCGGATCTTCTCCGTTCAGGGGTTTACATCACTTTCATTCACGTTTTCTCCATGTTTTCCCTTTCTCTCATCGTATCTTTTGTTGAGATGAACATGCGGGGCTAATCCCCTTTGTCTTTAGGACCGGGAGTAGCCCGAGTAATCGTTGTATGACATTTTTACCATAGTAATTCATATTTTGTCTCTTAAATATGTGGTATGATTTCATTTTCTCCAATATATCATTATGATTGATCACCCTAATGATAATCTAATGCCTTTAATTATTTTGAAAGAAGAATTAACGGTTGAAAAGATGTGAAATTTACATTAACTAATAAATCCTTTGAACAAGGTAATGTACGGTTAATGGTGGCAACCCAGAGTTTGGTCTTCATGCACCTAGTTTAGGGTATATGTTACTACTATCGTGGAACCGACCTAGATTTAGGTAGTGAATCGTATCACGACAGTGAACAATTCTGAATACAGGCCACTACCTGGAATGAGAAACGAATTTGATTAATTATGTAGGAATGAATACAACGAGAACCTGCGGTGAAATCGTAATCCTAAAGATTCCCATCTAAATTGATTAAACTAAACATTTAATCGATTGTTTTGTTTTCTTTTATTTTTATTTTCTTTTTCAATCAACTCTCAAAACATTTTAATTGGTCTAGCTGATCACGATTAGTTAGTAAGTAGTCTACCAACATTTCAGTGTCCCTGTGTTCGACTGGGGCCTCACAAAGGCCTATATTACTCTGACGCGTGCACTTGCGTTATACGCACGGTAAAATCGTGTCAGCAAGATTACTGATTCTGAAGTCATGTGATTAAATGATAGCAAGAAAGGCTAAACTTTCAATCTTGATCGTGTTACATCCTCCATACACATATAGGAGGGACATTTAGGTCAAGATAGCCATTTAAGGTGCATACAAACAGTCCAAAGCATCAACAATTCCAACAGTGAAGTAAATGTTTATTGATTTAGGGATACAATCATATCTTGGGACACAAGGAAAGAAAGTTGGGCATTTAGTAGCATTAATTATCTTCAAAATCTTCAAGGTAAGTATTTTTAGAGAAAACAAAAGAATTACAAGCATATTTGGGTTTCTAAACTAGTCCCAACGGATAGCTCTCGTCGAGAGGATCAAAAATCATATATTATATGTCCTATTTGGCCAAAGGATGCAACAGTTATCATTTTCATAGTTTTACCTCAAAATCAAAGATTTTGGACCGTTGAGTCTTGATCTAGCAGTTGGGGGTGGGTCAGTCAACCAGATGGGTGTGAGGCCTAGTGGCGCCTCCGAACTCCCTTAATCTCTCGCCACCTTTGTGCATCTCTCTCGTGTAACTGGGAGCCGCTCCCCTACCATCACCCAATTGTGTGCCCATCAAGTGGGTCGGGCGCGGTCAAACGGCGGTCAACCAATCCAGAGAAGGGGATTGGGAACTGATCTGGACCCTCAGCGCTAGGGTACTCAATATCGAACGGCCGAGGATGTTCTTTGTTAGGCTCCCTCTTGCGTGAACAAGCTCAGCCGAGACGGCGACGTAATTGGCAAGCTCGCCAAGCTCAGTTGATGTGGGGGTTGGAGAACTCGGACGAGCCGAAGAAATGGTCGTCCGCTCTCATCGTGCCTCCGCAAAGCTGCATCCTCGACCAGATCGTGGCTGCACAGCGTGAGGGTACGAGGTGGCTAGGGGGGCTGGAAGGCAATGTCGGCCGCAAGGATGAAGAAGAAAGGGTTAACGAATATTGAGTGTCGCCAGGGCATCGATTGCACTCAGTAGCTACCAGTTATGCATTGAATCATATTCAATTATAAAATTAAAGGTAACACAAGAATATTGAGTGAAGTAGGATTTAGAATTACATAATGGAGAAGAGAGAAAGACCCAGTCTATCACACAATCGTGGTTGGACAATGTAAGGTGTCAAGTTCTTGTTTTGGTTTGTTTATTTTTGTATAAATTATTAATGTCTGTAAGCATTCATTTGTGACGCAAAATAAAATATCATATTGTTGGTATGTATGCTCTGAGAGCCAATCATGGGATGATTAGTGGGATACATTGAGATTGATTTGATAAACATCAAAGGCAAGCTTCCAATTTCTTCTGGTTCAGTCATATGAGATAGTGATAGAACAGATTGAATGTCTAGATAATGACAGTACTCAATGACATATGCCTTCAGGTTCAGGACCTGAACGATGAGATCATACGGATGCTAAGAGTTTGTACATTCTTGTTATGTCCCTAGTCGGATGTCATTATAGAAGGTAGATAGACAGCAATGACACACAAGACTAGATTATGGTGTTGGTTGATGACAGAATCTCATTAATCATGATATAGAGATATCAAACCAAGCACATAGATACTTGTTAGAAAACAAGTATACCGGACAGACCCACCGTGAGTTTGACACATGGAACCATGACATGGTAGTCACAGTCAGTACTCACAGTGATGGTGGTGAGTGTGATTGTTTGACCTGAAATCACTACCCTCAACACATGTCGTTGGGCACACTTTGACATCATCAAACGTAGTCCTGAAACATGGGTTGTTATAAATGTGATGATTGGGTGGCTTTGACACATGGGGCTTTTGAGGGGTGAGTGATAGATATGGGATTTGTCCCTCCTGAGGGAGTTTGATATCCAAGGCCACTTGATAAGTAGGATTGAAATAGGCGTGCTCACGCATGTGTGAATCAGTATGTGATATTGATGTCATACATTCCAATCTACTCTGAGATCAAGAAAGTGAATGAACGTTGACATGATGACTGTTCCATGCCTCGAGTTCATTCGGGATATCAGTGACAAAGGAATTATACATTCATTGTAACACCATTCACGGATTGTAGGATTGAAAGTTGTTCTCCAACTTTCTACTTTCACTTGGGTAGCATTGATGTGTGACTAGGCACCGCTCTTTGCTTGTGAAGTCATAAGTGTTATGGACTTTCACTGCCAACGTGAAATGGACCTACAGGGTCACACACATAGGATTTAACCTGGAAGAGGAGTTTTGTCCACAAACAATGTTTAGATTGATTACTAAAGGAGTTTAGTAGTTCAATTAAACACTCAATTGATTGATAGCTCAAAATCATAGTGTTCAAGGTGTTGGACAGATTGATTAGAGTATCACATTGATTGAAATCGTAATTGATTGATTCTGCACAATCTGCACTCCCAACTGATCGGCTCATGTGATGAACCGATCGGCTGAGCTTGGTGAACCGGTAGGATCAAGTGTTGAGTCGATCGGCTCATGAACAGGGTGAAACGATTACTTCAAGTGTTGAAACTATCGATTTAACTAGTGCAACCGAGCAAGTTGGGAAAGTAGGATTTGGGAGAATTTTCCTTTTGTTTCACTTGCCCAATTTGATTGGGAATAAGATTGGTATTCGATACCAATTAAAAATAAAAGAAGGAAAGTCAATCGGGAACTGGTCAAGACCACGAACCGACTGGTTCAGAAGTGAACTGATCGGCTCATGGGTCCCAACCGATCGGTTGAGGTGTCAACCGATCGGCTCAGGTCCCCAACCGACCGTTTCAGTTGTGAAACGATCGGTTCAGGTTACGAGTTGGTTGTTTTTGGTGGAAAATCTCGAACTCTTCTACTCCTGCTTTAGTTTCATATTGCCCGGGATATAGAACAATGTCACATGACCCTCCTATATATAGGGGTATTGGGGGCTTCTCAAAGTACAACTCAGTGCAAACCAGTTGCTCTGTAAAGTTGTCGTTCTCTCTGGTTTTGGTAACCGAGAGAGAGCCCGAACAAGTGCTACCCGATAAGGGAGGCACAACAAGGGAAAGACAACTGCAGTCGCGACTGATAGTAGGAGAGTGTGTTGGCGACTAGTACGTCAACAGGAGGGTGTGAATCCTTCCAATTCCTTGTAGGAAAAGGAGATTGGAGTTCCAGGTGATCCGTGTGGACTACTTCAGAGGTGGGAGGTTTCTGCCGCTAGGAGGACAGCCTTCAATCCTGTCAGTCCTGGTACGACCACGAGCTGCACAAACACCGTCCAATATAGGAGGTGAAGACCACGCAAGGCGTGAGGTATTGTCGCCGAGCAAGCATCGGGACAAGGTATGATTCCACAAACTATCATTTCCTATTGTATAGACGTTGACACGTTTCCTTGTTCTGGGTTTGGGGGAGAAAATTTTTGTTTCCGCTGTCATCTCTGCCTCCCCTAAAACCTAACACATATTCATTCGACGTTATAAAAAATGTAAGCAAATTTATTAAAAGCATTCAAGGCAAGATTAGTTGATGAAACCAACTCTGGGTTTGGACATTAAGCTTGTCATCAACAATTATGTAATGGTTGACCTTCAAGATTCTGACGTATCCATTTACTATCATACATTAAAACACATTCAAGAAATGGAAAGAAGAAGATCAAACGAAATGATTAACAAATGTTTAGGCACAGTAAAATATAGACATTTAATGAACGACTCTCCATATTGCCGTGAGATTTCATTATATATCATTTTTTTCTAATGAAAAGAGTTTTATAAAAACATTTAGAATCTGTTGCGACAAGCCTTGAGATTCTAAGGAACTTGTTCTTGGTTATTTGGGTGTGAAAAAATACTACAACTTTCATATTTCCCTTAAAATCTGAGAATTTTGACGTAATATATAAATTAGCATTCATCATATATAATTTTTGAAACATTGAGCCAACGAACAACGGTACTCATGGGGAATCTGAATTTTTACTGGATTCTACATTGCATTAATTACAATGAATTTGTTTTCTTTGCTATATGAAGTCATGGAGAATTCTATTATTACTTTTATGGGCGACATTCCATCTCTAATTTCAAGAATTAACATTAACGGAGAAATTACATTGCATACAATAGAAGATGAATGTACTTACCGGAAGAGTTGGAAAACAAAAAAGGAAGTTTCCACTGTATAGTGGCATGTATGTGGTCCTCTTGTAGTATTACTGTCCATGGACCAAAAACAGGGCACCAAGAATCGAACAACTCCATGACAAATTTAGAAACCATGTAATCCTACATCCATCCTGCTCACTTGTGTCAATCCCAACATCGATCCTTTTGATTATCAAAAGTTAATTGCACTGCGACTCCTAATACTTCTAAACAAAAACAGGGATCATCATAAGCATTGGAAATGTAGCATATCAATATCCAATAGCAAGTACCTTCTGATGTCCTGTCCGTTTAAGGGTCTGGGATCTCAGCCTTTTAAAATGGGGAAATTGGACAGCCGGAAGGAACATTCTATGCGGTTCCCAGTTTGTAAAACTCGGACAGACACAACATACAGAGATGAGATCGACACAAGATAGATGAGGCACGAAGAAGCTGCTGGAAAAAAGTTTATTTTTTTTAAAGAATCATTCCGTACCTCCTTTTCCAAATCATTGATGTGGATGAGGCAGGTTCCAACTATAATCAAAAGTAAATAGAACCTCTTACCTTGCCCTGAACCTCCTTGAACAACATCACATCGACACCATTGCTTCTATCAAACACCTTGTGCACAAATCATCTGTAAGAGTATCCAATGGAGACAGCAATCATGAGTTTGACCCAAGTGAACGCAGACCTTCGTACCCATGATTATAGGAGATTCAATCGCATCTGGAATACCCTGCAGTTTGCCCTGGATTCCTCTCGCACCAAAAGGATGACGAGTAGACGACTCAGTCATTCAATAAACTGAAGAAGAAAAATGGGATAGAGCGTTTACCTGTAGGATGTAGGGGCGACGACGCACCGAAGATCTTTACGGCAGGGTCAGCCATTTGAGGCACGAAACTGGGTGCGCCTGGCCGTCAGCCTCTGCTACTGGTGTCTATGCTATTGGCCGTCTTTGACGGGGTTACACAACTGAGGGCGGTAGATACCTGGAGTCACAAGGCAGTAAGAAAACCGATCAGCGGAGGAAGCCGAGCGACGGGGTAAGAAAGGGGACTTCTTGCGGCAGGAAGAGGTGTTTACAACGTGTAAAGAGGGGTGGGCGATGTGTGCGATGAAATGGAATTAGGTTGCGTGATGGCATGGGGGGAAATTGCAGCCTATTATTTTGGGGCGCGGCTGGGCTGAAAATCAAACAGGCCTGGTAGAGAATAGGTGTTAATCGGGCCTTTTTAGAAATGGTAGTCTATCTGTTACAGACAATGGTAGTTAATACTAACAGCAGAAGGCAAAGCGGCCTTTTGCTCTAGTGCTTGGGTAGTGGGCCCTAGAATTACAATATCTATTTCTAGGTGTCTAACAACGACCTTTATTCCCATTCACTTCCTTCATAACGAAAACCAATAAGAATTAAGAGCCTTTTGTCATCCCTAATCTCAAAATTTGCAAGGCATGTGCAAAAACCCTTAACATGTTGGGCCATTTCTAGCTTTACTTTCTCTGGTATAGGGATGTTTAATCACATGAGAAAATAAGAATTCATTTCATAGTAGATTCATCCTCGATCTCACTTTTGTCCTCCCAAGAGCATATCATTTTAAAGTGCTCATTTCTAATAGGATTTGGTTTAATAGAACCTTCTCTAGTAATACGTGTTCATTACCGGCCAGTAGTGACTACTACATTTAGATGGGTATTCTGTGATCAATGATTTTTCCATACAATAAAATGAATCCTTAGTTAGGTCTCTATGCATGAATCTTTCTTTTTCATTCATTTCAGACTCACATCTATTGATGTTCTAATCTTTAGACAAACAAATCTGATAATAAATCTCATGAGTACTGATATATAGCACACAACTTCCTCTAAATCTTACACCCTGACTTCGATCAACATAAATGTAGAATGCAAAATAGTTTTTTGGTATTGTACAAAGAAATTTCTCACACGGTGCAGAAGTTGAAAAGTTTTCAGACATGAGAGAGAATGTAATAATATACAAGTACTTATTATTAGTGATAAATATCACTGTGAATATTAAAAATTTTAAATTAAAACCATACCAATTAAAGTTTTAACCAATACCGGTTATATTTTTTATATTATTTCATGTATAAGTTATATATATATTTTTAAACAATACTTATGTATATATATTTATATATCCTATAGTGAACACTTCTACATGAAATAGTATTTATAAATAAGTATTTAAAATAATGTATCTATTTTTAAAATAAAATAGTACTCACTAATAAATATTATATGACCTACTTTAAACTTAGATAGTGCTAAAACTACCTGTAGAGTTTATTGTGTCGCAAATCATTCTAGTGCACGTTCTTTCTTCATCAACTATCTCCTTCTTTATATTAATTATGCCTTCTCTATATCCACTACTTTCTTAATTCTATTTATTACGCATCTCTCTGTGCACTATCACATTTTTTCTATGAATTACAGCTTCCCTCTACATCCACTATGTCCCTTTTTACATTTCACACTGTCTCCATCTAGTAATATATATTATTCTATCTCTCTCCAACCACAAAGCAATTAATGTCATTTTTGAAAAAACGAGACGCACTGTGCTAATAGTGCTCTGCTCATATTCCCCTGAGGTGGGGTGTAATTTTTGGTGGAGATTGTGTTGTATAAATAATTCCCCACCATATTATTTATGTTTCATGAGGTTTACAATGAAAATGCGACCTTAACGGCTCACTCTTTATGGTTCATCACAAACCGGCAAATCAACTTAGGGGGTGACAGCCTCAAGGTTGTTGATCATGCGAGAGATGAGCCATGCAACCAAAGTTTTGAGTTTCACTAGTCTGCTAGTGCAATTGTATCTGTAACACGGCTGCATTGAAGCTTGCAAGGACTAGGACTATAGCCTTCCGTTTTCTTATTTGTTTTGAAACTGAATGCTATACGCTTAAACCAGACACTAAGCAAGCAAAATGGACTAATTCTGTTTCTGTACTCATACGAGCATTGCTTGAGATGACATTGTACTCCACTATACGATATGGAATTATTTGTACAAAACCTATATATTTTATTGTTATATGTAACTCGCTATAGATTTTATTTAAAATGATATAAGGTTTTGTTCAGATTAACGCTTACGCAACTAGTAGAGAAACTTGTTTTCGACTGAACACGCACACCATTTATAAATAAACAAATTTATTTCCAATTGCAAGTTTGATAGGAGCGTGCAAGCAACAAGATCGCTTGAATAGCAGGGAACACGCTGCCCGGGAAGCATGCTCACAGTGACGTGGATTGAGGGCGTTGACAAAGCATTGTTGCGCCTCGTTTGTGCTGCGAATGAGTGAAGGATAAAACAAGCTGGAATCTAGGTGTAGCGGTTACCAATCATGCATTTAACTAGATATAGCCAGCCACTATTATGAATTGATTGGTCAGTCGAAAGAAGTGGCTTCGCATAAACTGGAATTCTCAAGTGGGCAGGAGTTCAAACAGAAGATGGTTCCGCTAGCGGTGCTGCTGAGGAGGGACTCGGTCGACCTGGTGCTTGTCCCTCTCGGCCTCCTCCTCATGTTCGGCTACCACCTTTACCTCCTCTGCAGGATTCTGCGACACCCAGAGACCACCGTCATTGGATATGAGAACCACAATAAGAAGGCATGGGTCGCCCGAATGCTCAAGGTAAGCCATTACTATGCATTACGTTTCTGGTGTTTACCTAAAGCATGGATTTCGGTTTATCAATCCGTTCCTGCTCCTCCCACCCTCCTCACAGGGAACTATCGGAGAGATTGGCATAGCTCTGGATGTCTTCTCCGCCAGCATCTCGGCCGCCGCAACGATGGCTTCCCTGTCGATCGGTCTGAGCTCCCTTATCGGCGCCTGGGTAACAAGCACTAGCAAGTTCTTCAACTCTACAGTGATCTACGGCGACACCAGCCTGCCCACAACATCCGTCAAGTACGTCTCGCTCTTGATCTGCTTCCTCATCGCCTTCACGTCGTTCATCCAGTCCGCGCGCCACTACGTTCATGCCAACTTCCTCATGAGCACGATCGACTCCGACGTACCCGTCGATTACGTCCAGACGGCCGTCATCCGGGGAGGCAACTTCTGGTCGCTGGGACTAAGGGCGCTCTACTTCGCCACCACGTTGCTGCTCTGGTTCTTCGGACCGATACCGATGTTTGCCAGCTGCGTGTGCATAGTCGTTGCGCTGCACTTTCTGGATAGCAATACCATCAAACTGCATCCTTTCAAGTTTAAAGGGCCAAATGCACCGGAAGGTTACAAGGCCGTACCACTGACGTCCACCTTCAAAGATCATATGGAGAGCTTTCCACAGTCTGCTCCTAGAGCAGATGGAACATAATCTTCCGAGAGATGACGCCCTCTCTTAACTATACGTTTCAGATAATTTCATTCCCTCGAGATCTTCTTTTTGCATTTTTACCGCGACACCGCTCCCCTCCATCGGTTGTCGTGTGGAAGCCCCATTAGCATTGTGTGCTCTTGTCAATGATTGCCGCCTTTGACCAACATTGTTCTCGTAAATGAAATACGTTGTGAAGAATTTAATCATGCCAACACTTTTTGTGAAGTACTCAAAGAAACATGAATACGGTACGTACCCAGGACAAATTGTTCTTCCGTCTATTCAACGATTGACTCCCTAATGTGTTGCGTAAACAGGAAAAATTCTAGGAAAAAAAACCCAAATAGCAGACTTCCGTAAAAAAAATTTACCTAAATAGTACTCTTCCCAACTTATTTCCCAAACTAGTATACTTTCATATTAAAGCGCCACACTACTTGGCGTTTTACTGTCAAAAAGCGTCACATTATGTGGCGTTTTCAGGCAAAAGTGCCACTTTATTTGGCGTTTTCCTACTAAGCGCCATATAACCTGGCGTTTTATCGATCCGGGAAGTGAAAGCGCCACTTAAAGTGGCGTTTTACTTGGTGCTGGCGATGAGCAATCCTTCTTGAAGGCTGAATCTCCCTCCCTTCTCTACCAACCTCACCTCTCAACACATCCCTCGTTTTCTACGCCGGCCTCTACATGGTCGTCTTCGACTTGGGCGGGGACCAGCTACCTAACGCCTCTGTTCGGAGCAGTTGTTGCCGATTCCGTGTTAGGGAACTACAGGACGACCTTCGTCTCAGCTATGATCTATCTCATGGTGAGTAGAACAGCAGCGAATAGCAATCCTTCTTGAAGGCTGCATCAACTCTCTGTTTTTTCCTTCTCTCGCTGATCCATATCACTGATCCAGTTTGTTTCTTTTTGTTATCCTTTTCAGGGAATGATCACAATCACCCTCTCCGCTCTGCTTCCATCCATGCCCACATCCAACATGCTCGGAATCTCCCTCCCTTCTCTACCAACCTCACCTCTCAACACATCCCTCGTTTTCTACGCCGGCCTCTACATGGTCGCCTTCGGCAGCGGTGGAATCAAGTCCTCCTTACTCCCACTCGGCGCTCAGCAGTTCGACGAAGACGACCCAGAAGATGCACACCGGCAGACCGCCTTCTTCAGCTCCTTCTACGTCTGCGTCACCGTCGGGATGCTCATCGCCAGCACTGTTGGTGGGACGCATTCAAGTAAAACTCCACTTTAAGTGGCGCTTTCACTTCACCGATCAATAAAACGCCAGGTTATATGGCGCTTAGTAGGAAAACCCCAAATAAAGTGGCGCTTTTGTGTCCTCAATCCTGAAAACGCCACATAATGTGGTGGTTTTTGTTCCCGAGAAAGTAAAACGCCAACTAGTGTGGCGCTTTAGTCTGAAAGTGTGCTAGTTTAGAAATAAGTTGGGAAGGATGCTATTTCGGTAATTTTTTTTACAAAAGTGTGCTATTTGGGTTTTTTTCCCAAAATTCTACACAGTCACCTTACTACCCGCTCACCCACCCGGTTCTTAGAAATAGCTGTTAGCAAGCAGTTAAAACAATAAAAGATGATGAAAGTAGAAGAGAGAAAAATATTTTTATCCATAACTTTCAATCCGGAGAGTATTTTTCGATGAAATAAATTACATTAGAATCCTTGTAAAAAATACTTTCCAACGAGACTAGTGTTGACATATTTTGAAATAATGATAATACGCAAATCATAGTACCATATATTAGAATATCATACACATATTCTGGATACATACGTACCTTACTCGTGAGTATTGTACTTTTGGTTGAAGGAGGATCAACAATACTCATGAGTACTGTACTTATGGATCCATAAGTACTGTATCCACTCGTTAATACTCAAACATAAGTATATAATACCTACCAAATTACAAAACCAAGCATAATCGTATAACTGATGTAGAAGTATAAGTACAATACCTACAAAATCGCATAGCAACATTAGTTATCTGGACAATTTCTTTTACAAAATATAGAATTAATTTTAGTACCCACTTGTTAATGACCTCAAAAGTACAATACACATCAGATCAAGAATCACCTATAAAATGCAACCATAAGTATTGTACCCACTTGTTAATTTCAACTCAGTTACTGACGCATAAGTACAATACCTAACAAATTATAAATCAAGCATAATTGTATATAACTGGTCTAGAAGCATAAGTACAGTATCTACGAATTGCCATAGTAACATTTGTTATCTGGACAATTTTTTTTACAAAATGCAGACATGTGTTGAGTACCCACTTCTTAATGATCTCAAAAGTACAATCACATCAGATCAAGAATCAGCTATAAAATGCAACCACAAGTATTGTACTCACTTGTTAATTTCAACTCATTTACTCAAGCATAAGTACAATACCTAACAAATTACAAAATCAAGCATAATTGTATAACTAGTATAGAAGCATAAGCACAGTATCTACAAAATATCACAGCAACATTGGTCATCTAAACAAATATTTATGTCAAAAAGCAGACATAAGCTGAACACCTACTTGTTAATGATCTCAAAAGTACAATGCACATCAGCTCAAGAGATCAGCTATAAGATGCATCCATAAGTACGGTAACCACTTTTTTTTTAAAGAAACCACATTCATTACATTAAAGCCATACATCATCTACATGTAAAGGGAGATACACCAACCAAACACAAAAAGTAAAGAGTAAATACAATAACCAGAAATTCATATCGGAACGTGATAAGTACAATGATGTATTGATCTCTCTTCTATATTGCTGACCAAAATAACTTTTTATGAGAGATTCCTTCAACCTGAGATTATATCTGATATAAAGTATATGCTCCAAACCAGTGACCGAAGAAGGGATCATCTTCACACTTGCTTCCATATAACAAAGAAACAAAAATAGACCTAACATGAAAGGACACAAACCACACACAACATAGAACCTATAACTCACTAGAGAAAACTGCAAACAGAGAGAAAGATAACAGATAACACAGGCCGTACTATGACACCAGCAGAAAAAGCCACTACGGATCCCTTTCAAAGACAAGCAAAGGAGCAGAAAAGGCCGGAGGAAGAACAAGGATGGGGGATAGAAAATACATCAGAACCCCACCACCATTGACTGAGAATCCTAACTCGATTGCAATCGAGAGAGGAACGGAAGCAACGCCTCCAAACCCAAGATCCCTGATTATCCCCTACCCTAGCAAGCCAACAGAGAAACCAAGGGCACACCCACCGAACCTCAGGCGGCAGACCACAGATAGAAACAAAAAGATGAAAAGGAAACAAAGTAGGGAGAGCACGGTCAGAAACAAAGAAAGGGGGAAAGAAGACACCCACACAAAAGGGACCCCTGACCGAAAGGAGGCCCGCCCGTTGGCTCCAAACCACCCTAGAATGACCACCACCGGCGACCTGAGACACCGCTGACAGGTCGATGCCACCAGCCGACTCCAGACCCCGAACGGATCTGGGACACGAAGCCACCTGCAGAAAAGGGGCAAGGACAGAGAGAGGGGAACACGACGTGGAGGGACACCTGAGGACAACAACCCATCGATGATGGCTCAGAGGCGGCCTAAGGGGAAGTAGGGTGGCACACCCAGGCCGCCAGACCCCTCCCCCCAGCCAGAGGTGGCGCGTACAGAAACCCTGGTCGTCGCTTGAGTCGCGAGACCTCCAGAGCTGGATACTGTGGGCATACGGTAACCACTTATTTATTTAAACTCAGTTACTCAAGCATAAGTACAATACCTAGAAAATCATAAAAGCATGTATAATTGTATAACTCAACTAGAAATATAAGCACAGTACCTACGGAATTCCATAATAACAATATGAATGTTTGTATATGACGTATTGTACCTCAAAACACAAATATCGTACCCCAAAACATAGGTAATGTACCTTGAAATATGAATATTATATTTCTCTCATATCATTATTACTCCAAAATATATCAACATTGATCTAGTTAGAAAGTATTTTTATAAGGAATCTAATGCTTTTTATTTCGTAAAAAAATTCATTCATAATTGAAAGTTGGTCAGGGGCGTCGGGGATAGGCCAGGGGCGTCATGATTCATTTGAGACGGAGCTCTCTCTCGGTGAAGCGATAAGGAAAGACTCCGAGTTCGCCGGAGCTCTCTCATGATGAAGTGATTAGGTAAGGCGTTGGGAAGAGGCCAGGGGCGGCTCCGGCTTGGGTCAGGAATCGGAGTCGTGCCGCGAGGAAATGGGGAAGCGAGGAACTACGGGAGAGGGGGCGAGAGGAAACGAGGGAAGAGGGGGCGGGCTAGGGGCGCCGCCGGCCGGGGTCGGGGATCGGAGTCACACCGCGAGGAAATGGGGAAGCAAGGAACTGGGGGAGAGGGGGGGCGCGAGGAAACGGGGGAAGAGGGGGCATGTGGGTCTTATCACGCCAGAAGATCATCTTGAGCGGTTTTTTTTATATTAATTGTTATAAACTGACCTGGACTTCGTTTAAAAACCAGGAGGGGAGAGATATGCGACACTACCAACTAAATATGCCACTGAAAAATGCCGTGAAAACAAGTATTTGTTGTAGTAATCTAAATATCATACATACAAATCTTACTTTAAGTGCTTACTCTTTTTCATGACTTCTGATAAATATATTTCAATACGAATTTGAATCGGATAGCAACTATTACCATGGTGACATTGAACAGTGAGAAATAATGGCAAGCCAGTCAAGGTAGGAGAGTTCGAGTGTATTTGTTATGGAGGTCGAACTCATTGCAATCCATATGGCCTTCAATACAAATAGACATCTACGCTATTTTTAAAGCATTCAAATGTGCTAAAACATTGTACTATGCATCTGCTATCTAGGATTGCCATCTTTTTTTAATATGTTGCAGCACTACACATTCACAAGTCAAATCACGAAAACAGAAAGAAAGAAGAACAATATCATGTTCACAATGTCGACATTCTATTGTTCAATGTAATTAATTACTGTTATCTATGCTGGAGAACAACAAATCGTTCTCTTCTCTATCTACTATGCAGCCACTACAGCAACAAATACAAACACAATTAAGACAAATAAGTATACATTATACCTGGCCCCTTTTTTGTGAAAGACTGACCCAATGTTCAGAACTTTTCTCTGCCGAAGATCATGACAGCAAGGAGCACTTGTCCTTGGGCGCTTTATGCTCCAACGAAGCCGTAAGATGGTCTCTGACAACTGGTATTGGGCGTCAGCCACCGCCGGGTAGTTGTTCCTTCGATGCATTGAAAGATTACCGGAGCATGATCAGGTATAGTACTAATACAATAAGAACATTATATTCTGGATTGTATTAAAATAGAGACGATGATGACCTACTTAGTCACCAAAATAATCACAAAATTGAACAAGCTACGCTGACTTAAGAGAAGGTCAAGCCGACCTAAATCAGCCTCTAGGCACTAAAAGGAGCATGAGTTGGCGGAGGTTGAAGAGATCTTTGTTGCTACTCTGACGACGAGATAGAAGATTGGTGATTAGTTTGCACACGACTATTCAATGGTTTTATAGAAAAGTTGTGAATGGAAAGGCATCCCGATCGTTTGTCACCGGTCGCACGTAAAATATGGTGGAGTGGGGTGAGAAAATTGGGGGAAATGAGAAAGGGGCAATGTGACTGTTTTGACTGTTTCCAATTTTATCGAGATAGTCAAGAGTGAGGAGAGAGGTGGCCCGCAAGTGGGGAGTTGGGAGGGGTGATGCAAGGATTTTAAGTCACTTTTATAGGCTAGTTTCATATGCCTTTTATGCATTTATTGGTCATTTTCATGGTTAATATCGCATGATTCATTTCCTTCAGCCTATAATCTCGTTATTCATCAAATTTACCTTATTTTATCTTATTTGGTATAAAAGATCATATTTCTCGTATTTGATTAGTGTTCTTCTCTTTATTTCAGGGAATTCACATATATGCAGATGCAGCCGTCGATACCATCGACAACTATCGATACTATCGAGACGGCCACAGTGAGGTAGCCAAAAAGAGCATAATGGGTCAATACCATCGACCCAGAAATCGATGGTAGTGATATGTCTTCAGCGAGCCAAACATCCATGCGTCGATACCATCAACGCAGGATGTCGATAGTATCGACATGACATCAGAGAGAATGCCAGAAATCAAGAAGCACTGATACCTTACGGGGGTCGATACCATCGACCCACCGTCGATGGTATCAATGTCGTCGGATGAGGAAACAACCCAGATCGAATTTAAACGAACGGTCATGATGTTTTGGCGGCCGTAAGTGATCCCTATACCTAGAAAAGACGGCCCAAGCCAAACTATCACATCATTAGCCGTCGCACAAGTCTCGGAAGAGGAGAGGACAAAGAATGGATCCCAGAGCTACACCCCAAACATT
Organism: Alisma plantago-aquatica; assembly: GCA_963693085.1. Classification (NCBI taxonomy): domain Eukaryota; kingdom Viridiplantae; phylum Streptophyta; class Magnoliopsida; order Alismatales; family Alismataceae; genus Alisma; species Alisma plantago-aquatica. Next base: position 1,132,022,667 of record OY856412.1, on the reverse strand, counting down.
TCTAGAGCTACAGACAGAGTTTTCTACCGTCGGAAGGTTGCAGAGTACCCATCCCGCATTGAGGATCGTCTGGTTCTCCTTCGTTCAGGGGTTACACCATCTCCATCCACGTTTCCCCTATGTTTTCTTCTCCTTTCATCATGTTTCTCATTAAGATGAACATGCAGCAGGGCTAATCTCCTTTATCTTTAGTATCAGGATTAGCCTGGATAATTGTTGTATGACACTTTTTGCATAGTTAATCATAATTTATCTCTCAAATCCGTGGTATGATATTGTTTTCTCAATTCTATCATTGTGCTTGATCACCATAATGGTAATTTAATACCTTTAATTGCTTTTGACGAAGAATTAACGGTTGAAAAGACGCAATAATCACATTAACTAATAAATCCTTTGAAAAAGGTGATGTATGGTTAATGGTGGAAACCTAGAGATATGTTTTCATGCACCTAATGTAGGGAATAGGTTACTACTGACGTGGAATCGATCTAAATTAAGGTAGTGAATTGTATCGCAGAAGCGAGCAATTCTATTCATAGGCCACTAACCGGGATAGGAGATAGGTTGTGATAATTATGTAAGAATTAGTACAATGAGAATCCATGGTGAAATCACAATCCTAAAGATTCCATGTTAATTGATTAGACCAATCATTTAATCGATTGCTTTGCTTTCTTTTGTTTTTATTTTCTTTTCAAAACAACTCTCCAACTTTTATAACCGGTCTAGCTAATTGCAAGTGGTTAGTAGTAGTCTACTAAAATTTCATTCCCCGAGTTCGACTCGGGCCTCACAAAGGCATATATTACATTGACACATGCACTTGCATTTTACGCACAGTTTAACCGGGCCAAGTTTTTGGCGTCGTTGCCAGGGAACGGTAATTTTTGGCTCTACGAGTGCTACGAGCGGCCACACTAGGCCAATTTTTCATATAATTCTTAAAATTTTAAATTTAATTTCATAATCTTTTAATTACTTATTCCTTTTTAGCACTGTATAGAAATAATTTCCATCTTTTCAGGTGCTAGTTGATGGTAAAGACGTGGAGCACAGACTACACAGAATTACCAGTAATTCCACCAGTAGGTGAAGGAGTTGAGTTGACAAATCCACCACCTGAGGAATTTGAACAAGAACCTGAAGAAATGGCTGAAGAAAAGACAATATGGGAGAAGACCAAGGCTTCTTCCTCATCAGCATTATAGGGGCCGATCAAAAGGCAGGCAATCAACATTCCCACATACAAGATTGATCCAGCATTGATAAACCTGGTCAAGTCTCAAGCATTTCACGGGTTGAAGAATGAAGATCATGTTGCTCATATTAGCACATTTATGGAAAACTGTGACATGATAAAGATTGACAGGTCTCCATAGGAGGCACTCTACTTGAAGTTATTTCCCAGCTCTCTCGTAGGAAATATATGAGAATGGCTGCACAACCTTGATGATGAAATCATTGAGACTTGGGATCAAATGATTGAGGTCTTTTTCAAGTGATTTTTCCCACCTGAAAAAACCAATGACATAGTGAGGAAAATTCACAATTTGAGCCAAAAGGCGGGAGAAACCTATTCTGAGATGTGGGAATGCTTCCAGATCATGTTGAGGAGGTGTCCACATCATGGGCTGGACAAGGAAAAACAATTGAAAATTTTCTACTTTGCTCTTAATGAGCTTGACAGAAGCAAATTAGATTCAATAGGCTCGGGTTTCTTCTTGAAAAACACAGACACAAGGTGTTGGGAGATCTTGAAGAACATAGCTAAGAATCAATCCCGGGGTGATAGTTATGCACCGGAACAAGTTAGAGTTGTAAGGGATGCAAAAGACATCAAAGAACTAAATGACAAGATGGACTTGATTGCAAAGAGACCTCTAGCAAAAGAAGATGGAGGATCTGATGATGAGGCACAAGTGAAATTCATGCGCCAGCAACAGGGGTACAGAAATAATGACTATTCTTTGAGGAAGGACAAAAAGTTTTCATGAAAGGATCCAAATAATTTTCTGTAGGATCCTGATGCTAAGCCACAGCCCACAGTAGAGGAAAAGAGCAATGAGTTTCTCAATCAGGTGATAAAACAGAATCAAGAGCTAATGAGCACGTTTGGCCAACAAATCAAGCAATAAGGAGAATTTATGAACCAGTTTGGGCAAACTCTACAGAGTCATGGGGCTCAGATGAGGACTCTTGGGACATCTATAGCATAGATGGCAACTGAAATAGCAAGTCTGAAGAAGCCCATAGTGCAAGGTTTTCTAGGAAATACATTTGTTCCAGGAGGGAACCACCAAGATAAAGCCATTCTATTAAGGAGTGGAAAGAAACTTTTAAACCCTAGGGACGATGAACCGAGCACCCCACAACTAAAAGATCAAGGTCGGACCACAGAGGATACTGAAATGGTAGAGATAGTTGAATATGAAGGAGGGAAGGCCACATAGGAGCCTACTGCAGAGAAGAACAAGGATAATATGACGCCATATGTGCCACCAAATTAGAGGGTACAGATCATCCCCGTCCCTTACCCCAACAGTCTCAAAGCCAAGAAAGTGGATGCAAAGTTCAGGAAATTTTTGGACTGTTTTAGGAAACTTTCTGTTAATATTCCTTTGTTGGAGGCAATTGAGCAGATACCTTCGTATGGTAAATTCTTAAAAGACATAATTACCAAGAAGAGGAAGATACCTGATACAGAGGTGGTAGTGCTTAAGGTACAGGTCAGCGCCTTCATTATGGGTAAACTGCCACCAAAGAGATAAGATCTGGGCTACTTCAACATCTCCTGCTATATTGGAAAAGTAAAATTTGGTGAGGTACTATGTGATTCTGGGGCAAGTATCAACTTGATGCCCTCTCTACATTCAAAAATCTTGGGCTAAAAGAATCTCGACAGAGAAATATGACAATTCAACCGACAAACAATTCTGTGGTGAGGTCGTATGTTATTTGTGAGGATATCTTAGTAAAGGTTGATAGGTTAGTATTCCCGGCTGATTTTGTTGGTATGGAGATGCAAGATAAACCAGGGAATGAGCTACTTTTGGGAAGACCCTTTCAAGCCACCGCCGAAATGATAATGGAGATGGATATAGGCCAGTTGATAATGGGTATAGCCGATGACAGATTTGAAATACTCATGCTGCCAAATCCAAAGCAGTCACAAGCAAATGAGCAATGTCATAAAATAAAGCACTTTGAGCCCCACATCTCTCTTTGTCTCGGGAAGCCATTTCTTGATATGGCTCATGTAATGATGAAGGTAGATAAGGGAACAATTGCTGTTGACATCATGGAGCAGACGAAGGTAATTTCTCTTGTGAAAGCAGTGGGTTATCCTGACGATAAAGAAGAAGAAGTTTCACCGTCTACTGAGGATGAGGCTATAGTAGTCTCCATGTTTGACTCATACTCGCAACTGCCCCCTGAGGCATGTCTTTTCAACTTAATGGAAGATTGGATGAGAAGAACCTCATTACAAGAATGTGTAAAGATGCTTCAAGTGCTTCCTTGCTATTACGCCAAGCACTATGAAGATCTGGGACCGCTTCCACCACTGATTCAATCTTCCTTGGTCAGCCCACCTGAGTTAGAACTTAAGTTGTTGCCCCCCCACTTAAAGTATGTCTTCTTGGAAGATAATGAAAAGCTTCCGGTGATCATATTGGTATATCTGAGTGTCGATGAGGAAGCACAGTTGATGATTGTGTTGAAGAACCACCGTGGTGCATTTGGGTAGTTTGTTTATGACATTAAGGGGATCTCCCCTACTCTTTTCCAACACAAGATCTGGCTTGTGGAAGGAGCCAATACAGTGATTCAGCCAAGAATCACTTATGCTATTTTTGAGATTCGACATGGGTAAGCCCCACACAGGTAGTCCCTAAAAAGGGGGGAATTACTGTCACTCAGAATATGTTGAATGAACCGGTCACCACCCGATTGGTAACCGGGTGGCGTGTTTGCATTGACTACCGCCGTCTGAACTCTGCTACTTTGAAAGATCATTTTCCTCTCCCATTCATTGATCAAAGTTTAGAGCGATTGGTTGGCCGCTCTCATTTTTGCTTTTTAGACGGCTATTCTGGCTATAATCAGATTTCCATTGATCCTAAGGACCAAGAGAAGTCGACCTTCACTTGTCCTTACGGAACTTTTGCTTACCGCTGCATACCTTTTGGTTTGTGCAACGCACTGGCCACTTTTCAGCGCTGCATGCTTGCTATTTCTCTGATATGGTGGAGCGTTGTTTAGAGGTTTTTATGGATAACTTCTCCGTCTACGGTGCGTCATTTGATAAATGTTTGCAAAATCTTGATAAGGTGTTGCAGAGATGTGAGGACACACATTTAGTCCTCAATTGGGAAAAGTTCCATATGATGGTAAATGAAGGCATAGTGCTAGGACACAAGGTGTCCTGTAAGGGACTGGAGGTGGATCTAGTAAAAATTGAGGTTATTTCCAAACTACCTCCACCGAATACGGGGAAAGGGGTGCGGAGTTTCCTTGGTCACGCGGGGTTTTATTTCCGGTTTATCAAGGACTTTTTGAAAATAGCTAAGCCATTATCATAATTCCTTGTGAAAGATGCAGTTTTTTATTTTAACGATAAATGTCTGCATGCTTTTGAGGCACTTAAGGAAAAATTGATTTCTGCGCCGGTTGTTCAAACGCCAGATTGGACTAAGCCCTTCGAACTTATGTGTGATGCGCCAGATTTTGTCGTAGGGGCTGTTCTTGGGCAGCGTCTCGAGAACAAACCTACAGTAATTTTTTATGCGTCTAAAACTTTAAATGATGCCCAACTAAATTACACCACTACTGAGAAAGAATTGCTTGTCGTGGTTTTCTCTTTCAAAAAATTTAGGAAATATTTAGTGGGTTCTAAGGTTGTGGTGTGGACTGATCATGCTGCCATAAAATACTTAATGGAGAAGAAAGATGCTAAACCTAGATTGATTAGGTGGATCTTATTATTACAAGAATTCGACATTGAAATTAAGGATAAGGCGGACATTGAGAATGTGGTTGCGTACCACTTATCTCGGTTAGAGCGGATTAATGAGAGGGATACTAACATACCCATTACTGAGAAATTTCCAGATAAGCAAATTCTTTCAATTCAATCTACGAATCCTTAGTTTTCGCATATTGTCAATTACCTTACATGTAAGGAAATCCCAGATGATTGGACTTATCAAGAGAAAATAAAGGTTTTTCCATTCTTTGAGATATTCTTTTTGGGATGACCCTATTTTGTTGAGACAATGCAGGGATGGAATCTTGTGCAGGTGTGTACCGGAAAATGAATATGATGAGCAGAGTATTCTTCCTCAACCTCGGTATTGAGCATTGATGAGCAGACGAAGACCTTCACCGAGCATCCGACGAGCTACACATCTTCCCCGAGTTTGTCATCGACTGCGGGGATCATCTTCTCCGACCTTCACCAAGCTCTTTTTCTCTATCTTTTCTCTATTCATCATAGTGAGGCATGGAGCGTCATCTTCCTTGTGCGTTGCTCCAATGGAGATCAAGAAATTCGCACCACCACCGTCGAGATCCATTCCCCGTCTGAGAATTGCACATCCCTCGACGGACGTGAAGAAGATCTACGACGAGTTAATGAAGAGGCCAATCGAGCCCACTCGTTATGTTGATCGGGCAATGATCCGAGACCTAGGATTTGAAGACAACCTCAACTTTGTCCTCCTTGGCCATGTTTGGAGGTTGACATATGTGGAGAAACAAATTCCCTATCACATTGAGGGCCATCCTTTCTTTGGTGAGTGGCCGACATACAAGGAACTCGTGGTAAAGTTCATGGCATCTCTCGACATTTGCGTCGTGCCTAATGAACTCATCGCCACTAACCGTGAATGGATCAAGGTTCGAGTCTCCTTTCGGCTTTTCAACTGCAATTACACCATCATGCTCGACCTGTTCAACTCAGTCTACAACTGGTGGCATTCACCCGAGCAGTACAGACAGCCGGACAATCGGGCTGACTATGACAAGATGTTCTCGCAGTTGGTGACTGCGTCGGCAGATAAGACGCTTAACTACCACAATGCAGCCGTCACCGACTTCGAGCACCCTTTCGTGCGGGTTTTGCATCATATGTTGTGTATTACTTTCTTTGCTCGAGGCAAACTGTCATTGAGCAAGTTCCAGGAGACGGACCTGTTTTTCCTCTACAAGCTGCTGAAGAGGGGAAATCTTAATTGGGGTGCGTTTTTGTTAACGTGCATGATGGCAGTGAAGAGGAGCACCAGACGAGTCCCTATTCACTTTGGGGGGCTTATCACGCCACTAGCCCTCTACCTTGGGCTAGAACTATCCACATTCCCTCCACTGGTCAGCCGGAACCCCGTCAATCTGGCCCATTTCCACCGCTCCAATCTTCTTACACTTCGCGATGGTGTGGTATATGCTCATTGCCACATTAACAAAGAGTATCAGGAGTGCGTACTGCCAGACCCCGTCTTCAACCTCCAGCCAGGCCAACACTTCCGGTGGCCTATCATTTCTATTGAGGATTCAGAGGAAGAAGAGGACGTGGGAGACGACGACGATGTGGGAAATGACGATGTGGAGGAAGGGGAGGCTTTCACACCTCTTCGGTCACGAGTAGCCCTGAGGAAGCGTCCACGCTTCTACCCGGGAGCTTCATCATCTTCCCAGCCACCACCACCACAGCCCTCCCATGACGGAGATGACCCATATTCTATGTAGGGGATGTATACCATGCTCCAGTCTATCCAGGAGTCCTAGCAGACCATGCAACAGTCCCACCAAACATCTTTTGTAGGGATCCAAGATACGCAGAATAAGCTGTATGAAAATCAGCAGGCGATCTTTGAGAATGAATGCCAGCTATTCGCCAACCAGCAGCAGGTCTATGACCGGTTGGGGAGGATAGAGTAGTAACATCAGTCTTTCTACGATCATTACTGGAGTCAGGGCTACTTCAGGGGATATCCACATCCACCACCCATGCCACCTTATGATCTGAGCTTTCAGGGGCTATATTCAGATTGGAACCCCCATACCCAGCAGTACCCGCCATTTTAGACACCTGAGCAATAGAGGGTATCACTGTTCCACCTTCTGAGGTTGTTTTTGACTATGAGGCCATAGTCGAATTCAAGCTTGGGGGGAGATGGAACAATTTCTATTTTAGTTTTTTATTTTATTTTCTTTTCTTTTAGTATTTTTCTTAGCTTTTTACAGTTTTTTTAGCATTTCTTATTGTTTACAACTTGCTAGGATCCACAGTCTATCTAGTATAATCTGTGGATGTCTAATCTAAATGCATGTCATCTCTATGTTTGTCATATGGGGTAAATTTGAAATTTGAGTATTAAATTAAAAGATTTTTCAAGAAATGGTAAGCTTGCCTTGTTTGAAATTGAGCACCTAACTTATAAAAATAATTGGGTAAGTCAACTTTAAAACATATGATCATAATTGTACATCCGGATGATTCAAGAAATGCGGACGAATTTGGATGTTGAGCCTAAACTGACCAAACGGTAACGAGACTTTAATCAGAAGTGAGGGAGAGAAACCCATTGATTGATTGATACACATGTTAGTAAGGAGGGACGTATAATCTTTTCCAATGGTTTTGTCAATTAGTCTTGTGATCTATCCACCTCATTTCATTCAAACTCCACCATAAGGACTGGGAGCACATTACAATTTTCATCTTTTTATTGCATGCCATTTAGATAGGCTTGCATTATAGTTAGACTTTGCATAAAAAATGAAAAGAGATTTGTAGATTAGTCATGCATGCACACATTCTAGAGTGCATGCCATTGTAGTTACATAATTACTTTCATATAGCTGCATTTTGCGAACTCTTGAGCATATAGGACCTTATGTGCCTTACTTCTTCTGAAAAATAAGAAAAGCAGGTAACGTGTTCCGTACTCTCTGAGAAGTGAATTGTAATGCATCAATGGTAGTAGCTATGTGAAAATAAGTCTGAAAAAAAGAGTAAAGTATTATAAATCAAATCTTAGTCAAATTGAAAAGAAAAAAATAAGGACTTGAAAAAAGGAAGAAAAAAAATAAAGTGAAATCAGAGGGAGAAAAGAACTTGTTTCACCTGCATAATAGGAAGAATAGGCACATGATGTAGTTTTGTAAGCATTCCATCTTACCTTGAGAAGGAATAGTAGAGCATGCATCATTCCACCTAAAATGTAGGCATTAGGTCATTTCCATACGTATATGCATCATTTAGGTCTTTTTTTTGTTTTTGCATGTTAAACTGTATTGTGCTTCCTCTTCTTCCATAGCCACCCATTCCATCCACCCGTTGCTCAAAGTGATAGGCCACCCATGATTATCTCCTCATTCTTGTATATCAGGAGATCTGCTTCCATGTAGATGGTAGTTAGGATATGAACAACGTAGATAAGAGATTACAGGATGCACCAAACCTGAACCAGAGGAATTTATTATATCAACTGCCTTATTTGATCATGTTCGTTGGTCTTGGGGTGGGCATCTCTCATGGACGATTATTGTCACCTTTAGGGTAGTAACCATTCCATGGTCAGTGAGGGCCAACATGTGCCTTGTAGGAGGGATTCATTTTGAGATGTCTTTTATGCTAATATGTTCTTTAGTTGACCCTCACAATTATATTTTATAGTTTCGTTACTTGAGGATGAGCAAAGTTCAAGCTTAGGGAAGTTTGATGCGAGGATTTTAAGTCACTTTTATAGGCTAGTTTCATATGCATTTTATACGTTTATTGGTCATTTTCATGGTTAATATCGCATGATTCATTTCCTTCAGCCTATAATCTCGTTATGCATCAAATTTACCTTATTTTATCTTATTTGGTATAAAAGATCATATTTCTCGTATTTGATTAGTGTTCTTCTCTTTATTTCAGGGAATTCACATATATGCAGTCATCGATACCATCGACGACTGTCGATACTATCGAGACGGCCACAATGAGGTAGTTGGAAAGAGCAGAATGGGTCGATTCCATCGACCCAGAAGTCGATGGTAGAGAGATGTCTTCAGCGAGCCAAATATCCATGCGTCGATACCATCGACGTAGGATGTCGATAGTATCGACATGACATCAGAGAAAACGCCAGAAATCAAGGAGCGTCGATACCTTACGGGGGTCGATACCATCGACCCACCGTCGATGGTATCGACGCCGTCAGATCCTGAAACAACCCAGATCAAATCTAAACAAACAGTCGTGATGTTTTGGTGGCCGTAAGTGATCCATATACCTAGAAAAGACGGCCCAAGTTGTACTATCACGTCATTAGCTGCCGTACAAGTCTCAGAAGAGGAGAGGACGAAGAACGGAGCCCAGAGCTACGACCCGAACGTTTCCAGAGCTGTAGACAGAGTTTTCTACCGTCGGAAGGTTGTAGAACGCCCATCCCGCGCCGAGGATCATCCGGTTCTCCTTCATTCAGGAGTTACACCATCTCCATCCACGTTTCCCCTATGTTTTCTTCTCAGTTCATCGTGTTTCTCATTAAGATGAACATGTGGGGTTAATCCCCTTTGTCCTTAGGACCGGAAGTAGCCTGGATAATTGTTGTATGACACTTTTTGCATAGTTAATCATAATTTGTCTCTCAAATCAGTGGAATGATATTGTTTTCTCAATTCTATCATTGTGCTTGATCACCATAATGGTAAATTAATACCTTTAATTGCTTTTGATGAAGAATTAACGGTTGAAAAGACACAATAATCACATTAACTAATAAATCCTTTGGAAAAGGTGATGTACGGTTAATGGTGGAAACCTAGAGATATGTTTTCATGCACCTAATTTAGAAAATATGTTACTACTGACGTGGAACCGACCCGATCTAAATTAAGGTAATGAATTGTATCGCGGAAGCGAACAATTCTATTCACAGGCCACTACCCGGGATATATAGGAGACAAGTTGTGATAATTATGTAGGAATTAGTACAACGAAAATCTGTAGTGAAACCGCAATCCTAAAGATTCCATTTTAATTGATTAAACCAACCATTTAATCGATTGTTTTTCTTTCTTTTGTTTTTATTTTCTTTTTCAAAACAACTCTCCAACTTTTATAACCGGTCTAGCTGATTGCAAGTGGTCAGTAGTAGTCTACCGAAATTTCATTCCCCGAGTTCGACTCGGACCTCACAAAGGCCTATATTACATTGACACGAGCACTTGCGTTTTACGCACGGTTTAATTGTGTCAAAGGGTACGAGCAGCGCACGTTGGACACATGTTATTTGTTTGCAGCATTACATTTCTAAAATGCCGGAATATAATGCCGTGGTAAGTTGATTTTGTTGTAGTGTTATGAAGAAAATAGTTTTCTCTCTTCTCTTTTAATTCCCATTTTCGCTTTAAATTAGGCAGTTCAGCCACATCAGCAGCGCCCCCGCCCAACCACCGGGTGGGCGCCTGAGTGGGGGTGGGTAGCGTAGCTCTAAACTGGTGTTGACATTTTTATTTTTCCGAAACACGTGTGATTCCCACTTAATAGATTGCGAGTCAGACATATGATGATTGAGATGTCTCATCTTTTTAAACATTCTATCTAAACGAGGAAACAATGAAGTTCCACATAGAAAAGAAAAACATCATTTTAATATTGTTCTTGTTTGTTATTATTGCTGCTCCTGCTGCTGTGCTGTTGCAGCTGCTTCTATTGCTGCTGCTACTGGCTTCCAAATATGTTGTATCGGATTTGCTATCTTAGTTGTGTCCGAGAAAATCCTTACCACACATTTATGCAAAAATCCACTCCTAAAAAAAATTAATGTGGTATGTGTATGGTCGAGGAGAGGAATACGCCGGGACATCGTGCTGGAGACAACATATTTAAACCTCTGCTACTGCTGCTACTGATGCGCTGCTACTATTATTGTTACTGCTACTGCTGTTGCTACAGTTACTACTTTATTTTTCCGAAACACGTGCGAATCGATTGCGAGTCAAACATATGTGATTGTTATATCAATTTATTTTTAGACATTCTTCCCAAACGAGGAAACAATGAACTTCCACATAGACAGCCGATGAGAAGGTTGCTCATGTAGATTACTGATAGTACATTGGCTTGGTCCAACTACTCATGTAGTCTTCCATACTCTCAAGAGCAATGGCGAATTCAGAAATTGAGATTAGTGAGGTCGTAATGAAATAAGTTATCTTTTATCCATAGGGTTCTTTGTATATTAAAAAAAAATTAGTACACGACAACTATTTTAATATGATCAATAAATATATTAAGAAATTAGATATATGATTAACAAAACTAACGAAATACAAATAAGATATCTTGAATTTGACAATACCACATTTTGACCCTATTTTGATATTGGTATATTCTTGCCACCCATATCTACTTTGGGATTAGTTCCTTTTACATGAGCGGAGGACTCACGAATATATTTTCATTATTAATAGGTAAAACCTCTTGTGTGTCAAGATCTACATTATTTGCTCCTTTTGATCGGTACCACTTAGTATAGGTAGTGATACACGTACCCCAAATAAACTCTTGAATAAACCCAATTAATGACTATATCAAAATCTAGTTTTTATACTTGATGTGTATATTTCTCGTGTTGGGTATAATTTTTTTTGTATTTCTCCTTGGAAATATATATTCATAAAATACTTTGTCATAGGCCACAAACTCAATAACAACTATATAACACTTATTAACAATATAATACTTTTCATACTAGCCATGTATATTTTTTCCTTGGGTGTGTACATTTGTTGTATAGTTAATTTGCATAAATGTATTGTAAAGTATTATTTGTTAAATATAGCAGTCTAATAATGGACTAAAAGGATAAAAATGGTTAATTTTTTATATATAGTCGTATATTAATTTGGTCTAGATGCATGTAAATACATAATGTGTCTCTATAAAATGTGTACCACATAATTGGTACGTATTTCTTTGATATGAAACTGAACCCATCTTGTATATTTTGTGTTTTATTTTAAGTAAAAGGTGACTTATCACCCTATGTCAGGCATACAACTTTTAATCTAGCAATTAGATTTTCCAAAAAATAATAGATCAATTTAAGTCTGCAACAACGTTACTTTAAAATTAGTTGAGTAATTAACTCTAGTTTCATTTGGAAAGAGAACAATTTCTCTCTTTCACATAGATACATGACCCCACTTTTGGATTGATGGCCCTCTCTCTCAATCAATCAAAACATCACTTGTCTCCTCTATCACCCACTCATCTTCTTATATCTTCACGTGCATGGTCACTTGACTGTTTCAATCACTACTCTTTTCTTTTGGATTCCCTCTCCTCACAACATTCCTATATAGATAAATATGTTGTAATGTAAGCCTAGAGAGAATCATATGATCATTATAATGGTATAACTTGCAAATAATTTGTTTAATAATAAAGATATACTTCCAATTTATTCTATTTTATTCAGTTATGAGATAATAAAGTAACATAATAAATGTCTAGAGATTGATATCAATCAATGTTGTATGTCTTCAAGTATGTGATTTGAACAATGAGATCATACAGATGTTAAGAGTATATACATTCTTGTTATACTTTTAGTCAGATGTTATTGTGGAAGGCTGATAGACAACAATAATACATACAAATAGACTATGTGTTGGTTGAGGACAGAATCTCATCAGTCATGATATGTGATATCAAACCGAGCACATAGATACTTGTCAGGGAACAGTGTATCAGATAGACCCACCATGAGAGTAACACATGGAAACCATTACAATGATAGTCATAGTTAGCTTTCATAGTGTTGGTGGTGATTGGGGTTGTTAGACCTGAAGTCACTACACTCATCACATATAGTTCGGTGTTCTTTAACATCATCTGACATAATTATGAATAAGGATTATCATAAAAAATGATGATTGAGTGTGATGTGATGCATGGGGCCGACTGTGAGTGATGTATATGGGATTTGTGCCTCGTATGGGAGTATGATATCATGGCCACTTGATTAGTTAGATTGAGAAAAGTATGACCATGAACATGTGAGTTAATATGTGATATAGAGCTTACAAATATCTCAGAAAGTCCGTTATAGCAAGGAATAGAGATTGAATGTTGAAGATGATGATTGTTCCATGCCTCGAGTTCAATATGGATATCATTGACAAAGGATTTATATAAATATCGTAACACCAAACACATATTATAGGTTGAAATTATTCTCCAACTTTCCATTTACTTGGGTAGCAATGATGTGTGACTAGGCACCAGTCTTTGCTTGTGATGTCATAATTGGTTTTGGACATTCACTGCCAATTTAATATAGAACCTATAGGGTCACACACATAGGATACACCTAGAATATGAGTTTAATTATGAATGATGATTGAATTGTTTGATAAAGTATTTAGGTATTCAATTCAAGCAACAAATCAACTGAAATAATCAATTCATGTGATGAAATAATTAGTTGAAGTTTCAAGTTGATTTAATATTGTATTAATTGAATTATGGATGAACTAGGGCATGAATCGTCCGGTGCATAGAGTGGAACGACCGGCTCATGGTCATGAGATGATCAGTTCATAAGATGAACTACCTGGTTCATATGTGCAATTCAATTGCATCAAATATTAGTGTTGACATCATGTTAGGCATTAATTGGATTAGAATTGCTAAAACAATTGCAATTCAGAAACATGTTGAAATGACCAGTTCATTGGTGAATCGATCAACTCACATGCCAACCGATTGGTTCAATGGTGAACCGAATGTTTCACCTATCGTAGGTTGTGTAAATTCATGAGATTCTAGTCCTTTCCACTCTCACACAAACGGGGAACCCTAGCCCTAGTCCCTCCTATAAATAGAGGGGTATTGGGGGCTTTCTAGAGACACAACACAATTGCCTCTGACAATTGTTGTCTTCTTTAGTTGTGGTAACCAATAGAGATCTCGAGAAAGTCCTACACACTAAAGGAAGGGATAGCAAGGGAGAACAATTGTGGGAGAGCAAGTAGGTGACTAGTACACTAACGGAAGGGACAACTCCTTCCTATATGTTCTAGTTGGATAACAAGAGCTTTAGATGATCCGTGTGGACTTCTCTAGAGGAGTGGATAATTTTCCCTCCAGGAGGACAACGTCAACCTGCTGTCCATGGAGAACACTAGGAGGTGTAGCATATGACGTCCTAGTGCAACTAGAAGATAGTTGCACAACTACAATGACAAGGAGATTATCGTTGGACATTCTAGGACCAGATATATCCTCAAAACCATCCTTTCTATTATACAGGTGTTGACGCGATCTACATGATTAATGAGGAATATGGTAGTAAAAAAATTCATTTCCACTGCCAATCTGATGTCATATTTTCCAACAGTGGTATCAAAGCCGCTTAATTTTACTATATTTTGTGATTATCGATATGATCAAATTTTCAGTTTCTATCATTTATTGATGCGAACATTAATGTCTGATCAAATACCATATAAATTCCAAACTAGTATATATATATATATAGTCAGGCTAGAATACACTCGAGTGTATTCGGAGTAGAATACACTCAAGTAGTTTTTCATGATGCAATATTTTTTTCAAAAATCTAATCCGTTGATCTTCTTAAACATATTGTGAATAGCTCAGACACAAAATTTGAGCAAATTTGGACATTTTTAGGTCATTTTATAAAGACTGCAAAAATTATACATTTCAAATTAGTTTCGCACGTAGATTTTGTTGCCCTTGGATGAGTGACTTACAATCATCCAAATGGGTTCAAAATTTGTATGTAGCCTAGTTATAGTATGAAGGTGAAGATCAATGGTTAACATTTTGCAAAAAACAGTCTTAATATGCAAACACACTTGAGTGTATTTGTGCGATCTATACACTTGAGTGTATTCTAGCCTGACTCTCTCTCTCTCTCTCTCTCTCTATATATATATATATATATATATATATATATATATATATATATATATATGATAGGATGTGTGTACCGGTCGGTACATGTAAGCTATGTGTATTGGTCATTAAAATAGCATATATGGAGTCTAATACTTAAATCCAACCATTTGGATTGAATCAACATTGTTTAGATTAGAAGAGTTTAAAATTTCACAATCATATCTCATATACATCATGAGATATAGCAATATATTATCCAATAGTTTCAACAACTTACTCTTGATTAGAAAATATACATCTTCATTCATGAGACAATCTACAAATGTCATATTGAGATGATTTTTGATATACATGTTATCTAAAGGGTATACAACACATATGTAAGGTTAAATTGATCAGTAATGAAGATGGGTACATATAAGATACATGTACTCAGGAACACAATTCTTTTAGCCATATATATAGATAAGTATATATATATGTATATATGTATATATATGTATATATCTATATGTATATATATATGTATATATATACATATATATACATATATATATATGTATATATATATGTATATATATATATATCTATATATATGTATATATATAAATATATATAAATATATATATATATGTATATATATGTATATATATATGTGTGTGTATATATATATATGTGTATATATATATATATATATATATATATATATATATATTATAGTAAAAAGAGTTCAAAAAGCCTATAAAAGAGACAAATTTAATTTCCGCAGCAAACATGGTGATTATAATACAACTAAACAACAACCAATAAAACAATTAATAAAAGGACGAATCACTGCACAACTCAATATACAAGATATTGAAGAATTATTTGAAAAGAACTATAGTGATAATCCATTAGCCCTCTGGAATATTAGTCAAGAATGGGCTACAATAGAATTAATTGACAATACTAAAATAATCAGAGTAAAACCTATGAGATATAATCCTATTGACATCAAAGAATTTAGAACCCAATTCTTTTCTCTTTACATGTTTGTCGCATACTTGTATGATGGAGAATCATCTTCTTTTTTTATGTCTTTCTTTAATGAACACTTGTGCGTTCGAGAATGCTTCTTCTTCTTAATGCTTTCTTTCATCATTGCTGACGTATCTGATGTATTATTGCTTTTGTTCGTCATTGCTTACGTCTTCTTCAGCGACTAGTGTTGTTGTGGTTGTCTCTTTCCATCTTGTCTTGGCACGCGGGACATATCCTTCCTTCGTACTTTCTGAGCTGGCAAAACACTTGTTGGCATTTGCAGCTTGACTTTATTTGTCCGGTTTCTATCTTTTTTAGAAACCTTTCTAGATTGATTTTTGTTGATACGTTAGTTCTTCTTGTATTAGAAAGAATAACTATATTGTCCGATGCTTTGTGTAGCCAGCTTCGGTTCTCGTTGATTAATTTTTCTAATACCTGGAAAAGGACTTTTAGTCCCAGAGCTCTTCTGACTTCAACAAATTCTTTGTTGACATTGTTTCCTTCAAATTCTTTTCAGAAACTTACTTCTATTTCTTTGACGTATTCTGGGGAAGATACTCCGATTTGGATGCAATGTACTGGATTAAACTTCTTTAATTTTTCCCAATCTTCAGATGCTGAGAAAAGCTTGATATAAATTTCACTAGTAGGTTTTACTAGTGGGCTATTGCTTTTAAATTCTCTGACTTCTTTGATAATTTCTTGGGGCAACCCTTGAATTTCTCTGAGGTCAGAGCTCAAATATATTAGATTTATTGCTCCAATTCTAAAACAGACTTTTATAATTCTTGGATCGGCTCCTTTGTCAAAATTGATTCTGGGATAAATTTCCGTGTGATCTGGAACACAAGTCTCTGTTGTTTTGAGATGGTAAATAATCTCTAATAGAGATCTGTATTCATTTTCACTTTTTGTTAAGAAATCTGTGAGGTTCAATTACAGGTCATAATCCTACTCACTCTGAGATACCCTGAATTTAAATATTCTTTCGGGCATCAATTTTATATTATCCGCTTTATTGTGGGATTCTTTCTCCGAAGAGATTGTATTCTCCAATGTTAGGCAGGAGCTGTTTTCTGAGGAAATTGTAGTTTGAAAACTGCTTCTTGCCATTTGGCTATCATCTTTCTCCGAAGAGATAATTTTTTCAGCTGTAAAGCTGGTTTTAGCAGTTTTAAAACGGCTTTCTCTTGCCGTTAGGTTAGTATTGTCAGTAGTTTTTTTACTACTGATTGAATCTGAGATTTAGAGGGATATATCAATTGGTCTTTTACCTGTTGCTTTATCCATCCGTGCTGTTTCTGATCCTTTTTGTTGTATTTCTCTCCTGAAGCGATTCATATCTGCAATTATTCCTGCAATATCTTGTTTTCTTTCCTCAATATTGTCAATAATTTTGTATTGTTTTTGAATTATTTTAATTAATTCTATGTAATTGTCTTGTAACAGATTACAATTACGTTGTAATCGGGTCTCTAATTCTACAAGTTTCTTTTCAACTTGCTCCATTATATTCTCTTGATAAAAAGTCTACAAGAAAATTAGTTTCACCTTTAATAACTTCTATGTCAAAAATATATTCTGCAAAAAATGTCTGCCATCTGCTTAGTCGTTTATATTCCGGTGTAGATGGCAGATTGTTTTTAATGAAAACTTTTACCTGAGTATTATCTACTCGTGCTAAGAATTTTTTAGGTAACAAAAAAGAAGAGAACTTTTTAATTCCCTTTTTTAAGGCTAGTAATTCTTTCTCATTTGAGTGATATCTTTTTTCTGTGTCGGTAAACGTTTCAGATGTATATCTGCATATTTTTTCTTTTTGTTCATCTTTTTTCTTTAAGACTGCTCCTCAAAATTTTTTAGAGGTGTCAGTTTCTATTATCAAGTCATCTCCTTCTAAAGGGAGATCTAATCTTGGTAGATTTTTGCATTTTTCTTTTATAAACCTAACATGATTTATAAGTTCTTCTGTCATGAGGAAGATAGCATTTTTCTTTAATAGTTTTTATAAGAGATTTCTTAATTTTGCCAAGTTTTAGATAAATTGTTCTGCATAATTTAGGCATCCTAAAAATCTTTGAAGTTGTTTTTGTCTTCTATTTTGTCTGGGAACATAACGATTTTCCCTATAATATGTTCCTGCAATTCTATTCCGCTTGAGTCTAATTTTAATCCTAAGAATTCTATTTTAGATTTACAGATTTCTATTTTCTTTTTAGATAATACTATTTCTGCCTTTTGGCAAAGAAGGGAAAATATTTGTAGATATTTGTAATGTTCTTCTTCACTTTTACTAGCTATAAGAATATCATCTACGTATACTAGACAAAAGGAATTATAAGGTTTGACTATCTTATCCATTCTTCTTTGGTATATTTGTGGAGTATTTTTTAATCCGAAAGGAATTACTGTCCATTTGTAATGTCCTTGTGGAGTACTGAATGTTGTCAATGGTATACTTTTTTCATCTAATCTTATTTGTTAAAATCCTGATTTGTAGTCAAATTTTGAATAAATGTTTTTTCCTCTTGTCAAATTTATTAAAGTCTCTTTGTGTGGAAGAAAATATCCATCGAACTTAGTATATTAATTTAGTTGTTTGTAATTAACTACAATTCTAGCTTTTCCTCTTTTTATTTCTGCATGGTTTCTTACCATGAATGCTGGACTAGAATGAGGGCTTTTTTATTTTTGTATTAATTGTGATGTTTCTAATTCCTGTAATTGGGTTCTAAATTCTTCGATGTCAATAGGATTATATCTCATAGGTTTTACTCTGATTATTTTAGTATTGTCAATTAATTCTATTGTAGCCCATTCTTGACTAATATTCCAGAGGGGTAATGGATTATCACTATAGTTCTTTTCAAATAATGCTTCAATATCTTGTATATTGAGTTGTGCAATGATTCGTCCTTTTATTGGTTGTTTTATTGGTTGTTGTTTAGTTGTATTATAATCACCACGTTTGCTGCGGAAATTAAATTTGTCTCTTTCATAGGCTTTTTGAACTCTTTTTACTGTAATCCAATGATCATAAGGTGTCAATAGTTGAATATAATGTTGGTGTTGGATATATAGTTTAAATTTTTGTGTGAAGTTATTTCCTAATAATATGTCTTGTTGTGCATATTCAGGAGTATAAAATGGTGGACATGTAACTATATAATTTCCTAAAATAATTTTAGGTTTTCTAACTCCATTAGTTAATGCATGTCTTTTTCCTGTAAAATATTTTCCATATAATGTAGGTAGTGTTGTAATATATTTTTTAGGAAATCATTGTCTTCAGGTAATGCAAGTCCATGCACCTATATCTAGGAATGCTTGAAAGTATTCTATTTTATATTCTTCGTATACAATTCTTGCTACTATATATACACTATATATACTAGTCATTTTCTTTTTTCCAAAAATATTCTTGGTTATTATGTGTAAAATATAGTCCTTCACTTTGTTTTGAAAATGGTTCCATTTGTTGTAGTGCACTCATTCCTAATATAATTTCAATGTCGTCATTACGACTATCTGATTGTACATAGAGTGTTATGTCAATTTTTATATCTTGTATTTCAATTAGAACAATGGCTTGATGTGTAATTTCATATTCTTGTCCATCAAAATTCATATATGAATAAGGTGATCCTATAGGTATTTTTTCTATATAAGGCTTCATTCCTTGTTGGATAAATGAAGCTCTTGCTCCTGAATCTATTAATATTGTAGTCATATTCCATTCTTGTCCGTTGAAATATTTTCCATATAATTTATAGTTTCTAGCATTTCTATTATCTGCTAGAATTCTTAAACTTGTTGTTCTTTGCGAATTTCTTAATATTGGTCTTAATCTTCCATTATATCTATCTGTACTTGCTCTAGCTTCTTCTATTCTACCTCCATTAGTTAATTGTAACTGATTTCCCTCATAACATAATCTTCTTGGGATTTTATTATCTGTTACCAAGGGTTTTTCTGAGACATCTATATTTATATTTTCTGGTATCTCTATTTCTGAAATTATGTCTGGCTTTGTAATTTTTCCTATATCTTTGAATATATTAGGAAGCATTATAATATCTTTATCTTCAATTTTTTTAGAGTGATGTATGTTACTAAGAGCATAGCTTATTATATATGTTATTGAATAAGGAATGGATCTTTTTTTCATGAATTCCATTCTTTGAAAATCTTGTATTAGGCTTAAGGTTCTATTTATATTATTATCTTTAATGTTTACACTTATCTTTGGATAAATATTAAAGATTAGTTTTTGATGACTAAGATTTCCTTGTAATATTCCTAATGTAGCATCTCTTCTATGATTAATTCTATTATCCATCAATACAAGATTTATGGGTGAATCTATTCCCTCTCTAAAGGTTGCTTTTATCATCATTTGAATAGCTCCTATGTGAATCCATCCTATTTTAGATCTATCTTTTATTTTTTCCATTTTTCTCATCAGGTCTTCCTTTCGAAGTAAAGGTATATTTATTCTATTTCTAGTGTATTCTATTTGCATAGGAATTTCTCTATTAGTTATTCCATAATAGAAAATATGTTTTCTTTGAGTAATCTTTTCAAAAAGTGATGTTCTAAATCCATCAGAATTTTCCAATCTTAATTCAGTGTTTTTATTCGATTGAATAATTTTTTATCTATTAATACTTCTTGCAAGAAATTTCCTACTTCTTCCTGATATTCTTCTATTATTTCTTCTTCAGTCTAATTCTGTGTCTGAGAAATAATAGATCGATCCATATGATTGTTCATTGTTTGTCATTTGAACAAACTTTTGAATGTTTTTTTATTTCAGAAAGTTCTTCCTCAATAATTTCTTCGAATTGGTTTTGCTTAATTTTCTTAGATCCTCTTTTTAGAGGCATATAAAGCATTTGCATTCTTTTGGCTTCTTTGTATTTTTATTATAATACTTCTTTTTTCTATAATATTTTTGTTTTTGTTTTGGTTTAATCCAAACCTTTTTCTCTTTTTAAATTTATATTTATTTCTTCTATTATACCTCATTGGCTCACATCCTATAGTTATTGGATGGGTCAATTGTGAACAACAAAGTCCTTGTTTTACCACTTTATTTGTTTTTCTGCTTAGTGTAACTTCAGCACACCATTCTTCTAATTTCATTTTTAGAAATTCTATTCGTCCTCCTAATGCGTCTGCTCTTTGTCTAATATATTGAGGATATAATTGCATTGCTTTAAATCCCCAAGGGTCAGGTACTTTTGTATAAAATAAATTTAGTAGACTTTTATTGGTAACATTTTCACTATCTGTTCTATCATATATTTTATAGAAATATTCCTGAAATATTCCTGAAATATACATATATATTCATCTATTCGGCACATATCGTAGAATTTTAGATTATATAGTAAAAAGATAAATCTCTATTTTTCTTTTTCTTTTTCTACATCTCTGTTTACATTCTATGTTTCTCCTAGAAATTCTCTTCTTAATTCATTTTCATAGTTATTTACCACTTGAGCTAATGTGGTTTCTGTTCCTTTTACTGTTTCTTTATCGTTATCTGTTAATCCTTTCCACCAATTTGCTATGATTCCTTGGAAAGTTAAATGACAAAATCTTGATGTTGTTTCAATATCATAACTTTGTGATGTTATTGATAAATATGTGGCTTTCACCCATCTTGTTATAGCTTCGTTAATATTTTTGACACAATTTATATTTAAATAAATTCTGTTTGCACTAATATATTCTTGATTCATATAATCAACTGGGGTATCTAAAGTAATATTTCTTGGTCTTCTATCAGATGCCCAATTTATTCCTTCGTATATATTCCTATTAGTAGGTTTTCTTCTAAATCTAGGATCTGACCAGTATCTAGCTCCTGGTTGTTCTGGTGTCTCATTTCTACTACCTTGTCCGCTAGGGACCGTAGTAGGAATGGACATAGTTACTTGACTTCTAGAAGTCTCTCCTTCTATAGGTTTTATATTTATAATTCTAACTTTTTCCGTTAATCTCACAATTTCTTGACTTAAACTATCTAGTTCTTCAGCTTCTAAATATTTGTTTTCTAATTATTCAATTTTAAAGTAATTTGTTTCTTCTATCTGAAGAGGACATAAGCTTATTTCATTTCCACTTGTTTGGAATAATTTTTTTTTGGGGGGGGGATCGAGCTTAAGCTGGTTACAAGCTATGGTTCACTACATTTGATGAAGAATGCAAAAAAGGAGGGGATAAGGCTTCATCCTCCAGGATAGCCTGGGTTTGGTGCGGGCACACATGCCATTCCACAGCACTGGATGGATGTTTGAGGTATCGTTTTGCTAACCAATCTGCGAGCTTGTTCTGACTCCGACTAATATAATACACTGGAAGAGACTGGTTTTCTGGAATAATCTTTGTGATAGCATGGACAAGCAACATGTACTTCCCAGGTGTGGAGTTTGTCTCGGAGATCCAAGTGACCGCATTCTTGGAATCAGTAAAGATCGATCCAGTCTGAAGATGTTGTTCTGAAAGATACTCTAAACCATGTTTGATCGCCATCAGCTCCCCTCGCATGGGATCAGAGCCCTTGCCTTTCCAGCACCTCCCGAGGATCCAGCTACCCTCACTAGAATGCGCCACCAAGCTCATGGCCACTAGGTTCTGAGACTTATTAATGGAAGTATCCACATGAATTAGGACTTCACTGTTTGGAAGAAAAGAATAACTGCGCCCAGAACTTGGGGGAAGAGGTTTAGTAGAATGTGAGAAAGCTGATTTAGCAGTTCGGGTGTCCAATCTGTAGTTCGTCACCAATACTGCCACAGGAAGCTCATGCAGCTCGAAAACAAATGCATTCCTAGCTTTCCAGATCGACCAGCAACCAAAGGCGAATATTTGTGGCCAGTCAAGCACTTTCTTTAGCTCTTTGAGATTATAGGAAATCCAGTCCACTGTCTGAGTACTCTGAAAGAAGAGTGTTGCTTCGTTGGGTAGCAGCTTCATCCACATGGCTTTGGCCACCGGGCAATCCCTTATGGCATGAAGAACAGACTCAGTAAACTGACAGCATCGAGGGAATAAATCATCTGTAGCCATCTTTCGGATTAAACGCATCTCATTTGTGAGCAACCTATTATGATAGATTAACCACAAATGCATCTTAACTCTATGTTGAATCGGCTGGTTCCAGATGGAGCAGACCACTGCAGCTTGGTCGAAAGGACTCTCGTTAGTGAGGCTTCTGTATGCTGAAGTTGTAGTAAACAGGCCATTCGTAGTCAGTGTCCATATCCTTCGATCCTCCCCATATTCCTTCCTAGGTGGAGGCATGCACATGATATCCTCCAAGGTTTCCTCAGTGAACTAGTGACTTAGGAAGTCAGTATCCCAGTGACCCTCATCCAGGACGGGGCATTCTACCTTCAGGTCATGTAGGTCATCGGGAGTCACCATACCAGCTTTCAACTGTGGAAGATGACCCTCCCCAATCCAAGGATCTGTCCAGATGTTAGAATTGTTACCGGAAATCAACGCCATTCTCGAATTTGACATAATGAAAGGCAGCAGCGATTTGATGCCTCTCCAGGTATGAGAGCCCAATCTGCTATGTAAGTTCTGCCTGCCATACTTTGCTTGCATTAGATTTATCCATGGAATATCCAATTTCTGTGCAAAGTTCCAAGCTAGCTTGGCTTAAGCGCTTTGTTGAAATCTCAAGCAGGCTTGATGCCCAGACCTCCAGAGTGCCGTGGGAGGGTGACCTTACTCCAAGCAACCAGACTGACTTTGGAAGCGGTGTGAGAGCTGCTCCAGATGAAATTTCGTGTGAATTGGTCTATTTTAGCCGCCACGGAGCACGGAAGAATAGTTGTTTGCATTGCATAGCATGCTTGTGAAAGGAGGACAGATTTAGAGAGGGTGACTCGGCCTGCCAATGATAAAAACCTGTGCTGCCAGCTTGAAATCCTTCCATGGATTCTTTCAAGGAGGAACTAAAAGTGTTCCTTACTCTTCCGCTTGTGTATGATTGGGACCCCAAGGTGGCGCCCAATATTTGAGGTTTCCTTCATGCCTAGAATACGACCGATCCTTGATCTAACATTCTTGGGAGTGTTGGTGGAAAAGAAGATAGAAGCTTCTCTGTGGATAAAAACTGCCCTGATGCAGTACTGAAGAGCCGGAGACATCGTTTGATGACCCGAGCCTGTTTGGGGTTGGCCTCCCCAAAAAGGAGGATGTCATCCGTGAAGCAAACATGGGAGAAGGACATATGTTGCCTTGTGAGAATAACAGGTTTCCATTCGCCACTAGCTACCAAATCTACAATAAGTTGGCTAGTCGATCGAGGCACAAGACGAAGAGATATGGAGATAAGGGATCTCCTTGCTTGACACCACATGTAGGATTAAAAGAGCCAATGATATTGTCATTCCAGAGAACTGAGGATTCCCCAGATCTAAGAAGCTGCATGATGATGCAAATCACCGAAGGCGGAATCCCTATTCTTTGGAGGGTGTCCTCCATGAATTTCCAACTCATCTTGTCAAAGGCTTTGATAAGATCCAGCTTGAGCGCCATGTAGTGCTTGCGGCTTTGTTTGGACTCCATTGAGCTGATGATTTCTTGAACAAGAAGGACATTGTCCCCAATCTTCCTCCCAGGCACGAAACTGGACTGGAAAGGGGAGATCCACCTCAGCATGAAAGGCTTTATTCTTGTGGCGATCACCTTAGACAGAAGTTTGGTATAGACATTGTTCAAGGAAATTGGCCTGAGATGGCTACATGATTCCGGATGAGGGATCTTGGGTATTAACACCATTGTGGAATTGGCACAACCTGCTTTAAGCTTAGACCCGTTGAAAGGAGCTTGGATGAACCGAACAATTTGTTGTTGTAGTAGACTCCAGTTGCGTTGCAAGAAACCAGCGTTGATGCCATCCGGACCAGACACCTTCAGTGGTGCCATGGATCGGAGGGTGCGCCATATCTCATCTGCGCTTGGTGTGATCTGCACTGCGGCTGCCTCCTGTGTCGATAGCGGTTGGAAGGCTCCAATAAAGGATGAGCAGGCTAGGCGCCTCGTAGGTGTAGGGTGTTCCTGGTACACGTTAGCAAAGAAATCTAGTACAAGATGATTTAGATCTTCACCTTCCTCAACCCAAATGCCGGCACCGTTCTTGAGCCTCGTAATCTTGTTGCGCCTTCTTCTTTCTTTGACAGTGGCGTGGAAGAAGCTTGTGTTGTTATCTCCAAGCACCACCCAGTCACATCTAGCCTTCTGTTGCCAATCGGCCTCCTCCCTTCTCAGGATAGCATCCAACTTCGCCTGGATGTCCACCGTGTTCCTGGCGATGATGGGATCATAGTGAAGAGAGAGCTACAATTGATTCCAGCGTATTTGATTACCCATCCGGTCCTTTTGTCTGTTGTCCTCCTTCCTTCCTCGGGCTGCCCAAATTGAGGCCTTCTGGATGAAATTTGAACCCACAGCTACAAGGGGAGCCGTTGTATCCCAGTTCTCTTGAAGAAATTGCGGATACCCCACCTTCATGTTCCAGCTAGCTAGCGTGCGCTGCATGGGTTTCCTCCTACTCCCGGTCACTGCAGAAGAGAGGAGGAGTGGAGTGTGATCCGAATGGTTTTTCTCTAGCACAGAAACCGGTCCAGCCATGGAGGACTCCAGCCATGCCGCATTGCCCAAAGCTCTGTCTAACCGCTCGTGGAGCAAGCCTCGCCGGAAGGTCGTCCTGGCGCCATCCGCTCCAAGGTCGTGAAGCCCGCACCACTGCATAGCTTCCACAAGATCGTAGCTGTTCGCACCATAAAAGGACGAGCTACCAAATTTTTCAGAATGAAACATCACCACGTAAAAGTCCCCCGCCACCACCCAAGGAGAACTAATGGTTGAAGACAGGTTCACGAGGTGATTCCAAAGAAACCTACGAGAGCTTCTCGTCGTACCTCCATAGACGAAGGTGAGGAGGAGAGAGTTGTCCAATCTACAGTGGACGAATTGTTTGTGAGAGTGCAGAATTTCCAGATTGACGGACTCCTTCCATAGCACCCAAATGCCCCCCGAGAAGCCCACCACCTCTACTCTATGAGATTGGGGGAAGCCAAGCTTCTTGATAACACTCATCGCCCTTGCGCCGCTGCATCGAGTTTCAAACAGGCTTACAACCGAGATTTGATATCTGTTAGCTAGATCTTTAATCGTATTTTGGGTGTCTTTATCACAAACACCCTGTACATTCCAACACAGTGCTTTCATGGATTATCTTCAACGAGGGTGGTGCTACCCATCTCCTGCGCTTCCTTCTCAAGATCCTGGAGCAAGGAAGGTTTCCCTCACTTTCTTGTTGACGCCCGTCCGAGATCCCCTGCGTTAATCACCTTTCGATTCCGGAGATGAATTCCAGCCGATTTCTTCGACGAGCTTCTGTAGGATACGTATGAGCCACTCCCTGCAGTGGCATCACCCATGTGAAAGGGTATCGAAGGGAAGGGGCACAGAGTGCTGTCCCAGCCATTCAAGACCTCATCACCGGCTGGGATTGCTACTGTGTGGTTAGGGTTGGACTCATGATTCTGAACTGTGCTGGGAGGACGATCGTTGGCTGGTTCTTGCCTGGGGTTCTCCTGGACGTTGCTAGCAGGCTTTGCTGTCTTTTTCCAGTGCTTCTTCACGCTCCAGTCTGTTCCACCCGTAACCCTAGCTGCCACGTTGTCCGCGTCAATAACTTCGTGTACCTGCTCTTCTTCCTCCAAGTCCTCGAGGTTATGGAACCTGTTCGACGCCTGTCCGGGCTTAGTCAGCGGAGGGGCTGTGGCTGGTTGTTTCCTCGTCTTCCTTGGGATCGGTTTTGCATGTATGGATTCTGAGAACCCTTCCCGCCTTGGGGTTTCTTGGGGAAGTAGGTTACCCGCCTCCACGTTGGCTCTCATGGCTGCTGCTTCCGCCTCGCGTCAAATCCTGCAATCCTTTTCAGCGTGCCCCTCCATCCCACAATACAAGCAGATGTATGGGATGTTCTCGTACTCGATGTTGTATTTTAGCCCGTCCACCAGTATGACCGGTACCAGTGGTTTCACCGTGTTCAGTTTGACTGCGATCCAAGCAAACCTCCCCCTTCGTTGCATCTTGGTGTTCATGTCCACTTTTATGGTTTTGCCCAGGGTGTCCCCGATCACCTTGAGAAGCGCCTCTTGGTACAGATGTATGGCAGGTTTGGTATTCTAGTCCAAGCAACCACCGGCGGCGGTGTAGCTATATCCAGATTGAAAGTCGGGGTCCAACGTTGGATAGAAAGGTAGGACCCGAAAATCGGCCAAGGTCCTCCGACCAGGGTGTTTACATAATCCTCCTCCGCCTGAAGTTGAACAATGAAGAAATCAATGGCTGTGTCGATGAGATTATATCCCCCCAGAGGTTTCCATAGAGCCTTCAATCTGTCGCGTAGGGTCAGATACCCTATCTCGCGGGATAGGAGTTTCATGACAACGGTGTACATCCAGGGTTTCAGTAGGTCGTCTAGGGCTTGCTGCCGGACTCGGAAGGAAGGGAACCCCTGTTCTGCCTGTACTTCTATGTCCGAGGTTTGCAGCGCTACGCCACATGTGTCTGCATCAATATGGATGAATCCATGTGGGTTCCTGGCCGCGGTACCCTTCATCGCGTCCTTGTAGGAAGGTCGGGTGGTGTCTGCGGTTGCAGCGTCTTTCTCTCCGCTTCCCCTGGACAGCGGTGGGAAGAGAGTTGGACCCCTTGCTTCGTCTACGTCCATGGAACCTTCTATCACAGTCGTCGAAGGACCGTCTTCCTGCCCGGTACCGCCCTGATCACGGGTGGCAAAGTTGAGTCGCAGCCCCGTCGCCCCCAGCGGGATGGAGTTCCGGCGTTGCGCAGGATCTCCGTCCCCTTCTTCGCCTAGAGTTCCCTGATCGCCTCGGCCGTCGCCTTCCCTCACCCTCGAAGCAACCCTAGGCGCTGTCATCTACACAATTGGCATTTTTGAATAAATTTATTTTTGATATACATTCGTTATTTTGTTTTTTATATAGATATTCCATTTTTCTCTATAATTCTACTATCATTTCTTGAATCTTTTGAAAGTTTTTTGAATTAACTTTTCGTTGGCAGGATTTTTTGATTTTGTTATCATGGTTCAAAAACATACTCGAACTTCCCTTATGGGTGTTGTATGCTTTTTCGGCTTTATCATTCTATCTATGATTATTACTTATTTTAAACAAGATTCTTAATATCTTTGTTTATAATTCAATTTTTAGACGGATAAAGGTTCTTCACATAATCAAATTCATCGCATAAGAAACTAGCTTATAGCAGAAAGATAATAATACTCTGAGTACCATAAAGAGTAAGATAGTCTGTATACCTGTGTTGCCCACCTCGCTTCCTTCTATCTTCAACGTCAGTCGATCTTTTCTTAATGATTTCTAAGAGAAGTAACCCTAAGACCTGGACGTTCCGGATCTCGAACTCCTTATCATCCTATAGCCTTTATGTCCTTGCATCCGTACGCACTCCTTTTCTTGATCGGACTTTTTGGATGACGGCCTCTAGGATAGAATAAGGGAGAGATGACTCTCGATCGGTGAAGATAAAATGAAATGGGGGTGTAACGGGTTACACATAGATCATCCTTCTTTATGGTAGTACAAGAATTATTCTCTTCCGGCTAAAGCATGTTTTCTTACGCTATGGGAGTTAGAATACAAGACTCATATCAAGAACTGAGATAGAATCTAGAATTAAATCTGGAATAGAATAGAGACGTAGCTCTTTTTATTGAACTGAGAAACTTAGAACATACATACACTACTCTCTTCGGACTCTCCTCTATTTTGAGTGTCCCTCCCTACAAGTCCTCGAGAGTTTATATAGACACTCTCTCGGTTACATTGATGTTTACATTCTTTTCTCTTTACATGTTTGTCGCACACTTTTCAGGTGGAGAATCAACTTCTCTTTTGATGTCTTTCTTTAAAAAACAGTTGTGTGTTCGAGAATGCTTCTTCTTCTTAATGCTTTCTTTCGTCATTACTGACATATCTGATGTATTATTGCTTTTGTTCGTAATTGCTTACATCTTCTTCAGCGGCTAGTGCTGCTGTGGCTGTCTCTTTCCATCTTGTCTTGGCACGCGGGACACATCCTTCCTTCGTGCTTTCTGAGCTGGCAAAATACTTGTTGGCATTTGCAGCTTGACTATATTTATCCAGTTTCTATCTTTTTTAGAAACCTTTCTAGATTGATTTTTGTTGATACGTTAGTTTTTCTTGTATTAGAAAGAATAACTATATTGTCTGATGCTTTGTGTAGCCAGCTTCGGTTCTCGTTGATTAATTTTTCTAATACTTGGAAAAGGACTTTGAGTCCCAAAGCTCTTCTGACTTCAACAAATTCTTTGTTGACTTTGTTTCCTTCAAATTCCTTTCGGAAACTTGCTTCTATTTCTTTGACGTATTCTGGGAAAGATACTCTGATTTGGATGCAATGTACTGGATTAAACTTCTTTAATTTTTCCCAATCTTCGGATGCTGAGAAAATCTTGATATAAATTTCACTAGTAGGTTTTACTAGTGGGCTATTGCTTTTGAATTCTCTGACTGCTTTGATAATTTCTTGGGGCAGCCCTTGAATTTCTCCGAGGTCAGAGCTCAAATATATTAGATTTGTTGCTCCAATTCTAAAAAGTCTTTTATAATTCTTGGATCGGCTCCTTTGTCAAAATTGATTCTGGGATAAATTCCCGTGTGATCTAAAACACAAGTCTATGTTGTTTTGAGATTGTAAACAATCTCTAATAGATATCTGTATTCATTTTCACTTTTTGTTAAGAAATCAGTGATGTTCAATTACAGGTCATAATCCTACTCACTCTAAGATACCCTGAATTTAAATATTCTTTCGAGCATCAATTTTATATTATCCGCTTTATTGTGGGATTCTTTCTCGGAAGAGATTGTATTCTCCGCTGTTAGGTGGGAGCTGTTTTCTGAGGAAATTGTAGTTTGAAAACTGCTTCTTGCCATTTGGCTATCATCTTTCTCTAAAGAGATAATTTTTTCAGCTGTAAAGCTGGTCTTAGCAGTTTTACAACTGCTTTCTCTTGTCGTTAGGCTAGTATTGTCAGTAGTTTTTTTTACTACTGATTGAATCAGAGATTTGGAGGGATATATCAATTGGTCTTTTACCTGTTGCTTTATCCATCCGTGTAGTTTTTGATCCTTTTTTATGTATTTCTCTCCTGAAGCAATTCAGATCTGCAATTATTCCTGCAATATCTTTTTTGCTTTCCTCAATATTGTCAATAATTTTGTCTTATTTTTGAATCATTTCAATTAATTCTATGTAATTGTCTTGTAACAGATTCCAATTGCATTATAATTGAGTCTCTAAATCTGCAAGTTTCTTTTCAACTTGCTCCATTATATTCTCTTGATAAAAAAATATGCAAGAAAATTAGTTTCACCTTTAATAACTTCTATGTCAAAAATATATTCTACAAAAAATGTCTGCCATCTGCTTAGTCGTTTATATTCTGGTGTAGATGGTAGATTGTTTTTAATGAAAGCTTTTACCTGAGTATTATCTACTCGTGCTAAGAATTTTTTAGGTAACAAAAAATAAGAGAACTTTTTAATTCCCTTTTTTAAGGCTAGTAATTCTTTCTCATTTGAGTGATATCTTTTTCTATGTCG
The DNA here is from genome assembly GCA_963693085.1 of Alisma plantago-aquatica. Classification (NCBI taxonomy): domain Eukaryota; kingdom Viridiplantae; phylum Streptophyta; class Magnoliopsida; order Alismatales; family Alismataceae; genus Alisma; species Alisma plantago-aquatica. Next base: position 1,131,992,007 of record OY856412.1, on the reverse strand, counting down.
GTAAATGTTCCAAATTTATATCTGCATATTTTTTCTTTTTGTTCATCTTTTTTCTTTAAGACTGCTCCCCAAAATTCTTCAGAGGCATTATTTTTTATTATCAAGTCATCTCCTTCTAAGGAGATCTAATCTTGGTAGATTTTTGCATTTTTCTTTTATAAACCTAACATGATTTATAAGTTCTTCTTTCTTGAGGAAGATAGCATTTTTCTTTAATAGTTTTTGTAAAGGATTTCTTAATTTGGCCAGGTTTTTGATAAATTGTTCTGCATAATTTAGGCATCCTAAAATTCTTTCCAGGTATCTCTATTTCTGAAATTATGTTTGGATTTGTAATTTTTCCTATATCTTTGAATATATTAGGAAGCATTTTTAGGATGCCTAAATTATGCAGAACAATTTATCAAAAACATGGCAAAATTAAGAAATCCCTTATAAAAAGTACTAAACAAAATGCTATCTTCCTCATGACAGAAGAACTTATAAATCATTTTAGGTTTATAAAAGAAAAATGCAAAAATCTACCAAGATTAGATCTCCCTTTAGAAGGAGATGACTTGATAATAGAAACTAACGCCTCTAAAGAATTTTGGGGAGCAGTCTTAAAAAAAAGATGAACAAAAAGAAAAAATATGTAGATATACATCTGGAACGTTTACCGACACAGAAAAAAGATATCACTCCAATGAGAAAGAATTACTAGTCTTAAAAAAAGGAATTAAAAAGTTCTCTTATTTTTTGTTACCTGAAAAATTCTTAGCATGAGTAGATAATACTCAAGTAAAAGCTTTCATTAAAAATAATCTACCATCTACACCAGAATATAAATGACTAAGCAGATGGCAAACATTTTTTGTAGAATATATTTTTGACATAGAATTTATTAAAGGTGAAACTAATTTTCTTGCAGATTTTTTTATCAAGAGAATATAATGGAGCAAGTTGAAAAGAAACTTGTAGAATTAGAGACCCGATTACAACGTAATTGTAATATGTTATAAGACAATTACGTAGAATTAATTGAAATGATTCAAAAACAAGACAAAATTATTGACAATATTGAGGAAAGCAAACAAGATATTGCAGGAATAATTACAGATCTGAAGTGTTTCAGGAGAGAAATACATAAAAAAGGATTAGAAACAACATGGATGGATAAAGCAACGGGTAAAAGACCAATTGATATATCCCTCAAAATCTCTGATTCAATTAGTAGTAAAAAAACTACTGACAATACTAGCCTAACGGCAAGAGAAAGTAGTTTTAAAATTGCTAAGACCAGCTTTATAGCTGAGAAAATTATCTCTTCGAAGAAAGATGATAGCCAAACGGCAAGAAGCAGTTTTCAAACTGCAATTTCCTCAGAAAACAGCTCCCACCTAACAGCGGAGAATACAATCTTTTCGGAGAAAGAATCCCGCAATAAAGTGGATAATATAAAATTGATGCCCGAAAGAATATTTAAATTCAGGGTATCTCAGAGTGAGCAGGATTATGACCTGCAATTGAACCTCACAGATTTCTTAACAAAAAGTGAAAATGAATACGAATCTCTATTAGAGATTGTTTACAATCTCAAAACAACAGAGTCTTGTGTTCCATATCACACGGGAATTTATCCCATAATCAATTTTGACAAAGGACCCGATCCAAGAATTATAAAAGACTATTTTAGAATTAGAGCAGCAAATCTAATATATTTGAGCTCTGACCTTAGAGAAATTCAAGGGCTGCCCCAAGAAATTATCAAAGTAGTTAGAGAATTTAAAAGTAATAGCCCACTAGTAAAACCTACTAGTGAAATTTATATCAAGATTTTCTCAACATCTGAAGATTGGGAAAATTAAAGAAGTTTAATCTAGTACATTGCATCCAAATCGGTGTATCTTCCCCAGAATACGTCAAAGAAATAGAAGCAAGTTTCTGAAAAGAATTTGAAGGAAACAAAGTCAACAAAGAATTTGTTGAAGTCAGAAGAGCTCTGGGACTAACTGAAAATGCCAACAAGTGTTTTTCCAGCTCAGAAAGCACGAAGGAAGGATATGTCCCGCGTACCAAGACAAGATGGAAAGAGACAGCCACAACAGCACTAGCCGCTGAAGAAGACGTAAGCAATGACTAACAAAAGCAATAATACATCAGATACGTCAGCAATGACGATAGAAAGCATTAAGAAGAAGAAGCATTCTCGAACGCACAAGTGTTTGTTAAAGAAAGACATCAAAAAATAAGATGATTCTCCACCAGACAAGTGTGCGACAAACATGTAAAGAGAAAAGAATGTAAACATCAATGTAACTGAGAGAGTGTCTATATAAACTCTCGAGGACTTGTAGGGAGGGACACTCAAATTAGAGGAGAGTCTGAAGAGAGTAGTGTATGTATGTTCTAAGTTTATCAGTTCAATAAAAAGAGCTACATCTCTATTCTATTCCAGATTTCATTCCAAATTCTATCTCAGTTCCTGATATGAGTCTTGTATTCTAACTCCCATAGTATAATATATATATGTATGTATATATGTATATATAAATATATATATGTATGTATATATATGTATATATACATATATATATATACATATATATGTATATGTATATATATATATATATATCTATATATATGTATATATATGTATATATGTATATATATATGTATTAGTTTTTTTCAACTGTTAAGATAGGATCATTTTAGTTGGACTTGTTTAAGTTCCAACAAGCATTGTACATATTTACAAGCAAAAATACAAAAAAAGCAACAGAGTTTTGGCCGACCAAAAATATATATATGTATATATATGTATATATATATATGTATCTATATATATGTATATATATGTATATATATGTATATATGTATATATGTATATATATAAATAAATATATATATATATATATTGAGTGAGGCTAGGGTACACTCGAGTGTATTCTGCCTTCAATACAATCAAGTTTTAAGCCATTGGATCATCCATCTGATCATATGGGTCACAGTCAGATAAATGTTCTCGGGACCTGTTAGTTTCTGTAACCCAGCCATGAGTGTAGACCCCACCCCCATATCCTCTCACTTCCCAACTCTCTCTTGCCTACCGTCCCCCTTTCCCAATCTCTCTCTCTCCCCCCGCACTCTCTCCCCTCGGCCCTCTTTCTCAGGCGCGCGCAGAACGACCGACGAGCAGCTGCGACCAGCCTATTGTACGAGACGACTCCGACCGTCAACCTTCACACGGAAGAAGACTCTGGAGATCTCCTCACACAGCAGGCGTTAGACCTCCACCACCAGAGCACCGAACCTCCACCACCAGAGCGTCGGACCTCCACCACCAGAGCACTAGACCTCTCACTGGGACCACCACTGCCAGATCATCTCCTCGACCAGACTTCTAGAGCATCGCTCTCCTCGACCCCTTCTAGCCCTCCCCCTAAGCGTCGCCTACCACTAGCCAGTGACGCAAGCGGGCAAAGTGTCACATCCGTTGCTTGGTCGAGAAAGGGGTAAGGGGATTCAGAAGTTGTGCAGGTTCAGATTAGGGGTTGAGACGCTTTGCAAGTGGATTAGTACCTAGATCTTCAGCACCAACTGGTGATGTTTCTTTATTTCTGATTACTTGATGTCAACCTCTCTTACAGTTCGTTCTTTCCAATTACTTACTTATCTACAATTGCTTCACCAATATATGCTTGCTCGTTTTTTATACACTTCCTTATTGATTTCATGTATCCGTCCTAATTAGCTATGTCATCTATGTTATGTTTTTTATTGTGTGGCTGCAGTCATTCTCAAGTCATGGCTGATAAAAAAGAACTTAGTTCCACAATTTCAACATGTTCAAATCATGTTACCCAGAAATCTGTATTGAGAAAAGGGGCCCAGCATTGCAAATGTGGCAAGTTAGTTGAGCCTAAAATAGCTAAGACTCAGAAAAACTATGGTCGAGTATTCTATGGTTGTCCAAACTACAACCAAGAGGTGAATTTTGTTGTATGTGTTATAGGGATGTATGTTGCATGCTATACATGTGATCCATTTCTAATTGTTTGTAGGGACTTCCATATTGCAATTTTTTTGAATGGGGTGATTCGACTTCCAAAGTCATTGAAGAGTCTAGAATCTTGCAACTTGAGGGAGAACTAAAGATTGCCAGGATCAGGGAACAAAGATTAAGTGTAAAATACAAATGTTGTTTGGTTGGATTAGTGGTTGCTTCTTGGGTTATACTTGTACTTCTTTATACCAGATCAAAGTGTGAATGCGGTTCAAAGTGTGAATGAATGAAATGTAATGTAGTTTGTGCAGTAAAAAATATAGTGCAGTAGTGGTCGGATGTGATGGATTAGTGGCTGGATTGTAATATGTGTACTTACCATTGAATGAATGAATGAATGTGTTTTTGCACTGAAAATCTCTATTTCATTATCATGGCTTGTTTTCATTTTTTCTGTCTTTAAAACAACTGTAAAAGTGTCTTTGGAACAACAATGTTAACATGCGGGAATGGATTATTTGGTCTGCAATGTGTGTGCGATGTGTGTGCCTAATGATAGACGAATGTGTCCAGTGATTTTTTAGTAGCAAGATAGTGTATGGGATGATCTTTCCATAAATTGAGCAAGGAGAGAATGTTGTATATTATGGGGAATGTGCAGAATGTGTTCAAAACATCCATATGGAAGCAGCTCACTAAATTAACAGTAAAAGAATGTGCAAAATGTGTGCAAAACGTCTGTATGGCAGTACTTGATCACATCTGAATAAGAAATTCAGATCTTAACAAACAAGAACATGAGTTAAGCGGCAATTAAGCATGGCAGAACTTGTTGTACATAAACGCACAAACATTGGACAATAGTATTATCTATTTCATTTACAAAACACACTAAAGACGTTACATAACAGAATCATTAAATACCACACTAGAAGTTGTTTATGTGCAAGCCTTTTACGGATTGGTAAAAAAATATTTTGTAAAATATTTAACTAGCATAATCCATATACATGTATTACCTAGAGGCAGGATTCCTCATTTTCCTACTCAATCCAACAATCCAAACATATGCAAAACAAGTTGGAATCAATAAAAGGATGACTTTGATGTAGCACATGGAAGCAATTATAAACGACATAAAGAATGAACACATGGGCAATTCATTAGAAAGAATATATTACAACTGAGTATCATCATGCGTTGTAAATTCTGAACTCAATGGACAACGACTGCATACATAAATATGTACTTGTGGCCTTGACTTGTAGTGGCAATTGATAGTTAAATGTATGTCACTCATTTGATAGAGCAGAAATTCAGGAATCCTCCACTTACTTGTTAAAGGACTTCTGGGAAACACCTTCCATTGTGCTTGTATACTGCAATTAGGGTAAACACTCGAGATTTATTGTCCAAACATACCATGAAATAAACCAAGCACAACAGATAACAGTTAGGTTCACAACAGAATTTGCTCTTTGTTAGATGTATTCACATAAAACTTCTGAATTCATTCATCATAAAATATGCATAGAACATGCTTTCCTACACATAATAGTTAGGTTCACAATAGAAGTTGTATATTCACAAAACACACAGATAGATCTTTGTTCAGAGACAGACATAGAGACAGAACTTCATTCATACACAGACACAGACATAACTTCATTCAGAACCAAGGTTTGGTACAAATTTTGTACGTTCAACATAGAAAAAAGGTGATCTTCAGTCCACTTAGATGTCTTCATCCATGTTCAAGATAGAAAAAAGTGATCTTCTGTCCACTTGGATGTCTTCTTCCACATTTACATGCTTTAGTCCACTTGGATGTCTTCTTCCACATTCACATGCTTCAGTCTACTTGGATGTCTTCACCAACATTCACATCTTCAGTCTACTTGGATGTCTTCATCCACCTTTACATCTTCAGTCAACTTTAATTTCTTCAACCACGTTCAAGGCGCAAATAAGTATTATTCTTCATCAAACTCATCAATTTGGTCAAGATCATGAGCTTGAGAGGTATTTTTTCAACCTGTATTATAAAGTTCCACAAAATGAGCCACAAAACATATGAAAAAGAAATGGAGTAAATTAACAAAAACTAAAATCAACTCAATCAACTTTCGCCAGATTTGCATGTCTGACTATTATGTCCTTTTCCGTTGTATGTACTGCATGTTTGTTGTCTTTTTGATTTTAACTCGGCTTGTGGTTTAAACCTTTGTGGTTTCCTGGTCCCTCTACATTGTGACGGTGGTGGATCCCTTGCTTCCATGGCATGTTCTACATCTTGAATTCCGATAACACATTGACTACCTTGTGTTGGAATATGAGTTTGAGATGATGGACTGTCTTCTTCACATGAACCCATTTCCATACTCTTTTGCAACAACACCATATCATCATAAGTTTTTTCAAATACCTCTTGCACATTAGTGAAAGTGTCCTTGTGTTTAGAAGCTATACCAATTAATTTCATTGCCAACCTACAGAGTGAGTTATACCTACCCAAGGGGGTACTACCATCAATATCACCCACAGTCTCTTCAACACAATGATGAGCACTTGTAGTTTTTGCTTGCATAGTCCATCTATTCAGCACATACAGAGGTACTACAGAAATGGCTTATAAAGCCACTTTTCAAGGTGTCGGTTGTTTACAAAAACCGACACCTAATGTCTACAGTGTCAGTTGATAACATAAACCGACATCCAATCTGCTTAGGGAGCCCAGACACGGGTACCGCTTTTAATAAGTGTCGGTTAATTAATAAACAACCGACACCTAAACTCAACCGCCAAACCCAAAATTCCAGCGAAAAAAATGGCTCCAAAATTTTACATATGGCGTCAGTTCATAACTAAATAACCGACACTATAGGTTTAGTTGTCGGTTTTCTTAAATAAGCGACACTTAGTATAGGTGTCGGTTCATAACTAAATAACCGAAACTATAGGTTTAGTTGTCGGTTTTTTTAAATAACCGACACCTATTGTGAACTTAATGGCTCACCAGCGACCGATTCTTCCCCTTTCCCTGTTTCATTCATTCCCGATCGATTTCCCTAACCTCCTAACCTTCGGCGATTTCTTGCTGCTCCCTGCCGCCGCCGCCCCTCCCTGCCCGTCGCCGCCGCTCCTTCTTCGCCGTCGTCGCCGTCGCTGCGAGAAGCTGTCGCCGGCCGCCCTCTCCACCGTCGCCGGTAGCAGCTAGGACCGGCCGCTCCTATCCTCGCCTCGCCGCCCTCTCCGCCGCTCCTCTCCTCGCCGCCGGCAGCTGCTAGGACCGGCCGCTGCTCCTCTTTCCTCAAGGTGCCCGCCCTAGCCTGCCTTCTTCTTCTTCCTCTGCTCCTCTTCTCTCAAGCTGCCTGCCCTGCTACTGGGTGTTTTTTTTTAATTTATTTACTTCTCTCAAGGTGCCTGCCTGGTCATACACATATTGATGTACATAGAATAAATGCTAAAAAGGTGTGATTTTAGGGTTTAGGTACTGATTTTGTGCTTCTACTGAGCTGAATCCTCTATTGTCTATACAATATATACATGTTCTATGTAACTAATCATGACATAGATTTTAGAATGCATACTTTGGTTAAATGTACTACTGTAATTTTTGATCAAGTGATGATATGTAAATGTAGCAATAAGTTAGTAAGGTATCAATGATAAGTCTGTTGTAATGTGATGCAAAATAGTTATTGTATCATGCATATATACTTAATAATTTTTTGTTTTATAGTTGTATAGGGTGTTTTATGTGTGGCAAGTCTATTGTTTAATAGTTTAGCTATAATCATTGTTTAATAGTTTAGCTATATTCTTGGTGACAATCCTAATCACCCTTCTTTTGCTTAATGATGAACTGTAGTGCACACATGTGACATGCTTGGAATGTAAATGATGAACTTTTCCCTAAATTGCCAATCATGCTTTTAAAGACATCAATAATCACCCTAACTTGAAGAACTAGGATTTTAGGTATAAGAATGACAACACATTATTTGTTGGCCTACAAACCCATCCAAGATTTACTCATTAGGAGTAAATCTTGGATAGTCCCTGGTTTGGGACTGTTCTTGAACACCTAATCTCGCTTAGGATGTAAGTGTATATAATGTGTGTTGGGTTTTCAAGAAAATTTCCGCAACATTTCCCAGTTTGTTCTCTAAGTACATATGTACTTGGAGAACAGCATGGAAATGCTGCCAAAATTTTCTTGAAAACCCAATACACATTATACACTTACTAGTGAGATTAGGTATTCAAGAATGGGATAGGTGGTACACATTTATTATATATAAGAATGATATCACATGTATTTGTTAACCCTAGCCCTAATCTTGTCCTAATATATACTTGTTTTCTCTTTGATCATAGAATGGATAGATCATGGATGTCCATTCGCAATCGCTGCACCCCAGAGTTTATTTCTGGTCTTGACCAGTTTATTAGATTTGCCGTGGAACATAGGAAACAACCTAGAGATAGGTTCTACTGTCCATGTAGGCATTGCGGTAACCACTTGAAAGTCAACACTGGTGACGAAATCAAAACTCATGTCATGTGCAACGGGATTATACAAGGCTATACAGAATGGCACTGGCATGGAGAGATTTCAAACCCGAAACCAGTGGATGTCGATAGCAATGCTTGTGTGGAAGAAGAAATTGCCTACGATGATGTAGATGTGAATGAACCATTTCCAGTAGACATCGTTGATGCGATGTTGGATAGTTGTGGGGTAGAGCACACCGATCCACCTCCCATTTTTAGAAACATTGTGCATGATGTTGAGATGCCGTTATACATAGGTTGTACTAAGTTTACGAAGCTTAGCGCTGTGTTGAGATTGTATAAGTTGAAAGCTAACAATAGATGGAGCGACAAAAACTTCACGTCATTGTTGTCTTTGTTGAAAGAAATGCTTCCTAAAGGAAATGAGCTTCCAATCTCAACATACCATGTAAAGAAATTGTTGTGCCCAATGGGAATGGATGCCAAGAAGATACACACATGCCCGAATGATTGTGTATTATTTCAAAAGGACTATGCGGATTTGAAAGATTGTCCAAAATGTGGTGCATCACTGTATAAATTGACGACTTCGGGGGAGTCCAAAACTGGTTCTCCTGCCAAGGTGATGTGGTATCTACCTATAATATCACAGTTTCAACGCTTGTTTGCCAATCCGATAGATGCGAAGAATTTGAGGTGGCATGCAGATGTTAAGAAAAATAATGATGGGATCCTACGACATGCGTCTGATTCCCCACAGTGGAAGAGGATTGATCTATTGTACCCTGAATTTGGTGAAGAAGTCAGGAATCTAAGACTTGGGCTTTGTACAGGCGGGATGAATCCGTACGGGACATTGAACAGCCAACATAGCACTTGGCCAGTCATGCTTGTTATATACAATCTTCCTCCCTGGGTGTGTATGAAAAATAAGTATGTAATGTTGTCGTTGTTGATATCGGTCCCTAAACAACCTGGAAATGACATGGATGTTTATCTTGAACCTCTGATTGATGACTTAAAGAAACTCTGGGGTGAAGGTGTGATGACCTATGATGCTTCACGAAGAGAGACATTTCGTTTGCATGCTATGTTGTTTTGCACTATTAATGACTTTCCAGCATATGGGAATTTGTCTGGATATAGTGTCAAAGGAGCTAAAGTGTGTCCTATATGTGAAGAGAACACTGATTCAACAAGACTAAAACATGGCGGTAAGAATGTATATCTCGGTCATCGAAGGTTTCTTCCAAAATTCCATCTGTATCGTAGGAAGCGCAAAGCATTCAATGGATTGAATGAGGAACGGAGTGCACCTAAACCTATACCAGGGGAGGCTGTTTATGAAAGAGTAAAAGACATTGTCAATGAATTTGGTAAGAGATCACAATGTACTACACGGAGTGACAATTCTTCATTCAAGAAGAAGTCAATATTTTGGGATCTTCCTTATTGGAGTTCTTTGACAGTCAGACATTGTATTGATGTAATGCACGTTGAGAAAAATGTCTGTGATAGCATCATTGGTACTCTGTTAAATATACCAGGTAAGACTAAAGATGGGATAAAATCCAGACTGGACCTACGTGAAATGGGAATAAGGTCAGAATTAACAGAATTACGTGAAATGGGTAATAAAAGAACATACTTACCTCCCGCTTGTTACACGTTGTCTAGAAAGGAGAAGAAAGCTTTTTGTGAATGCTTGGTTAATGTTAAGGTGCCACATGGTTACTTATCCAACATCTGTAGTTTGGTATCAATGAAAGATTTGAAGTTGATAGGTCTTAAATCTCATGATTGTCACGCTCTAATGCAACAAATATTGCCCGTGGCAATTCGATCTATATTGCCGAAGCATGTAAGGTTTGCAATCACCAGACTTTGTTTCTTTTTCAACAGTCTCTGTAGCAAAGTTATTGAACCCGAGACTCTCGATAATTTACAAAGAGAAGTGGTTGTTACCCTATGTCAGCTTGAGATGTATTTTCCTCCTTCATTCTTTGATATCATGGTACATCTTGTTGTCCACTTGACTAGGGAAGTGAAAATCTTGGGACCGGTTTTCTTGCATTGGATGTATCCCTTTGAACGATACATGAACATTTTCAAAGGTGATGTTCGAAACCGCTATCGGCCTGAAGGGAGTATAATTGAAGGTTATGTGGCAAGAGAGGTTATGGATTTCTGCAATGACTTTCTCAGTGGTAATGACACTCCTGACAATGACAAGAATATTGACGAGCTATTTGGCAACTGAATTTTGGGTTCACGTGTGAAAGTAATCAGCCGTGAGCAGTTGGAACAAGGTCATTTGTATATTTTACACCACACGGACGAAGTGAACGTTTATATCGAGGAACATACCAATTTCATCAAAAGATAATATCCTCGAGCGAATACAATGTGGCTTGCTAGAGAGCATAATAAGACTTTTATTAAGAGGTTTGAAGATAAAGTCTTACATCAACTATCTCAAACACCAGATGATATTACTGAAACTATCAAATGCCTCGCCTTTAAACCAAAGTTGACTGTTATGTCTTATGAAGGGTATGACATTAATGGATTCACATATTACACAAAGCGCCAAGATGATAAGAGTGTCGTCCAAAATAGTTGGGTCACCCTTCAAGCATCGACTATGTTTTTTGCAAGTGCAAAGGATAAGAGTCCACGTGAAGCTAAAATGTCATATTACGGTGTCATTGAAGACATATGGGAATTTGACTACATAGATTTTAGAATTCCGCTCTTCAAATGTAATTGGGTTGATAACACCAAAGGAGTTATAGTGGATGAATTGGGTTTCACTTTAGTGAACTTTGAAAAGATTGGTGAGAAGGTTGAACCATTTATATTGGCAGCACAGGCGAAACAAGTATTCTATATCGATGATCCTACAAATGATAAATGGTCGGTTGTTCTTCATGGTAAAAGACTGTTCGTTGAAGATTCTATAGATGAAGAACAGTACTATGATAAGTATGATGACTCCAGTCCATTCTCAGTTGGGTTGCCAACACCAACAAATATTGAAGCTAATGATGACTTGTATGTGTTCGGAGATCACAATGAAGGATTGTTAATTGATAAAAAATCGCAATATTAGAGGTATATATGTTTTGTTTTATACATTTTTATTTTTTCTGAATATGTGAACTTTACAATGTGAGCTTAATTTATAATGTGAGCTTAATTTTTCTCTTGGATCATAGAATGGATACTTTACAATTTGAATTACTTTACAATGTGAATGTGAACTTTACAATGTGAGCTTTAATGTGGATATGTACTCATTAGCCTAGAACCCCGTCCAAGATTTACTCATTAGGAGTAAATCTTGGATAGTCCCCGGTTTGGGACTGTTCTTGAACACCTAATCTCACTTAGGATGTAAGTTTATAATGTGTATTGGGTTTTCAAGAAATTTTCAGTAGCATTTCCCCGTTTGTTCTCCAAGTACATATTTTCAGTAGCATTTCCCCGTTTGTTCTCCAAGTACATATGTACTTGGAGAACAGTGGGGAAATGCTGCCGAAATTTTCTCGAAAACCCAATACACATTATACACTTACTAGTGAGATTAGGTGTTCAAGAATGGGATAGGTGGTACACATTTATTATATATAAGAATGATATCACATGTATTTGTTGGCCTAATCTTGTCCTAATATATACTTGTTTTTCTCTTTGATCATAGAATGGATACTTTACAATTTGAATTACTTTACAATGTGAATGTGAACTTTACAATGTGAGCTTTAATGTGGATATGTACTCATTAGCCTAGAACCCCGTCCAAGATTTACTCATTAGGAGTAAATCTTGGATAGTCCCCGGTTTGGGACTGTTCTTGAACACCTAATTTCACTTAGGATGTAAGTGTATAATGTGTATTGGGTTTTCAAGAAAATTTCGGTAGCATTTCCCCGTTTGTTCTCTAAGTACATATGTACTTGGAGAACAGCGGGGAAATGCTGCCGAAATTTTCTCGAAAACCCAATACACATTATACACTTACTAGTGAGATTAGGTGTTCAAGAATGGGATAGGTGGTACACATTTATTATATATAAGAATGACATCACATGTATTTGTTGGCCTAATCTTGTCCTAATATATACTTGTTTTTCTCTTTGATCATAGAATGGATACTTTACAATTTGAATTACTCTACAATGTGAGCTTTACAATTTGAATTACTTTACAATGTGAGCTTTACACTTTGAATTACTACTTTACAATGTGAACTTTACAATTTGAATGTGAATTTGTAGATGGCTGACCATTCTCCTGATGACTGTGCTGATGACTACCGTGAGGGTGAGGACATCAATGCGCCGCCTCACAATGTAAGTTTTAAAAATATATCATATATTTATATCTATATGTCCATTTATGGTTATATCTTGTAAATGTGAATTATTTTGTCAAATTTTAGGTTGATGATGCACAGGTACCAGCTGAAGCACTTGAGGCACTTGATCAACAACACCAAAAAGTTGACAAGAGAAGGGGCATCACTATGATGAAGAAGTTAATTTCGCAAAAGGGCAATGGACCCAAACTTGTTGCGGATTTCGATAATGTAGGAAATGCATGTGGTGTGAATCGCAATTCATTTATTTCATATCTTGGGTTTGTTACTCGTAGCCATTGCGGTTGTCGCTTAGATTCTTGGCATAAAGTTTATAAGGAGACGAAAGATTTAATATGGAGGGATTTATGCGTGAGTTATTATTAATTTGCAATTCTATTTTGTAGATACTAAATTTTTGGATACTAGTTAATAGCAATTCTATTTTGCAGAGTATATTTGAATTGGATGAAAAGCTGCATCGTAAATGCGTGATGCAACGCTGTGGGAGAGTCCTAATGAACTATAGGACAAATCTCACTAGAGAATACATAAAAGAAGCCGACAAGAGGAAGAAGACAGCCACTGAACAGTGGAACTTCCTGGACAAAGAAGAATGGGACGCGTTTGTCGCTTCAAGACAAACTGATGAATTCAAGGTATTAGGCGTCAATCTCATTAATTAATATATGTTGTATTCACTTATTCAAGATTAAAATTTAGTGTTACTAACCAAATCATTAATTTGCATACTAACTAGGCCCTCAGTGAGGCAAAAAGATCAAGGCGTGCACTGAATGTGCATGACCACACAATGGGTCCAAAGGGGTATGCAGGCATTCGCCAAAGACTATAGGCTGAGGCTACTGCTGCTCAGTCTGCTGCTACTCAGGAGTCCTCTACCATAGGTAGCACACCTCTGTCTCACCATGATGTCTGGATATCTGGGAGGCAAAATAAGAAGGGAGAAATACCTAAGGCCGCAACTGCTGAGGCGGCTGCAAAAATGGTAAAATACAACTCTTACATCAATCATTCGAATATTGATTATTTGTGTTGTTTACTTAAGTACAAATTTTTGTTTTGGCGATTAGCGGGAGCTGCACGAGCTGAGGAAACAAGGAAAGTTCATCCCTGAGGGAACAAAGGATGAATTGACAGTTGCTATGGGTAACCCAGAGCATCCTGGACGTGTTAGGGCTGCAGGCACTGGTGTGGGCATCAAATCTTTTTTTGGGTCATCCCAGCGCAAACATGTCCCAAAAGTGGGACTTTCACAAGAAGAGGTAACATATTCTTTCTTTATAATGTTACTGTAAAAGAGAATTCAAAAATTAGAATTTGACGTTTCTTTTATCCATGTATAGGTGGATAAACTATTTGACAGGAAACTCGAAGAAAAACTTGAAGAAGCAATGAAAAAGTGGTAGGCATCTCAGACTGCCACTTACCAGACAATACCTACTGCAGACTCTACTCCTACTCCTACTGCAGAGGTTGGGAGTAATCCTGTAGAACCACCACCTAGAACATCCACTGTAAGTATTTTTATGACATAGTAACTAGTTTTTTAATTCAAGATGATACGTATATATGAAATTGTAGTCGTTTAAGAAAAAGATGATATGTATATATGTATATAACATTCTTTACACAAAAATTTGTAGGGGTTGAAGCCATGCCATCTAAAAAGTAAATAATATGTCATGGCAGAGGCGTCGGCTTACCCATCCCTACCAGGGGAAATGTGTCATGGGTCTCCAGTACCAGCTGGTTGGATTCGGGTGAGCCCGATACATATATTCCCCGAGTGGATGGATCTTCCACTGCCATATGCCCACCCCGATTGTGAAACGCTTAGTGAGGCAGTAGGCGGAGTGATATTGTGACGTCCCCGGATTTTCTAAAACTTAATCTGATGTGTGACGCCCAAATTGAAACCCTCACCTCAGCGAGAATTCCAATTTAAACACCCCACACAAGGCTAAGAAGAAGAAACTCAAGGGAGTCAGAAGGAACATACATCAGTAGCACATGTACATGAACGATAATAAAACCACAACACATGTTCACCATTCAACATATAATTACAACATGAATTGTTACAACATTTGATATTACATATTGAACAGCAAACTTAAACATATACATGTACTACATCTAAACAACAGGATCTTAAGACAACAGGTCCACCTGTACATCAGCTCGCCACACAACTCTCAACTATCCTGGATCTTCAAGAGCATAACCACAACCTAAACAAAAGATTACATGCGGTACACGTCAACACAATATTTCATGAATATTGTACTGAGTACGCCTACGTGTCTTTTTATATACCTCTCATCATATCTTGGCAATAAGATAAAACTAATACTTGGCAGTAACAGAAGAATATAAGAAAAGGCGTATAGTTGCACAAAGATATTTGTTACCAGAAGAGAACACATATTTTAGGCACATTTACATTATATGTAAACTTGATTAACCACATGCACTATTCTACCAAAGAGATTTAGTGCTCACATGTACTATTCTGCCAAAGAGAATTAGTACTTCACAAATGCACTATTCTGCCAAAGAGATTTAGTGCTATCATGTACTATTCTGCCAAAGAGATTTAGTACTTTCATCAATGCACTATTCTACCAAAGAGATTTAGTGCTATCATATAATGGACCAGATATCTTATGTTTCATGTGTTCATAGCAATCAGTATGGAGAATCAAGCAACATAGCGTACAAGAACAATCATTTCAATCAATACCATATGCCAAGTATTTTACTACTCATATAACACAAGCATATTGTATAATAAGCCAAGTAAGAGGTAATGGTGTACCTTAGATCAAGACATCCTATTCACATATTCCTCATGTCAACTATGATCTTGGTCAAACCTGATCAAGACAAGACCATATACTATCATCAGGTTCTCATCTTATTATATCTCATCTTAACCCTAATTATATCCATTAGGGTTCCACTTAGTTCATTGGGATATTCTCATGATTACTTGCATTATCATCTTGTTATCTGGGATTGATGTTACTTATGTAGTATTCCAAATTAGGGTACATAATATGCTTACCTGGTTACATATGATTATGTGCACATGTTAACCCTATGTTGCATGTATTAATCATATTATTATTTATATCACATTAAGAGCAACATCATCATATAATATGGATTTCGTACACAACTACTGATATCAGAGTCACATATTATCTCCCAATTACTGAAACAAGGGTGTTCTTTAGATTTCAATATTTATTGATCATAAATGTATTTATTACATATTAATTAGGGTTATTAGCCCTAATTATCCATATTAAGCAAATTACATTACTTCATACATCATCATGACCATATCTGACATCATATGCATTATAAACATGAAATATGATTTACAGGTATTTTCTCATAATTTTAGGGAATCGTTTGATATTTATTATCCATTATAAGAGCATTTCACCTCTTACATGATATCACTATTATTGATGCATCAAAAGTAGGATATTATGCTTCCATCTTGTTCTACTCATTTTTCTGAGAATTTCGATATATTATTTTTATTTTTCAGACATTGGAGCTATTTTCTATGAATTAAACAAGATCTGGACATTATCTGGATTTCTTACCTTTTTGGGCCAATCCCGTCACGCCACGTGGCCACTAGGGTTCCAATTTGGCGCTGAGCCGGCCGGTTCATGCCCTGGACCCGGTTGGCCTTCTGTCTTTCTCTCTTTCTTCTAGCGATTCGGCTGGACGCGAGCATCTGTGCGGTTCGGCGGCTCCATCTTCTTTGTGATCTCCCGAGCCCGCCTGCTCTGCCTTGCGGGGGTGCCGCCACTGGGCTCTGCCCCGGTGAGCAATAGATCGGGTTCGAGATCTCCTCGTCGGCTCTTAGGGCCACCGACACCTTCGTCGACCTCTGCTTGACCTCCATAGCTGATCCGTTTCACTGATCCATTTCTAGGACTGGATTGCTGAGATCTCCAGCCACCACGCCACTGCCGCAAACGCCACCCATCTTGGCACTGCTATCCTCCTCTTTGCGTCGAAGCCTTCTAGTCTCTCACGGTCACTCTCCCTCCGCTCGTCTTCTACATCAACCTACTTAGGATGGCGGCGACTCCTCCCCTGCTCCATGACCATGATCTCGTTGGCCATGGTCGCCGCTGCTGAAGGGTCATCTTCTGGTCCTAATACAACGCTACTTGCATGCGCCTCCATAGCCATGGATCCGCCTCCATCACCTGGGCATAGCCGCCTCCATCGCTAGGCTCTCCGCTGGCAAGGCTGCGGCTCGTGTGGCCTCAAACCCGGTGTGCGATGGTCTCCAGTTCCTGACCGTATGACCACACGACCTGGGCGCCGTCGGGACTAGACAGATTCCGGCAAGGGTCGCTATGGATCCTCACCTCCTCCTCTTCTCACCTACTCCAGCACGAACTGCACTTCTGGACGCCGCTGTGGGCAAGCCTGGAGTAGCTCCTCCTCTCTTGCCTCGAGTCTTCTACTCTAACGACTTCCTCTCACGATGCTCCCCATCTGTGAGGTGCGATTGATAACTAGTATAGATGGGGAGGTGGGACTCCCTCCCTCACTTCTTATCCACGTTCTCAAAGCCATGACCACATCGTGCGGTGATGGGAAGTTGTTGCCTTGTCCTTCCCCACGTCTCACGTTTGACTGAAGGTAAGAGGAGAGTGCAATACCGTCCGATGATATCTAAGGGATAAGATGAGCTCTCGTGAAGGCCGATCTGTTGCTCGTTCATGCATAGGTCACAACCACCTACCCAAACTAGGCGTATCACAACTTATGGTTGGAAGATATTAGACCTTGATGCATGGTATCTAGAAAGCACATCATCTCTATATTCGTACCTAAGTAACTCCATCTAGGAATATCAAGAGTTATGAAACCATGAACATAGCCTTTTGTTATCATACCATACATATCTACCCAAATCTTGGTCCCAAAACTCAACCATTTCCCACTCAATTAAATTCCGAAAAAGTCATAAACTTAAGAATTATCATCATGATTTCAATACCAAATAATATCCATGCTTTGTCAAATTACTTGGAACTACTTTAAGTTACTCAAACCCACATGAATTGACCTATGTCATTGAACATTTGAAGATTCCAAAAGTTCAGTCTATCACAGATATTGTGGGAAAAAGCGTATGTCTTCTTTACTGAAAAGGTGCGGTAAATTTACATTATGTTCAATTGTTAGTGTGTGTATATGCTGGCAGTTGATCTGAAATTTTATATATATATATACAGGTTAAAAAGAAGACACCCACAACATCTAGGCCTCCACCTCCACCTCCTGCATTACCTAGTTGGGTTCCACAGGACCTACCTGTCCCGTTAGGTCCTAACTGTAGGGGTATGGCAGTATGGTTAGGGGAACATGATATAAACTCCCTTATAATTGTTTCTTTTGATTCAGATTCTACAGGTCAGTCATATGAAACAAAACTATTTATACAAGATATTTTGGAGTTGTTTCGATATGATTGGCTAAATACATCTGTGATAGAGCTATGGATAAGGTGAGATATTCTTTATACATCCATATACCATGTGTATGATCTGATGATCTAGTTTCTTATTTATTAATGCATGCGTAATAAATACATATTTTGCAGCTACTTAGACAACATATGTGCAGATTTTGGATTCGAACATGTAGGGTTTTTGATTCCATCCTTGATTAGTCTAGTAGCTAAAGACCCTACATCAGTTCAACAATACTGGTGAGGCTTTTTCAATTTTTGCTGTAAAAAAGAAGACGGTGAGAATGGCTCCATTCAATGTAGAGTAAGTTTACTTTGCTTATTATAATTTGGACTTAAGAAAATTACATTTTATTGTGGATTTTGAGTTATTAATTTTTAACTTTATTTCCTCTAGGGGTAGGCATTGGGAGTTATTGGTTATTGCCCCCAAGACGTTCACTGTGTATTATCTAGATCCTAAGGGGGGTAAATTGAATACAAGATTTGGACACATAATGAAAATGGCAATATTTCAGTGAGAAATATTTCATTTTTCATATCCGTTGACATATGTTATTACATTACTATTTAATTGCAATGTTCTGTGTTACATTAACATGTAGGGGTTTTGAGGAGTACAAAAAGGCTGGAGGAAAGGTCCCCACAAAAAAGAACCAGCCAATAATTTGGAAGAACGTGAAAGTAAGTTCCCGACTGCAATATATGTATATATTATTTATGTGAACAATGCTTAATTAGTTGTATTTGTTAATATTTTGTATGTTTGAATTTATAGTTTGCTACACAAGACAACGGATGGGCATGTGGATACTATGTCATGCGATATATGCACATGATTATCAAACATGCCGCACTGGATATCGAATGTATTGCTCAGGTATTATATAGTCTCATTAGATAATATGATCGAAATATATCAATCTTATGTATAGCTCATTAATTATATATATACATCATTCTCTTTACAGGTGTTTAAAGCTGACCCCATTACAGGAAAGGACTTACCAAATGTTAATGCTCCCTATACGATGGGAGAATTAAATGAAGTAATCGAAGAATGGGCAACAACCATACAATTAGTGGGGGCTTTAAAATATAATTGGGATCCTGATAGCGAATAATGACTAAACAATGATACTTTGTAAATGATTTCTGAATTATAATATATGTGTGAATGTTTCTACATGTCTGGATGTTTCTACATGTGTCTGAGTGAAAATGAATGAAAGTGTTCATTGCTATATGAATGTTTCTACATGTGTGAATGTGAATGAATGGAATGACAGATTGCTAGCATGTGTGAATGTTTATAAATGTGTGAATGAATGGAACTCTTTTATTGTTAATTGTGCAGGTTTGTGGCCTGTTGTTGGCTGATATCAATGGATGTCGTAAAACTTGCAGTTCATAACTGAACTGAACAGGTTTCTCATCCTGTGACCAGCCACAGTAGCTCTGCAGACTGATAGAAGAAAAAAAAACAATAGGCGTCGGTTATTTGTAAATAACCGACACATAATGATATAGTGTTAGTTTTCCTACAATAAACTGACGTCTATTTCCTTAACAACACGGCCGTGCTGGACAGCACGGCCGTGGCCAAGATGGCACGGGTTTGGGCGTCGGTTATTTGTAAAAAACCGACACATAATGTTCTAGTGTCGGTTTTTTACAAATAACCGACGTCTATTTCCTAATATATGGCATCGATTATTTGTAAATAACCGACACTGATAGTGGCCAAGATGGCGCCCTTTCTGTGGCGTGAAAGTTTTGGGCATCGGTTTCTTATCTAATAACCGAAGCCTATTGTCCCCTGATGGCGCACTTCCGGTGGCGCGCGAAGAGTTTGGGCGTCGGTTTTGGAACCGACGCCTAATGGGTGGACTTTTAGTGTCGCTGATGAAGTTTTGCAACACCACTAAAAATCCTAAGGTGATGAATCCTTAGGTTTAGCCTTGCTAGTACTATGGTAAGAACTCCACCCACGTGTGCTAAGACACGCGGAAGTCTTATCGTAGTATAGTTAAGGGTCGAATCCTCGGGACAACGGTCTTGATGAAGTCAAGATGGAAAACGTTTTAGTTCTACTTAACTACTTAACAATTGATATTTAGATCGAAAGTTTGATGTTGGTTTTAAAGCTAAATGCGAGGAAAGTAAAGCAAGAAAGTAAAGATTAAGGTTGTAAACAATTGATAAAAACCACTAGGATGTTATCGGGTTTCACACCACTACACATGGATCAAGTCATGCAACATAATAAAACAACCTGCAAAAAGAGTCAAATCAGTTAGTATCTTGTAGTCCTAGCTCCCTTTCGGATAACTAGCTACGAGAAGTGTGGAGTATTGCAATGCCAGCCATTCCATAATGAATGGTCACATGCTTTGCATTACTCCTTCATGAAATGTGTTCCTCGACCTTACCAAGGTTGCACTTCCATACGTCAACTGATTCCATTTCATAGTATGAAAGTGCAACGATGGGGGTGAGTTTACTCCACTCATGAAAACACTTCTGGACACCGAAATAGACATATGGTGACTACATACATCCATAACCAACATTCAATCGATATTTAGATCTAAGGGTACAAACATAGACAATTCATACCAAAAGACAATATGTAACACAAGTTGATGATCAAGCAACTAGTATTCATTAAGCGATTGAAGTCAAACTGAAAAGAAGAGTATCTTTATTACAAGTTATTGAATTACATCGCATGAAATGAAAACATGGGTAGTGGGGCTACTCCCCGCACCCTAGTGAATGAAACTACTCGCTCATGGCAAAGAAGGAGGTGAGAAGAGAGAGAACGAACGTCATCTCCACGGAGGAGGGAAGGTTGAACCCTTGGTGAAGAGAGCAACGATCTTCGCACTTCGTGGTTGCTTTGATGAAGGATTTTCTCTTCCCACCTTCTTTGTTGAAGAGATAGAAAGAAGAGAGAGAAGGAAGCTTGATGATGAGTACGGATCTCAAAACTGGCAGCCTTGGGGCAGTGGACGGAAGACCAGAGTGCTCTGGATCTGGAGAGGCAGCCTTTGGGCGTCTTGGAATCCGATCCTTTTGAAGTGGCCCTTGAGGTCCTATTTATAGGCTCAAGTTGAGCCCAAACGGTCTTGAGACCGTGAGGCTTCTCGCGGTCTTGGGACCGTGAGGCTTCTCGCGGTCTTGGGACCGTGAGGCTTCTCGCGGTCTTGGGACCGTGAGGCTTCTCGCGGTCTTGGGACCGTGAGGCTTCTCGCGGTCTTGGGACCGTGAGGCTTGTCGCGATCTTGGGATCGTGAGGCCTCTCGCGGTCTTGGGACCGTGAGGCTTGTCGCGGTTTTGGGACCGTGAGGCTTCTCGCGGTCTTGGGACCGTGAGGCTTCTCGCGGTCTTGGGACCTGAGGCTTGTCGCGGTCTTGGGACCGTGAGGATTCTCGTGGTCTTGGGACCGTGAGGCTTGTCGCGATCTTGGGACCGTGAGGCTTCTCGCGGTCTTGGGACTGTGAGGCTTGTCGCGGTCTTGGGACCGTGAGGCTTCTCGCGGTCTTGGGACCATGAGGAGTCTTTGTAAATTTTTTTTTGTGTTTTCTGTAATGAAAAAGAGGAAAAGTTGGTTTATTGACGTATCTGCAATAAAGTAAGAAGGTTTAATGATTCTATTTAGTTTATCTAAGAAAGAGTATGGAAAACTAAAGATAACTAATAAGATAACGTCACAAAATGAGAGGTTATCACCCCCCTAACTTAGAGTCTAGCTTGTCCTCAAGTTAGATAGAGCTAAGGCATGTAATGGCGAGGCGATTTTATTTGATTAGGATTTCCATACTCTTGCTTCAATTCTAGGTCAGAGATCTACCGAGGTTTATCAGGGCTTCTGCTTACACTAACTCTTTCGAGTATCAAAAGTTGCATGGATCTCAGGTTCCTTTTATATCGTGAATCTCGCATTGGGACCACCTTTCTTATTGTGTGCATGTCATCGACTCTAATCAGTTTTATACTTCTTTGGAGAAACCTACTGGTAGCTAGAGTGGGTATGAGGGCTGGCTTAAAAGGCTTATTGTGTAACTCCCCCTTCAAGTGGGGAAAGGTTTGTCTATGCTTTTTAGAGATTCACTACCGGGCACGACACATCTGCCTTCATGAGGGCAGCTGAATGTACCGGCCGGGTGAGCTCTTTTATCATCCTTATCATATATTAGGAAACCTTAGGATCTCATTACCGGGCACGACACATCTGCCTTCATGAGGGCAGCTGTATGTACCGGCCGGGTGAGATCTTTGTTGGCTCTTCATATAGGTCCTTATGCATGGCACAACTCTCATGTTTTTATTCAGCACTCTGGCTTTTATTCGAATCTCACAGGCTTAGGAAGTGGGTTTTGTTAGGGTTTTTGATTGGGCGGCCAAGCCTCTTTTATTGAAAGAAGAAAACTGTTCTTGGGGTTCCTGACATGCACTTTTTTTTTTGTGGTCCGCTCGCGAGATTTTCTTGATTTTGGATTTCCCTGATTTCCCTCTTGACTTTGAGAGTTTTTGGTTCGCTTTGGCCCTGAAGTTGACCTGTGAAGAGTCTGAGATAGAATTGAAGCAAAAGTATAGAAACCAATAGTGAATGAATTTTATGGATTCGCCATTTCAAGCCTGTAAGCTAATCTTATTATTTATATGAGGACTACTTTATCTCTAACTTAGGTAAGGGTGATACTTTTCATGATGAAAGTTATACTTAGAAGTTGTTTTATTGAAAAAAATACTGGAAAAAGTCTAAGTACGAATAGAAAGTTTGAAAATGATGTGCGGGAAAAAATGAGTTAGAAGAGTTGGAGAAGGATGATACCTCGCCCTTGTCCAGTGCACTCCCCCCCTAACTTATCACGCATTCTGTCCACAGAGTGTCAAAGGGATAGGTTGAGAGGTGCATGGACAAGGGCATTTAGGCGTCAGTTAATCCTGAGCTTGCCCCTGGTGCTTGGAGGAGCTTTGCTGCAAACTGTCCACGCAGGGCATGATAGTCTACGTCAGTCATATCCTCTACTAGTTTCTGAAGAACTAAGATGGTATACATCCAATAGAGGACATGGAAGCCGCAGTCGTTGGATTTTCGGATTTGCTGGGGACACTTGTGGCAGAAGGAAGGGCGGTGAAAGTGTTCTTTGGCGTAAGCTTTTGTGTGCTGACTAAGGAGATCAATTAATCTTTCAGCACATTCTTTTGCTACTACCTCTGTGGGTGTTTTTGGCGTTACGACGTAAACTTTCTGTCGTGGGTTGTACTGGATATCGGAACTGTTATAAATTGTAATTGTTCCATCCGGTAGGTTTGCTGCCAGAAGTAGCCAGTGTTCATGGTAGAGGAAGGGTAGCATGATGAACTTCGGCATTGTGTGTTGTAGATATGAGATTAGTGTTTCAGCTGCGCCGAAGTTCTTTAGCTTTAAAAGATCATCCTTCAGATATGGAGACGCCATGTATGCTGAGGGGTGATCTTGTCCGAGTAGAAGCTGATAGGCGGACATAAGGCCAACAGAGAGGGATCCTTTAATTTGTAAAGATTCTCGCAGAGTGTCTGCCATTATAAGAATGTCACCAGACATGAAAACGAGCTCATCATTCTCGGCGGAAAGCTTTGACATAATGAGACGTAGTTCGTAGCTGGATAGGCCTTTGCAAGCACTAAGATCGAAGTCTAGAAAAGATGGTGTGATGGCAGACAACAGGTTTTTGGCGTCTTTGCTTTGCTCGGTAGCGGAGGCCGGTCCTTTTGATTTCTCTGACTCTTTTAGAGCTTGGCGGAAGGGTCGCCGCTGTGGTCGCTGGATAGCAGAGAAGAGGTAGCGAGGGACATCATCTGGTGCCATCGTTTGGTCCTTGAAGAACCGTCTGTCGCAGATGAGCTCCATCGCATAACGTCCTCTCAAGGAATGAAAATCTTCAGTGACCAGGGCAGAGAAGGGGATTTCTTGGTTCAGCGCTTGGATGTGACGAATGGTGCAGAAAGCGCAATCCCCGGATCCTTCTGCGGCTTGAACTGGAGGGTTTATAATTTTGAACCAGGGCTGGCTCCAGTCTTGGCGGAGAGATGGGCGTGCAGCCCAAATTAGCTTAAGCAGCCGAAAGGGTATGCATCTTGCTTCGCCGGCTGCTTCACCCACAAAGTTTATCGTGCCGGCGGGTAGCTCGGTGCTGCAGAAGTTATAAATCGTGGCGTCCCGAGCCTCTGTATCGACAATCATAGTTAGCCAATGGTTTAAAATTTGGAATGGCACAGTAAGATAACGTGCTCATCGTGCTAGCCCGATACGCAGACGTTCGATGGATTTTTCTTGGATATCCTTGTATAGGAGGCCCAAGGATAGGGCGGGTGAGGCATTGAAGACAGGCTGCTTCCTCTTGTGGCTTCTGTAAATTTCGATACAGTTGGCGAGGAGGACACGGAAGATAGACATTGGCATCGTCGACCCAGGTCGCAGGATTTTGCGAAAATCTTCACGTGTCAGCTTGCGCTTTGTTTTAGTGTTGTGGTAGATAATATCATCTCCTGCCTTTGTATCGTCCACGATAGTATTCAGTATAAAGATATCCTGGGCATCTAAAGTGGAAATGGCCGCCATATCAAGGTTGTGCATTTTGTGCGGCAGGGGTGGTGGCGGGGGAAGCTCCTGTAGAGGGGGGGAAGGATGTACTTCTGGGGCTTCCTCAGAGCCAATAGTGTCGTTGTCTGAGTCCGAGGCAGAATCGAGCTCTTCATCGGTATCTAATTGCACTCGTTCTGACTCGTACTCATCGAGGGGTGAGGTTGCTGTCGTGGTGGGCGCTGAGAGGGGTGGGGTGGCGCCGGTTCCGATTATGCATTGGTGGAACTCGGCGAAGGCTGCTTCTTTAGCAGCTTCCCCGATGGATCCCATAGCAGAGTAGTCAAGAAATTGATCCCCATATGATATATTAACATTATCATGGTGTGGGAAGTTGGGATCCTTATCACCGTCATGGTGATCTTTTTGTTGTCTGGGTTCTGCTCCTTGGCTTGGACCCTCCCCAGCATCATCTGGTTTGTCAGAGTCTTCATCTGAGGAGGTACTGTTGGTGGAGTCTGCTGAAGAATCAGAATCGTCATCATTATCAGCATCATCTTCATCGTCGTTAGTTGTCTTCTTTTGTGCTTTCTTTTTGCACAGACGATGGATGGGTTGGAGTTCATCATAAGCCACTTGCACGTGCTCGTGTGTTTCGAGCAGTGTTTCGTGGGTTTCTTTAAGATCTAAATAACGTTGTTCGGCCGAGAGGAGTCTTGCTGTGAGATCTGTTACTTGAGCTCTTAGCTGAATGAGCTCATTATTTGATGACTCCTCCTGGCGATTATGTAGCTGCGTGAGGGTGGTGGTGATGTCGTCCAGGCACGTGCTGAAAGCTTGTTGTTGTTGCTGCAGCTCGCGTAGGGTCTCTGGCAGAGGTAAAGTCTGTGCGGAAATCCTATCGACTTGCATTGCCAACACTTCATGTTGGCGTTGTACTCCCTGGATCAACTTGGGCAAGTTGTTGCAGTGGCCGTCGATGTGGTCGACTTGCTTGGCCACTGAAGCTTGACGTTGTTGGATTCCTTGGAGGATCCCCGACAACGACACCAATTTTTGATGAAGTTTTGCAACACCACTAAAAATCCTAAGGTGATGAATCCTTAGGTTTAGCCTTGCTAGTACTATAGTAAGAACTCCACCCACGTGTGCTAAGACACGCGGAAGTCTTATCGTAGTATAGTTAAGGGTCGAATCCTCGGGACAACGGTCTTGACGAAGTCAAGATGGAAAACGTTTTAGTTCTACTTAACTACTTAACAGTTGATATTTAGATCGAAAGTTTGATGTTGGTTTTAAAGCTAAATGCGAGGAAAGTAAAGCAAGAAAGTAAAGATTAAGGTTGTAAACAATTGATAAAAACCACTAGGATGTTATCGGGTTTCACACCACTACACATGGATCAAGTCATGCAACATAATAAAACAACCTGCAAAAAGAGTCAAATCAGTTAGTATCTTGTAGTCCTAGCTCCCTTTCGGATAACTAGCTACGAGAAGTGTGGAGTATTGCAATGCCAGCCATTCCATAATGAATGGTCACATGCTTTGCATTACTCCTTCATGAAATGTGTTCCTCGACCTTACCAAGGTTGCACTTCCATACGTCAACTGATTCCATTTCATAGTATGAAAGTGCAACGATGGGGGTGAGTTTACTCCACTCATGAAAACACTTCTGGACACCGAAATAGACATACGGTGACTACATACATCCATAACCAACATTCAATCGATATTTAGATCTAAGGGTACAAACATAGACAATTCATACCAAAAGACAATATGTAACACAAGTTGATGATCAAGCAACTAGTATTCATTAAGCGATTGAAGTCAAACTGAAAAGAAGAGTATCTTTATTACAAGTTATTGAATTACATCGCATGAAATGAAAACATGGGTAGCGGGGCTACTCCCCGCACCCTAGTGAATGAAACTACTCGCTCATGGCAAAGAAGGAGGTGAGAAGAGAGAGAAAGAACGTCATCTCCACGGAGGAGGGAAGGTTGAACCCTTGGTGAAGAGAGCAATGATCTTCGCACTTCGTGGTTGCTTTGATGAAGGATTTTCTCTTCCCACCTTCTTTGTTGAAGAGATAGAAAGAAGAGAGAGAAGGAAGCTTGATGATGGGCACGAATCTCAAAACTGGCAGCCTTGGGGCAGTGGACGGAAGACCAGAGTGCTCTGGATCTGGAGAGGCAGCCTTTGGGCGTCTTGGAATCCGATCCTTTTGAAGTGGCCCTTGAGGTCCTATTTATAGGCTCAAGTTGAGCCCAAACGGTCTTGAGACCGTTTGGTCTCAAACGGTCTTGAGATCGTGAGGCTTCTCGCGGTCTTGGGACCGTGAGGCTTCTCGCAGTCTTGGGACCGTGAGGCTTCTCGCGGTCTTGGGACCGTGAGGCTTCTCGCGGTCTTGGGACCGTGAGGCATGTCGCGGTCTTGGGATCGTGAGGCCTCTCGCGGTCTTGGGACCGTGAGGCTTCTCGCGGTCTTGGGACCGTGAGGCTTCTCGCGGTCTTGGGACCGTGAGGCTTGTCGCGGTCTTGGGACCGTGAGGCTTCTCGTGGTCTTGGGACCGTGAGGCTTGTTGCGATCTTGGGACTGTGAGGCTTCTCGCGGTCTTGGGACCGTGAGGCTTGTCGCGGTCTTGGGACCGTGAGGCTTCTCGCGGTCTTGGGACCATGAGGAGTCTTTGTAAATTTTTTTTGTGTTTTTTGTAATGAAAAAGAGGAAAAGTTGGTTTATTGATGTATCTGCAATAAAGTAAGAGGTTTAATGATTCTATTTAGTTTATCTAAGAAAGAGTATGGAAAACTAAAGATAACTAATAAGATAACGTCACAAAATGAGAGGTTATCAGTCGCCCACATAGGTGTCGCTTAGAAACCGATACTAAAGGCTTTAAATAACCGACACTAAAGGTAGGTTCTGTAGTAGTATCTTATGAACTTTAAGATAAAGCATCACTTTTAGTATATGACCACATAAGATGCCCGAAAATTGAAACAACTTGCATTCACAATAGAATTCTTGTCTATAAATTAGCATGTACTTGGTAGCTATGCTTAGATATAAATGCAAGTGACTCACCACCAATGTGTGAAATTTGATACATAGAATCTTTACTAACCACCTCTAAGTCATAGCATGATGTCGACTTCATTTTCTCTTTAAAAACTTTAAAAACTGATATGGTGTAGATATCTCTTGCATATTTCTCAATGGGAGCATAAGACCACAATGTTGGTTGGCCATCTTTAGATCTATAATCTTCTTCATCCTCTTTGTCATAATGGTTCTCAACCACCTTCTCAAATACTTAGACAAATTTAAACAATGGTAAGTGATTGTTTACATGATCTTTAAATATCACATTCATGCTTTCACTTCGTTGTGTTGTAGACATGTTGGCAAAAAAGGTGTCTCTAAAGTATACAAGTATCCACTACTCTCTGATATTCCACAACAAGGTTAGATGAGTGTTGTCACTCAAATGGTATGACGTTATCATCTTCTTCCATCTTTCCTCAAACTCATCAATGGTGGTAGGGTGATTTATGCAAGATTGGAACTCTTTAATGAACCCGACAATAGTCCCATAAATCACACCTAGATGTTCACATGCTTTTCTCATTACATGCCATTGGCAACATCGATGTACTGCAATAGGAAATACAATATGGATCGCCTTCTTCATTGCAGGGTCTTGATCAGTTAAGATTGATTTGGGGTGCTTTCCATGCATTGCCTCCAGAAATGTTTTAAAAACCCAAACAAAAGACTCTACAGTCTCATCTCGTAATAAAGCACAACCAAACAAAGTAGATTGCCTATGATGATTCACCCCAATAAAACGTGCAAATGACATATTATATCTATTAGTCATGTAAGTTGTGTCAAATGTAATCACATCTCCAAACGTTTGATATGCCATTCTTGATCTTGCATCTACCCAGAAGATATTACATGTACAATCCTCACTATCATATAACTTAGAGTAAAAGAATGCAGGATTAATTGCTTGCAGCTTTCTAAAATGCTCTAGTGTGGTTGCTACATCAACATCTATGTATCTCCTTCGCAAAGAAACAAGTGTGTTACTTAGACCTTTTCTTGTGAATGTGACGTTGTGAATTCCTCCTTGTTGGTTAGCAATAAGTGACATTATCTGTGCAGTAGAAATATTTTGATCATGCATTGCGTGAATCAAATCTTGAACCTCAGAAGACATGCGACGGTGTGAGCAGTGAAACCTCTTCTTATATGGACTACTGGTAAGATCATGGTTGTGCTCTTTTTCAAATCTAGTAACCACCCACTTTGTGTCCTCCTCTAGCTTGACTCGCATTTGTGCCTTGCATCCCATTTGATTGGAAATGACATCTTTTTTTAGGGTGCCCCTATGACCATTGTCTTCCTTCATCTTTGGTTTATGTAATCCTTCCTTGAAGCACATGGATACCCTACTTGTGACTTTTTTAGTTTTTGCTGAGACATAGTGATTTCCCTTCCTTATGCTGAAACCAATACGATATGCATATTTATTATAAAAATCCTCTACTTCATCTAGACTACCAAATTGCAAACCAATAAAAGGTTCTGGTTCTGATTGTATTTCAACCCGTTCATCCTCTAAAATGACTAGATTTTCTTCTGGTAGGTTTTCATTTTCATCTGCTACATAATCCAACCAATCTATTCCAGCCATTCCATCAACATCATGACTAAAATCCATATCTAAAAAAGACATAATCATTCCCTTATTTGTAGAGTTTCAAATTATAAG